>OZ014412.1:1802500-2252507 GCA_963965975.1 Xestospongia bergquistia
CAGATGGTACAAGTTGATCAATGCTCCATGCAAAATGTTATTTGTTTATTTGTTCTACAAACTATTTTACATAAATTAACTGTGCAAATTAAGACAAACATCATTTGTTATTACTTGTGAAGCATAACTTTGTCACTATACATGTTTGAACAAGTTGTGTCATAAACGTGTACACGTATTTATATACACATACAAAGAGATATTTGATATTGACCTCTAAAGATATTAACACTGTCCTTAAGACAACTATTATTTTAAGCTCTTTAACACAAAGTAATAATTGTATCATTTCTGGTATAAAATCTACATGAACATGTAGATTATATAACGAGGTGTCAATTTAACTCTGATGTCTGCTAAATGGAATGTACCATCTGATATGCTAGTTGCTATATAAACCATGTAGTATGTGGGAGATAATGGCTGACTAAACACTAAATATTATAAATGCAAAAGACATCACATTATCTGCATATTCATTATTATTTCCTCTCTTTGCAGATTGACAGTTTTATGATGGCAGTGTTCTATTTATAGGCTCAAAAAGGTAGAAAGGGTTAAATAAATGGGACAAAACAATGAAGGACCACAACACATTTCATACATTATTTGATGGTCACATCAAACTCATTAATCAAATTTGTTTACTCTCGAGTTTTTGGGTGGTACATATAACAATAACTATAAATATAACATACTATTCAGCACAATAACACTACCAGTCAGAGCAAAGTTTTGGAATTGCATTGAATGAGAATTGGCTCCAACTTTCCAACCACAAATCTATGATATAATATAGTTGGTTATGAGTATACGACCTGTATCAAACTGCAAATGATATAATATAGTTGGTTATGAGTATATGACCTGTATCAAACTGCAAATGATATAATATAGTTAGTTATGAGTATATGACCTGTATCAAACTGCAAATGATATAATATAGTTGGTTATGAGTAACTGCAAAGTCAACTTCCTGCAAAAAATATACCTAACAGACAATAGTGGACAATAGTAGGTTCTCTTTATGGATACATGAATGGACACTCTGTAGTAGAACAATTAACAAGTAAAGGGAAAGAGCGCCAAGTAATGACCAAATGAGTGATATTACTGGTCATTGTGGTCAGAATGGTAATCACTGTTACAGCTTCATTATAATTTGTGGTCTCTTTGAGCTAATGACCAAGATGAGAGTATATCCTGGAAGTCTGCTCACAGACCAAGTTACTCATTTGAGCGGACGCATGAGCTGATGTACAAAATATTAATGTGTCAAGTATCTCAATGAACAATGCATTGTTTTATGGGGGTATAATATAAGTTGATTACCCGTGATCGTATTGTGTGTAATTTGATTGCTATTGATAAGGAACATTAATTGTCGTTGCAAGTTGAGGTAAGCACAAATGAGAGCTGTGCCCAGTGGCAATGTTGATTACAATAACTTTAAATAAAGAATTGATGCTATATTGTTGAAGTTCACTTGCTCTGTGATATCAATATGAGCTTTGATTGAAAATATGTTCAGTAATTTCATAGTGAGACTAAATCAATATATGTACTATATACTACTATTAAAATTAAGTTTTCATAAGAGTGTGGGTACTGGATCCTCCCATTAGAAAGCTATAAGTTACACTGATAAGAAATTACATTACAGTTACCACACACAGACACAATTATGTCAGTTATAACTAAATTAAATTGTAAGTCATCTACTATCTCATTCATCAGACGGCCTCTTTAGTCACAATATGTGACATACATCCCCTCCCTTCTCTATGACCCCTTGTATATGTACTTTGTACTAGTGTCAAAGTCAAGTGTACAAAACATAGCTGGATTGTTTGCCACACCTAATTTAGTACAGTATAGTACAGTGAAACCTCTCTTATCCAGACACGATCAACTAATTGTCACTATAACAGGGGCATCTTCATTTAAAAGGGGCAACAAATTTTACTAACACTGAAGTGCCCTGTATCATAGGTGTCCTTACAAAGAGGTTTCACTGTAGTGAGAGATATAGTCACTATACCTTGTGTTGACTTGGAGTGAGGACTCTTGGTAGTGATTTTAGTTTGGTGCTTGTGATTTTGAAATCGAGGTGGTACCTCACAATAATAATAGCGCGAAGACACACTACCGTTAGCAGAGCTACCACTATTGCCTGCTACATGAGAACCACTAGACTGTGAAGGACCAGATGAATTATTGTTCTAGAGTAAGAGAGAGAGAGAGAAAGAGAGAGAGAGAGAGAATCAAAAAATCTGGCTCATTAATTCACTTTCTCACTCTTTGTTTTGTTCCACCACCACCTCCAGTGTTCCCTTCTTTCTTTCGACTCTTATCAGATGAGTCATCTTTCCCTCATGTCTTGGAAGTCCCACGTCCTTTATTACCTGTGCTACTGTTATTACTGCTACTAGCACTACTATTAGTATTAGTACGGTGTTGGTCAGCTCCTTTGTGTCCATCCATGTGTATCACCTGTATGTGTGTAAGAGAAAGAGAGGGGGGGGGGGGGGGGGGGAGGAAATAATCATCACTACTACAAGTGAATTAAAGAATAATTAACAAATTACCTTTACACAAGTTCTTTAGAAAAAAAAACTATCCTAAAATTACCCAGTACATACTTCACAGGAGATTAATAACAAAAATATTTTAATAACATTTGAGTCTTTGGAGCTTTGTCTATTGTAAAGTAACAGTTCCTACATTCATATCCTCCAATATATATATATATTTGCAATGCAGTACATGCCCCTCCTCCATCTTTTGTCAGCCACTCTTTGTATGCATGCCAAATACTCCTAAGATGGTTTTTCGTGTACATACAAGAGATAAGGGCAACAAAATAAAATATGCATCTATTGTTGCTAAACAATTCAAATCACTACACACTGTAATAATTGATCAATTATGATCATGACATGAAAATAATTCCATAATTTCAGCTTCCATACTACAATTTTTATAACTCTTTACATCTCAATCCAACACCATCAATTAATCTTAAGACAAATCTTTTAAAAACACTAACTTGAGCTTCATTCTATAACTGACTACATGTAATAAGGTACTATATATCATTATAAAAGCTTGCTTTATTTACTGTAACAATAAAACTTAGCTTCGAAGGAAATAAATCTGATGCCATGACAACAAGGAAAAGAAACAATAAGATTTCCTCTCGTGAACAAAGTGTCATTATCATACTTGTGGCACAATAGAAAGTACCAAAATTTAGTTCAAACTTAATTATCTGTATCTGACATGTAAAACACAACTATAATATTATTAGAGATAACATCAGTATCATTAGTTTTATAACCTGTTTGTTCCTGACAGAAACAGCAAAGAAGAGATTTCATGCATCAACTAAATGACAAGTGACTTGTGTTGATCCAAAAGAGAAATTAGTGGCCATCACCTAGAGAGAGAGAGAGAGAGAGAGAGAGAGAGAGAGAGATCTCAAACAGGAGACTACAAAACTTTGCATCATCTACTACCTATGTTAGTCATACAGCTATATGTTACAAGCATACATGATACTATATTTAAATACATATAGCAACAACCATGAATTCAGTTCAGCTCTATTGGAGGGATTACACCATTTCTACCACAGACAATGAATCCAATTTAGGTCTACAGGAACTATTATATCATTTCTCTCTATTAGTATACCACAACCAATGAATTCAGTCTAGCTCTACTGGAACCATTACAGCATTTCTCTATTAGCATACCATAACCAGTTCAGCTCTACTTGGAAACATTACACCATTTCTCTATTAATATACCCACTATAATATCTGCTACAGAACTTAAACATTATTACAACACCACATTGCTACCTTCAAACAATTTTAGAGCAGTAACTGTGTTTATTCATAGTTACAGTGAATACACTGTCACCATGGCAACAATTCAAAAAAAAAGAGAGGAAATATACAAGTGTTAGTAACATTGTACAGTTACCTAGTGTCTATTAAATTAACAGCTACTAGCATTTAGAGTCTAAGGAAGACAGTCACATGTCTATCCATTGGATCATAGTTGTAGTTTGTAGTAATATTGTCGTCAAAATCTCAATAATAATTTATTTATCTTATACAAGCAATATTCATTTTAAAATGTCATACTGGTTCATTCTATGACAGTAATATACTTTAATCATTCGCTTGTTGCTAAATTTGTTACGATAAACATATATATTTTAAATAAGGTATTAGTTAGCTATAGCTCTGGTCATTTTGTAATAAGCCTCTATACCAACTTGAGCATCTTACAGACATGTTTTGCAGCAATATACTTTATTATTGTTGTGACTAGTTCAAAGTGGTGATATAACGTAATAATTAATTAGCTTACTAATATAATTTCTGATGTTGTGACATTAATACTTTGGTACAGTTAGTGATTCTGATGCCATTGGTTAGCTATAATATTGTTGTGGGTGTGGCAAGTGTTATATTCCCCCGTTCTACATGTACATGTCTGTACATATCCAGTAGTTATTGAACCATAAGACCATATGAAATAATTTCCATTACATTTATATTAATTAACATGGTGACTAATGAGTTATTTAATTAAGAGTGTAGTGCAAATTTAAAGGAATACTACAAGAAGTCTTAGATTTGATTTAAATGTAAAATTAATAGTAAAAATAAAATCTACTAGTCAATTCATTATTTAAATTTATTTCATAGTAAATTCTTGTTGTACATGAAGTACTTGAGAGGTATTGTTGACCTTCTAAAATTGATTTAAAATTAAAAGATTATTAATTTATTAACATACCTTTCTCTTCATATACACAGCTATCCCTACTATTAATAATAGTATTACTATCAGTATTATTATGACAAGAGTTGCTGAAACACTAACAACTACTGAAACAATAACATTTGATGATGACACTAGAATAAGAAATGATTTCAATATACTACAATATCATAAACACATTACTTGGATTAGTAGTTGGTGGAATAAAAAGAGAAGAAGAAGCAGTAGTACTGGAATATGAATTAGGAATAACTGCAAGAGAGAAAATAATATTACAATAATTGTGATAATATACTGACCACCTTTAGTTGTAGTCAATGACATAGTTACAGTAACTGATGATGTTGATGGTTCAGGTTGATTGTTCTGAGGATATATACCAGTCGTTACTATATACAGAGAACAATGATAATTTATTTGAATAACATTGCTTACTTAAGAATTCAGTCAAGTTAGTAAATTCTGTTCTATCTCTTCCAACAGAGTTGATCACTTCAATAGCTATATACCATGTAGTATTATCAATAACTGACTGTATATTAACACTCATATCATAGACTATATTATTTGTTACAGTATCAATGTTAGGAGTTAATATTGGAGTGTTGTAAAGTTGATTGCCACAACAATCTTCTTGTATGAGATGATATGTATAATTTAAAGGATCTTCATTACAAGATACAGTTACCTACAGTATAATACATTAGTGAACAGTCTATATAAGAATGCAATTAATATAAGAATGTAATTACATAACATACATTGAAACTTAGCGATATAACTTCAGAGGAATTTGATATGATTAGTACATCAGAAATATCTGGACCTGTAATGTAAGTAAAAGAACAATTACAATATGACATGTTAATACTATACATTACCTGATACTATCGTAAAGTTATCTTCAGCAATAGCTAGTTCACTATAACCATATTGTGTACCAGCAGATACACTCCATTGTAACTGACTACATTCAATATATGATATATTATCTTTATGTAGAGTTATGTTAGTTGAGTTAGTTACTGTAGTGAATATTACTGATATATTATCAGAGTTAACTACTGTTATACTGTACTGGAACTGAATATAGTCCATTAATGGAGGAGACCATCTTAATATCACTGCATTGTCCAGTAACTGATGAGTTAGAAAGTGAGGAGGACCTACAGAAGATGTGACTATATTAAAGAAGATATATTATAGTACACTTACCAAATGATATCAGTTGTACTGGTAATGATATAACAGTAGGTTGTGGGGCAAAAAGACAGTTAACATTTACAGTTGCTTTACACAGTACACATTGAACATCCAGTTGTTCTTCTTTGGTTATTTGAAGTGTAACTGTAGTGTATCCATTACCACCAGTACTAATGAGAGTCACAATTATACTGCTATTTGGTGGGTTATTTCCATTAATAAGAAGTTCAATATCAGTAATATTCCAGTATTGACTATAGGTTCCAGTATTATAACTAAAAGAACAAACAAATGTTACATTACTACCAACAGGAGCTATAACTTGAGATGATGGACAAGGTCCTCTAAGAGTTGCTTCAGAGTTACTGTACACTGGACTAGTACAGTCTTCTCCATTACAGAGATAGACAAGAAGAGAACATAAGAACAGCCACTTCATGGTCTGTGGGAGTGAATAAATAAATAGCTTAGACTAAGAGTATAAGTTGATTGGCATTCCACTAGCAGTATAACAATATTAAATATTATCTATTTTCATTCCATAGTAAATGGAGTATAACAGTGGGTGACTTCAGAGTGAGTTATTCTCTATAGAATAACAATTATAATAATTGATTATGATTTCTACATAATATTATAATACACTATCCAACAGATCAAGACATCAACAAACTAAAACTCAGACCATCCACTTAATAACTAGTCAATGAAAATAGCTACCTTATAACTCTATAACTGTAATATACAACATTAATTATACCAGCTATATATATTAATTATATAACTATAATATACAAGGAAATCATAGCAAGTAATGTTCCCTCAATTGTGTACTAGTAATAATTCCTTTTTCATCTTATTATAATGGTTATCATACTGTAATGAATAGCAGATCTGCTATGATGCAGTAATCACTACTATCTATAAGACATTACGATGTTCATAACTTGATTGTTTATTTAGTAGAGTAACAATTAATAGATAATTAATAGTGGGTGTGTTATGTTTTGTCTATTATCAAAAGGGAGAGGTCTAACTATTAATAGTCTGATATTAGTAAACTCATTGAGAATGGTACGTTCCATATATCACATAATATACTAACTTATTCTATTCCTATTATTCCTATTATGTCATAGTCTTCATCTCCTAGTTCAAAACGTGCTAAACTAGAAGATCCTGATAGAGAGTCAATGTTAGCTCCTCTTATTTCTGCTGGTTGGTCAATAGTGGAAGGACGTGATGCTATTAAGAAAGATTTCAAGTTTAAAAATTTCAATGAAGCCTTTGGTTTCATGACACGTGTTGCACTCAAAGCAGATCAGATAGATCATCATCCTGAATGGTTTAATATGTACAATAGTGTCAGTATTACATTGAGTACGCATGTTTGTCATGGACTGTCTAGTATGGATATCAAACTAGCAACTTTTATTGACTCTGTAGCTGGACAGTAACCAATGATACTCTAGGAGTCACATGTAGGGGTGTGGCTAGTTTAGTACTAGTTAATTTTGGACATTAATTTTCTGATTTCTTCTCACAAAAAAAATTAAAATTTGATTGATAGGCACTTTATACAAAATTATTTAAAATTGTTGTCCATCACCTCCTGATATCTCTGAGTGTCATCATAACATTGAGCTCCTGTCAATTTCATCCACTCACTCTCCTTCACATTATCCACCTCATCAGTACCTTCAACTCTTGAAAACCTTTCCAAAGCTAAAGAACAAGATGGTGGTAATAAACTACCAACTTGTTTAGGAGTAGCGGCCACTTTAAATGAAACACTCTCTGCTATAAGTGGTGCGTTGATGACACCTTTCTTTGAACTGGTCACTGACCAGTGGGTGGAGTCAGGATGGAGTGTATAATGAAGTTTATCAGGACATTGTTGGTTGGAGTCTCTAAAATCTTTAGTTTTATTAGAGATAGTATATATTATAAATACAGGTTGTCCCTGTGTAACAGGCTGAAGAGGAAAGAGTGACTCTACACGGACCTTTAAATGATAGATTGTCTCCATGTTAGATACCATAAAAATATACTCTGCAGTACATGATAGAGTGTTACTGTCATCCTAAATGAATAGAATGGATTGGTAAGTAGTGTTATATCAGATACAATGATAGAAATATAGACAATGATATCACAGTTATTACACATTGAAATAAAACAGTATAATGTTGTATATATATATCAGTACATTAATACAACACTAATGAACTCCTCAGTGTGTGTGTGTGTGTGTGTGTAATGGAGTGTTTGTATAGTACAGTATAAATTTACTTACATTATCAGGATGATAATATATTCTAAAACATCCTGAAAACATACTCATTGACTCAATACTTCCTATAAAATAACACATTAATATATTATAATACATACTAACAACAATAGTCTACTTTCATTATGATTATCACAATAACAATAGCAATTATAATTTTTTTATTTAATACCTTTTTTGTGCTGCCATAAAAATGAGAATGTATCTCCTGGATAGAACACCTGTCAATATAATAATAACAATATGTACATATACCCAATATACATGTACATATACCCAATACACATGTACATAAACACAATATAAACATACATATTAGAAAATAGTTGTACCTTAGGAATGCTGCCATTAAGTGGTATTAGGTCTAGTGATGGTGCTAAGAGGGCGTGGCTATCAAGATACAGTGGTAATGGACAAGAATTGACTATTAAAATTTGTAAGAAAGTACTGTGGGTGTGATCAATAGTCACATGACATAGAGAACATGTCACATGACTTACCTTTCACCTGCTGAGTATTCATTATGGCTAAAAGTAAATGGTTCGTACACTATTACTGGTAACCTAGCAACATGAGGAGGATTTAACCAATTACAATGAACCTCAAGTTCATATTGCCAAGCTGACAAGTACTCAGTGTTGTCATGGTCATGGAGAGTTGTGGGTAAAGTTGACTGATTTTGATATTGTGAGGAGAAAGTCATATCAAAGGAGAGCATGATGGCACTAGAGGGAGCCACTGATGATAATGTAAGGTTGAGTTGGTTGGTAATCACAGGACTTCCATGATCAACTGGCTCTAATTCTACAGTGGGTGGAGCTACTAATGCTAGCTTGGCCCCCTCATTAATTGTAGTCTCATCACCTGTAGTGATTGTTAGTTGAGACATTATTGTAACTCCAGCTATAATAACTGAAATGAGTTAAGAAAGGGTTAATGATAATGTAGGTGTGGCTAACCATCTGATTGTGGTTTTAAAGCGACACTAATATCTACTTTATCTGGTAAAATATTAACAGTAGCTTGTTGACTTGTTGCCATAGGAACCACAAGACAAAAATCCAATGCCCCTGCTTTTAATATAATTTGATAAGGTAGATATGAACCTGGCATGGTCATCTATGTGTGAGTGTGTGTGAGTGTGTGTATGTGTGTGTGTGTGTGTGTATGTGTGTGTGTGTGTGTGTGTGTGTGTGTGCATAAGAGAGAGAGAGGTCTTATACACACGTCATTAATCCTTACCTTTCCAGATAAAGTGATAGTGTTCATTCCTGGTATAACCATTATATCCATGACAACCAGACGATAGTTTGATGATATTATGCATTCATCATCTTCGTTAGAAAGATGAGACGATGAGTAATAAACCTGTATTATTAACCAGATATAACTAGATAAACCAGTATATTAAACTGGTTTTACTTTGTGTAATTTAGATCCTTCATCTCCTCCAATACGTCGTGATGTTAATAGTTCTTCTTCCTTTGGTCCTGGATCTAATGAGATCTCTGTAAAGAAATCTAAAAGGTTCTCTAATTAACTGATGACAAATGAAATATTAATATAATTACCAGTTGCTTCTTCATAAGAGGAAGATTTGTCTGTTACCATGGAAACAGTCTGGTTCTGAGATATTGGATCAAATATAACAGAAGCCATTGTCAGTCGTATTGCCTATATTGTTTAACACATGTAGTCACATGAGTGTCACATGATCTTGCCTTAGGACCATGATAATCGAGGGTCATCTTTAATGAGAGGGGTTCTCCCCGATGACATTCTAGACTCTCAAATGTTAGAGTGTTAAGATAAAATAATGGTTCCCATGACAACAACTTTTGATAATGTGACTTCTCCCCTATGTGTATCAATTGATCCATATAGTGGGCAGGGTCATGGGTGGAGTTTTCATGTTTGGGTGTGGTGACCAATACAAGAAGAGAATAGACCTCCCTTTGTTAATGATGATGTCATTATAATGTCATTATGAATCATACATACTTATCCTCTTGTCGTAGTTTTTGCTGACAGTGAGCTAATATAGAATAAGCTGATGATGAGAGTTGGGGCCAATGTTGAACTGAATGTAGACTAGTAACATCGCAGAGAAGTTGCTCCGCCTCTCTGACCATTCCCACTTCCCTTAATTAGCATGTTAATGAGTATTAAATTAAATATGTACTTAATTACTTGTGAAATTCAGCCATTCTAGTACCAATACTAAATGCCATTCGTCTCCTACCAGCATGTTTAAATGCACCAATAACCATCTCACCTAATGACTATAACCCCAAGGGGATAACCCTGTAATTAGTATACTAATTAATGAGCAATTACCATAAAAGCATTCTTGAATTTCTCTTTAGATTTCAATACATCAGTTAATCTAAGTCCTTGATCATCTGCTTTAATATCTAGAGATCACATGACAGTCATATGACAATAATGAATGTGGTCATTTACCATCATTTATAGGTATACCAGCACAGATTGTATCAATAATGGTATCTTTAGGATCACCAGTAATTTGAGAACCAGGTAATAAATGACAGAGTAAGCCAACAGCTCGTAACTAGAGGAAATTGACTGACTATGACTGTCCAATCCATCCATCCATCCATTAACCTATCCATCCATCCATTCATCCATCAATCTATCCATCCATTCATCCATCCATCCATCCATCCATCCAATCTTCCATTCATTCATTTCCTACCTTTTCCCAGGCATAATGCCACAGTTCAGCTCTTACTAATATTAATGTAGCAGATGATGTTGTTGCTAATATTTCAGGATCTATTTTAACCATCATGGATTCTACACACTCAAGACATGACATGTATGCCCAACTATTAAACACACCAGGTGGGAGGAGTAACTGAGTGGGGTCTGTAATAATTTAATGATATTCATAGTTAGATGGGTACCTTCAAACAATTAATAATTCTAGCTATACAATGAAGTGTTTGAACACAACAATCGTACACCCCTTCAATTAAACCACGCCCACATAATGTATGAATTCGTCGTACAAAGAGGAATGTCCATATATAAAGAATATGTGCTTTACCAGTTAATATATCAGGAAGATACTAGAAGGGAACAAGGATACACCTCTCCTCTCTCTCTCTCTCTTGTACCTTCCAAGCGATCTGGGTATCAGCAAGATGAGGGTAGCCCCATTGCTGTATCTCTATATTTTCTATCTGAACTAACCACGGTGGTACTATACAAATCATGTGACCATAATGTGAAAATCATGTGATCAACTAACCATTTTTTCTTTGAGACAGTTTAGTCATAGCAAACTCAAATGCTTCATGAGAGAGAGCATAGAGTAAAGAAGCTTGTAGAGGCTCTCGAATCATTTCATAAGCTATCGCAACAGACAGCTAAGGAAAGAAGAACCACATATATTTAAATATTATAGATATTTACTTTTCTACAGATAAGATTGTATACTTCTTCAGGAAAGACTGTTTGTATTCTTTTTCCTTTTAATTCATTAGCAACAACTGATACATTACTTAGAAAATTATTGAGTGAGAGACGATTCACTTCATTAGTAAAATTAGTAAAAGATTCAACAATTCTGTTCTGATCAGCAGAAGCCAACCTCAAGTTAATGATGCTATAAATAATACTTTAAAAACAAACCACTCCCATTGACCACACCCACCTGCATTTATTACGGAAATCCTTATTTACCAAGTCTTCTACTGGTTCTAATTTACTGGTTTTCATTTTGGGGCGTCGGCTACGTACTTCAGCAGTAACACAATAAACAATTAGTAATTTATCAGATCCTTTTATTTTGTTAACATCACTTATCCATTGTTTAATATTAGGACATACCACACTATTATACATACTGGTCTCCTAGTGAGAGAGAATAGGTCAACAGTTTATTGATCCATCAGTAAGTCAGTCTATCCATCTATTTAATCTATTCATCCATCCATCTGTGTATTCATGTATCCATTCATTCATCCATTTGTCCATCAATCCACTTCTTACAGAGCAGTCTGTCCAAAAGGTATGGAGAGTTGGTTCTTGATGTACTAAGTTAAGATATGATGGCTCTTTCTTGTTCTTACAGAAAATTTGAAATTGTAAGAACTCCACTCCATTACAAAATGAGGCAAATGCTGTCTCGTCCCTTTAATCATATGATATAATGTATTATATTATGATATTAATGACTTACTTGGAGTAACCATCTCTCTGTAATGACTTAAATTTAGTCTGTAATTTCCTCTGCATTACAGGACCAATCAAATCAATATCACCAAAAACTAGTAAATTTATATATATACATATATAGTATATTATGATATATAACTCACTAGTTATTACTGGTTTAGGCTCCATTTCATCCTCTATGAGGTGGGGTTTCTTTAAGAGAGGTGTGGTCTTGTCTCTTCCAGTGTCCTTTTTTGTTGGTCTAAGATAGAATATTCGAAATGATTGTTTAGTAGTTCCTCATAAGTCTAGTTTGTGTTATTGTGTCAGCTGTTCTTCATAGACTAACATCTTAGTATACGGAGTTAGTTAGCCTTATGTTGCATAACAAATTTTAGAATATTTCCGTTCACGTCCGTATCTCATATGATTTATTAATAATTATTAATAATTAATCATTAATTTTGTTATGCTAAAAATTAATTGTGTTCAATTGATATTAACATAATCAGGTTATTATTGTTCATATATTCGTAATCTTCCACTCCCACTGACCAGACTAATGTTTCTATATTAACAGGTACCTCATTAACCAGGCATATTAACAACATTCTCTAACTGAGGAGAGAGTGTATAGAAGGAGGTTGGTAGAGGGGAGGGTAAAGGAATGACATTGACAGCTGGCTCAGGTCTGGCATAATTTATACTAGCTGACATTCTCTACAACCACATGTACTTATTATTATATCAATGACACATCATGTAGTACAATATATTGTATATTATAAATACATGTATTGTTTAATGTAATATGTAGATTTACTCACTTGGTCAGTCAAGAGTTCAGTGTATGCTGAATTTGTCGGGACATTCTCTCAAGGGAAGGTTTGAAGTCTTTCTGGTGTCTGAATGGTTGGAACACTTTGAGGCTAAGAAATTTAATCATATAATTTAAATATAATAATAATAATATGTTATATTAAATAATAAAGTAAATAATTACTTTAATTACTATCACAATGTATAGTGGTAGTAGTGGTAATAGATTAACTACACTTACACTACCAATAACCAAACATCACATGTTGAGTTACTGGAAGAGTGAGTGTAGTGAATCCATTACCACCACCACCACTTATAGTCAAACTAATACTGGTATTTACTGGTACATTTAGACTGACAATTGGCACAATGTTAGTAATATTCCAGAGTGTAAAATAATTTCCAGCGTAACTGAAAGAACATTCAAACAGCACAATACTACTAACAGGAGTTGAGATGATGGACAAGGTCCTCTAATTGTAGCTCCAGAGTTACTGTAAACTGGACTAGTACAGGTTTGTCCATTAGAGAGATAGATAAGAAGAGAACATATAAACACTATTAGATTCATTTTGTGGGTGTGATGAGGTTAAATAAAATTGTCTCTGTAGAATAAATTATTATGAAATTTTAAGGTAAATCTTATTAACTTTTAAAACCAATTATATATTCAAACCAAAATACAGTGTCTATTTAGGAAAATTAACAAAAGAACAATATTACAATGTGATATAGTAATGTGATGAATTTTGAATTAGATTACCTTAAGTACTATAATATTATATTTGAAAAAGTCTAATCACTTCCACTCTGAGAGGAATACCAAACTAGTAATTGTACTAGTGTTGTATAGTTGCCAAGAATAATACTACATAATCCTCCTTTTCAATAATGTTGTTATACCTCCATTAATAAAACTACTTAAACATACAAATGAGAGAGGAGGCCACACCGGTTTATAGCCATTTCGTCTAATCCCGTTTCGTCTAATCCCATTTTGTCTACCATAATGTACAATTGTCCCATTTCGTCTAAAAACTAAATTGATTTCAATGACAGTAATTCAAAGATACCCAATGGTTATATGCCCTAAGAAGTTCTTTGTAATATATAATCTCCTGCTTCATGCTTTTCCTTAATAGTTTTCAGTCTGTTCTCATGGTTTCTGTACTTTCTTGTTCTTCTTGAAAGCCCTCTTGCAGCCAGTTGCATTAAACTGACTTCTGTCAAAGCTTGTGTTCTTGTAGTCCACTCCTAAAACTGGGGTTCTTCGATTGAGTATGTACCTATAACCCTGGTGTATAAGTGATCTAGCTCCTCTTGTTGTTGTAACAAACTCCATTGATTCAATATATTGTATGTATGAAATGGCTCCTCTTAAGTACTCTACCTTTCAAGATATCAAAGCCTTTACA
Source organism: Xestospongia bergquistia (assembly GCA_963965975.1). Classification (NCBI taxonomy): domain Eukaryota; kingdom Metazoa; phylum Porifera; class Demospongiae; order Haplosclerida; family Petrosiidae; genus Xestospongia; species Xestospongia bergquistia. The sequence goes on from OZ014412.1 coordinate 1,817,216, forward strand.
CTATTAGTTCTTTGGAATTAGAATTCCAACACCTTTACACTATTAGACACTATTAGACTAAATGGGACAAAAGTCCATTTTGTTAGACAAAATGGGATTAGACGAAATGGGATTAGACGAAATGGCATGACACCGCCACACCCATGCAATTTAGCTCCTTTCCTTTGATTGCATAAAGACAGCTTGCACTCAAACTAAATCAGATAAGATCATTGTTTTAATGTATACAATAATATTAATGTCAGCATTACATTGATATATGTCAAAAACTATATACTCAATTTTGTCACACAAAAGATTAAAAAAAGTTGATTTGTTTCATTAAAAATTTGATAGGCACTTCATACAAAATTATTTAAAAATGTTGTCCATCACCTCCTGATATAACATTTACATAATATCTCTGAGTGTCATCATAACATTGAGCACCTGTCAATTTCACCCACTCACTCTCCTTCACATTATCCACCTCATCAGTACCTTCAACTCTTGAAAACCTTTCCAAAGCTAAAGAACAAGATGGTGGCAATAAACTACCAACTTGTTTAGGAGTAGCAGCCACTTTAAATGAAACACTCTCTGCTATAAGTAGTGCGTCAATGACACCTTTCTTTGAACTGGTCACTGACCAGTGGGTGGAGTCAGGATGGAGTGTATAATGAAGTTTATCAGGACATTGTTGGGTGGAGTCTCTAAAATCTTTAGTTTTATTAGAGATTGTATATATTATAAATACAGGTTGTCCCTGTGTAACAGGCTGAAGAGGAAAGAGGGACTCTACACGGACCTTTAAATGATAGACTGTCTCCATATTAGATACCATAAAAATATACTCTGCAGTACATGATAGAGTAATGCTGTCCTCCTGAATGGATAGATAGATAGAACAATGGATTGATAAGTAATGTTATATCAGATACACTGATAGAAATATAGACAATGATATAACAGTTATTACACATTGAAATAATACAGTATGATGTTGTATATATATATATATATATCAGTAGATTAATACAACACTAATGAACTCCTCAGTGTGTGTGTGTGTGTGTGTGTGTGTGTGTGTGTGTGTGTGTGTGTGTGTGTGTGTGTGTGTGCGTGTAATGGAGTACTTGTATAGTACAGTATAAATTTACTTACATATTCAGGATGATAATATATTCTAAAACATCCTGATAACATACTCATTGACTCAATACTTCCTATAAAATAACACATTAATATATTATAATACATACTAACAACAATAGTCTACTTTTATTACGATAACAATAATTATAAATTGTTTATTTAATACCTTTTTTGTGTTGCCATAAAAATGAGAATGTATCTCCTGGATAGAACACCTGTTAATATAATAATAACAATATGTACATATACCCAATATATATCTACAATACATATGTACATATACCCAATACACATGTACATATACCCAATATACATGTACATATACCCAATATATATCTACAATACATATGTACATATACCCAATATACATGTACATATACCCAATATACATGTACATATACCCAATATACATGTACATATACCCAATATACATGTACATAAACACAATATAAAAATACATGTTAGAAAATATTTGTACCTTAGGAATGCTGTCATTAAGTGGTATGAGGTTTAGTGATGGTGCCAAGAGGGCATGGCTATCAAGATACAGTGGTAATGGACAAGAATTGACTGTTAATATTTGTAAGAAAGTACTGTGGGTGTGATCAATAGTCACATGACATAGAGAACATGTCACATGACTTACCTTTCACCTGCTGAATATTCATTATGGCTAAAAGTAAATGGTTCGTAAACTATTACTGGTAACCTAGCAACATGAGGAGGATTTAACCAATTACAATGAACCTCAAGTTCATATTGCCAAGCTGACAAGTACTCAGTGTTGTCATGGTGACGGGGAGTTATGGGTAAAGTTGACTGATTTTGATATTGTGAGGAGAAAGTCATATCAAAGGAGAGCATGATGGTACTAGAGGGAGCTACTGATGATAATGTAAGGTTGAGTTGATTAGTAATCACAGGACTCTCATGACCAACTGGTTCTAATTCTACAGTGGGTGGAGCTACTAGTGCTAGCTTGGCCCTATCATTAATTGTAGTCTCATCACCTGTAGTGATTGTTAGTTGAGACATTATTGTAACTCCAGCTATAATACCTTTAGATACCTAATGATTAACCAGGCATATCCTCTAACTGAGGAGAGAGTGTAGTAGAAGGAGAGAGAGGGGAGGGTAAAGGAATGACGTTGACAACTGACTCAGGTCTGACATAATTTATATTAGCTGACGTTCTCTACAAAAGAAGTCCACAGTACTCATTGCACATCATGAAGTATGACATATTGTACATATTATAAACTCATGTAATGACATTTGAGAATTACTCACTGATCAGTCAAGAGTTCAGTGTATGTAGAAGTTATCGGATCATGTGATTATCATGTGAAAATCATATGAATAACTTATAATTCTTTTTCTGAGACAGTCTAGTCATAGCAAACTCAAATGCTTCATGAGAGAGAGTATAAAGTAAAGAAGCTTGTAGAGGCTCTCGAATCATTTCATAAGCTATCACAACAGACAGCTAAGGAAAGAAGAACCATCTAATATTTAAATATTATAGATATTTACTTTTTTACAGATGAGATTGTATACTTGTTCAGGAAAGACTGTTTGTATTCTTTTTCCTTTTAATTCATTAGCAACAACTAATACATTACTTAGAAAATTATTGAGTGAGAGACGATTCACTTCATTAGCAAAAATAGTAAAAGATTCAACAATTCTGTTCTGATCAGCTGAGGCCAACCTCAAGTTAATGATGCTATAAATAATACTCTTAAAATAAACCACTTCCACTGACCACACTATCTTTTTTATATTAACAGGTACCTCACTATAACCAGGTATATCAACAACATTTTCTAACTGAGAAGAGGATGTAGTAGGAGGAGGTAGAGGGGAGGGTAAAGGAATGACATTGACAGCAGGTGTGGCATAATTTGCACCAACTAACGTGCTCTACAAAAGAAGTACTTACTTATTGTATCAATCACACATCATGTAGTATGACATATTGTACATATTATAAATACATTGGTCAGTCAAGAGTTCAGTGTATGCTGAAGTTGGGACATTCCTGACATCTCTACAAAGGATGCACATATATACTTATTGTATCAATGACATATTGTACATTATAAACATATGAATTGTTTAATGTAATACGTAGATTTACTCACTTGGTCAGTCAAGAGCTCTGTATATAGCGTGAATTTAATCATGTAATAATAATAATAATATGTTATATTAGAGAAAAAAATAAATAATTATTTCAGCTGCTGCATATATTTACATATTTTGAATAATTTAATAATTTATGGGCGTTGTCCAACTCGTGGTAACTGCAGTATCAATGATGCTAATACTGTTGTTCTGTTCTCTACTTGTCTGTCTCTGTAATGGACAAACCTGTACTAGTCCAGTATACAGTAGCTCTGGAGCTACAATTAGAGGACCTTGTCCATCATCGCAAATTATAACTCCAGTTAGTAGTATGCTGCTTAAATGTTCATTCAGCTATAGTGGGAACTATCTTTCATTTTGGAATATCACTGATATTGGATTTATTTTCGGTGTTAATTCACCAAATAATAGCAGTATTAATATTACAATAAATAGTAGTAGTAGTAATGGATTCACTACACTTGCACTTCCAGTAAACAAACTACATTCAGTGGATGTTCAATGTGGACTGTGTCATGGAATAAACTGTTTTCAAAGTCCATTTCAAGTTACTGTTATATCATTACCAGTACAACTAATATCATTTGGTAAGTAAGTACTATAATATATCTCCTTTAATATAGTCACATCTATTGTAGGCCCTCCTCACTTACTAACTCATCAGTTATTGGACAATGCAGTGATATTAAGATGGTCTCCTCCATTAATGGACTATGTTCAGTTCCAGTACAATATAACAGTAGTTAACTCTGATAATATATCAGTAATGTTCACTACAGTAACTAACTCAACTAACATAACTCTACATAAAGATAATATATCATATATTGAATGTAGTCAGTTTCAATGGAGCGTATCTGCTGGTACACAATATGGTTATAGTGAACTAGCTATTGCTGAAGATAACTTTATAATAATATCAGGTAATATTAAGATTATGTTGTAATAGCTTTATTTCCTTGTTTCAATACAGCCCCAGATATCACTGATGAAATAATTGTTTCTATTATCTCTGAAATATTATCACTCAATTTCAGTGTATGTTACTTCAATATATTACTTTATTAAAAGTAGATTATTATAAACCACTATAGGTAACAGTATCTTGTAATGAAGATCCATTAAATTATACATATCATCTCATACAAGAGGATTATTATAGGAGACAACTCAACAACACTCCAATATTAACTCCTAACATTGATACTGTAACAAATAATACAGTCTATAATATGAGTGTTAATATACAGTCAGTTATTGATAATACTACATGGTATATAGCTATTGAAGTGATCAACTCTGTTGGAAGAGATAGAACAGAATTTACTAACTTGACTGAATTCTTAAGTAAGTAATAATTTATTTCATTTAATGATTTGCTAATAATCTCTATTGTATCAGATAATACTTCTGGGAATATTTTACCAACATCATCAATAACCACAAATATCAGTAAAAAGTTATATATTTATAAACATTATTATTATTATTTCTTTCCTTAGATATTCCTACTTCATTTATTATTACAGTTTCTCCTTCTCTGCTCACTTCATCTATTACTAATACAAGTATGTTCCTTTCATGTATAATATAATATATGTATAATTACTTGTTCTTTAGAGTTGTTAGATTTTATTGATGTTCAAGTAGTTGCTGTTGTTATCATCCTCATAATAATACCGATAGTAGCAAAAGTTCTTGTTTGTTTTTGCTTCTTACGCTATATGAGTATGAGTAGAATATGACAACAGCAGTATTGAGGTAAGTATTCATATAATTATATTATGTGAAAGAATTGATAACATTATGATCATATACCAGTATGGTAGCTTAAACTCTGGTATTATAACTAGATATTACAATGTGTGTTATCACTTAATGTATAGTCTTAAGGATACATCATGATGTTAGACTTTATGATAGATTATATATGTGTACATTGATGATAATGTCTATTTTTCTATAATAGGTTCCTAATCCAAGTCTATAGTACTTGATGCTGTTAGCAGTCTCACTATACATATTCACAGTAGCTTAAATGTATGTATGCATGTATAGTTTAAACTTTTATTGAGATGTTTTCAATTTTTATGTAATGGTAAAGGCACAACAAGTAGTCATAAATGTGGTAAACGATGTAATCAACGTGTCTAGTCATTTCATTTTAGATAGTTATATAATATAATATAATGAAATATTTGTGTTGATTTCTCAGTTATGTTAACATTATTATAGTAAATCCTCTATTTATACTTTGTGTCCTTTGTCTTGTAATTGTTGTCTGTTGTTTTTGTTAAAAAAAATCGTTTCTAATTTATTAATAATTACAGATAATATTATTTTAATAATTACCAATAATTAATTATGAGTGTTTTGCAATATTCATTATACATATTGTATTAGACAATACCCTAAGAAGCAAAGATAAAGGAATTATTATAATATATGTACATGTATATACATAATATATACATGTACATATACCAGATGATCCCTTAGGTAGTATTACTTGTATAATGTATATTCCTTTACTTTGTTTAATGTATAAATGCTACTTTTATACTGGCTACTAGGAATTGACATTTCCTCTTGTGGATGTCACATCACAGACAGACATAATTTGAATGTACAACATTAATAGCAGGAATTGGGACTATACAAAATTACTAAAATGTAATTATTAGTATCACAAACATTTATGTCACTTTCAAAAATGACATTTTCAATTTCTCATCTTCTTAGCATTTTTCACTGTAGTAATGGTAAGTGTAGTAAAGGTTTCTGTGGTAGTGTCTAAATAAACAGAACTATACATTAATGTATTAGTAATACATGTTATTACTATGTAATATAATGTTATAAGTATATTACTCCTAACAACAAGTATTATGTTAACAATAACTCAAAGTACCTTTTAATTTATATGTATACCATCTCTTCTTAAAGTACATAATACATAATACACATAACAAGATACCAGTGATCAGTACTAGTCCAAGAACTCCACCTACTACTGCTATTATAATGATCACCTGAATGGTCATAATAGGATCAGTAGTAGGTATAGGTTGAGTACCTAATAGACAATGTAACTATCACATGTCCAGCGTTACATACTATTACATAGTATTACATACATTACGTAGTATTACATACATTACATATGTTTTACATACATATGTAATAGTATTACTACTATGTACAAGAGAGGATGTTTGTGATGTTACTACAACGTGACTGATCATGAAATGAGAATGAAGTATGAAGTGATGTAGTAATAGTAACTGTGAAAAGCGGTCATTATATAACACTTCAATAATAATAATACTGTCCTGACATATAGAGAAAGTTAGTTAGTCCAAAACCACATCCATATATAATGATAAGTATACAGCATTGATTAATAATAATTAGTTTTAGTTACATGTTACATGTTGTGACATACAATGAACTCATATAATATATGACCATATATGGATATATTATATGTCATCAATGTACTACATATAATGTTCAAAATGTAAATTAACAATAATAATAATTATAATAATAATAATAATAATAATAATAATAATAATATCCTAGTCACTCTACTCAGCTCACTGAAGCTTTTTGTGAGTTTTCTCTCTCATCCAGCATCCAGGCACCAAGAATGGTCTTCACCTGATGCTATTGATTCCCTCTCCACCAATGCCATCACATGCTTTCACATGCTATGTGAAAAGTAGGCAACATATATACATTATCAATAATAATAATATTATACTTGTTTTCTTGACTGTTCTTGATATAGAGGAAGTTAGTGATGATGTAAATGAGTGACAAGGTCTAGAATACATACCTACATTGATAATATATATATATATATATATATATATATATATATATATAACATGTAAAATAAATTATTACTCACTTATCAATTCTATCAAGTTAGTAAATTCTGTTCTATCTCTTCCAACAGAGTTGATCACTTCAATAGCTATATACCATGTAGTATTATCAATAACTGACTGTATATTAACACTCATATCATAGATTGTATTATTTGTTACAGTATCAATGTTAGGAGTTAATATTGGAGTATTGTTGAGTTGTCTCCTACAATAATCTTCTTGTATGAGATGTTATGTATAATTTAATGGATCTTCATTACAAGATACTGTTACCTATAGTAGTTTATAATAATCTACTTTTAATAAAGTAATATAATGAAGTAACATACACTGAAATTGAGTGATAATATTCCAGAGATAGTAGAAACAATTATTTCATCAGAAATATTGGGAGCTGTGTTGATAACAAGGAAATAGGGCTATTACAACATAATATCAATATTACCTGATATTAGTATAAAGTTATATTCAGCAATAGCTAGTTCACTATAACCATATTGTGTACCAGCAGATACACTCCATTGTAACTGACTACATTCAATATATGATATATTATCTTTATGTAGAGTTATGTTAGTTGAGTTAGTTAATGTAGTGAACATTACTGATATATTATCAGAGTTAACTACTGTTATATTGTACTGGAACTGAATAGAGTCCATTAATGGAGGAGACCATCTTAATATCACTGCATTGTCTAGTAACTCATGAGTTAGTAAGTGAGGAGGACCTATAGTAGATGTGACTATATTAAAGGAGATATATTATAGCACTTACTTACCAAATGATATCAGCTGTACTGGTAATGATATAACTGTAAGTTGTAGTGGAAAACATTCTCCACCTTCACATAATCCACATTGAACATCTAATGAAAAGTCTTCATGGCTTACTGGAAGAGTAAGTGTAGTGAATCCATTACCACTACCGCTAACAGTTACATATATACTGCTATTTGTTGGTGCATTCTGACTGATAATAGGTTCAATATTAGTAATATTCCATACAGTAAGATAGACTCCAGTATAACTATAAGAACACTCAAACTTTACAGTACTTCCAACAGGAGCTATAACTTGAGATGATGGACAAGGTCCTCTGATAGTAGCTCCAGAGTTACTGTAAACTGGACTAGTACAGGTTTGTTCATTACTGAGGTCGAAAAAAAGACAGTAAAAGAACAGCTGGAAAAGTCCAATCTTCATGACTTTCAGACTTAAAGTAATAATAATTAATTAAAAGTAGGTGTCAATCTGAAGTTAAATGTGGGCGAGGCACGTTATCACAATAACTTATAAACTCTCTCTAACAAGATACTAAAATTATTAAATTTAGCGTATTATTAGTGGTACTTTCTATTAAATAGAATTCTTCTCTTGTATAATATAATATACTAAACAAATCTACACGTTTGTCTAAAATCTAATCATTATTAATTTCATTATTAACAAACCTTTCTCCTAACATATACAGCTGTTATTCCTACTATCACTAATATTATTACTATTATCAGTATTATTATGAAGATAGTTATAATACTAACAACTACTGGAACAATAATATTCAATGATGAATTTGATGTAAGGGTCTACTGGTTCCCATCATAGCTATATTCCCAGGCAATGATTGTGCATGTACATACTATTTATCCCCTAGATTGTAGAAATGGTTCAGCATGAGTGTGATTTATGAAAATAAAAATTGAACCCATTTTTTCTACTTACCATACTATTGGACAATTAATCTTACAACCCAAACTTTCATGTGTACATAAATGAATATCCATATATCTATGAATGGATAAGTAGAATACATGAATAGATACAAAGAGATGCTTAAATCAATAAATACCCTATAGTGAGTGACAAATTGATGACCATATTACAGTTAGTACAACTAAGATCATAAACAATAATATAATAAAGAATAAGAATAAGCATAGTGTATCCATTACTACCACCATATAAAGTCACAAGGATACTGCTATTAGGCGAATTCACATTGATGATAGTTTGAATATCAATATCAATATTCCAAGATGAAAGATAGCTCCAAGTATAGCATAAGAACACTCAAATGTTATAGTACTACAAGCAGGAAGTAGTATTTGAGATGATGGTCAATTATATTTTCTTAATGATAACATGTACAATTTTTGTCCAGATTTATACTATATTCATATATTGTTGAGTAACTAATAAGATGTTATATAATAGTAATGACAATTGTCATGATGATGATGAACGAATATCAATAATAATTAATAACAATATATATGATATGATATGATAAATACTTCTTGTAAAGTTATTTATTAAACATTATGTAATACTGGCATATTCTAAGACATAAGACACACATTATACAGAACATGTGATGTATCTAACAGATCTTTGACATATCTTGGAGAATGAGATGTCAGTAAATAAACTTTACAAGTAAAGCATTTGATATTTCATGTATAGCATAAGTGCTATGTCTATCATATGTACAGTACAGATATTATGTCTATCACGTGTATAGCATAGGTACTGTATCTAACTCATTATGTTGGTAATACTGGTTAGCTATAATTTAGTCAGGTTAGATATCACCTGAATGGTCATAATAGGATCAGTAGTAGGTATAGGTTGAGTACCTAATAGACAATGTAACTATCACATGTCCAGCGTTACATACTATTACATAGTATTACATACATTACGTAGTATTACATACATTACATATGTTTTACATACATATGTAATAGTATTACTACTATGTACAAGAGAGGATGTTTGTGATGTTACTACAACGTGACTGATCATGAAATGAGAATGAAGTATGAAGTGATGTAGTAATAGTAACTGTGAAAAGCGGTCATTATATAACACTTCAATAATAATAATACTGTCCTGACATATAGAGAAAGTTAGTTAGTCCAAAACCACATCCACTTATAATGATAAGTATACAGCATTGATTAATAATAATTAGTTCTAGTTACAGATACATGTTGTGATGTACAATGTACTGATATAATAATATATGACCATATATGGATATATTATATGTTAGTAATGTACTACATATATACAATCAATATATGACAAGATGTGGGATATATACCTACGTTGACAATATATATGTAGATCATATGAAACAAATTGTTACTCACTTATTAATTCAGTCAAGTTAGTAAATTCTGTTCTGTTTTAGTTGTAACTCTTTACATTATTAATATATTAAATATGAGTAGAACAGACTCATTAACTAATGAGGCTCAAACCACAAGCAGCTGTAAATATTTAGTGAAAGTACAGGTCATTATCAAAGTTATAATTATACTATGTTAATGTATTTTATTTAGCACTACAATATTACATGTATAACACAGCTACCTTAGTAGGTTGGCTTGCTATAGTGTCATCATGTTGGATCTAAAATAAATATATATATACAATAACATAATACTATATAGACAATAACAAAGGTATATACTAAGGTACATGGTCTCAGAACATACTATAGTTAGGATCTTTTCAAGCAAACATTAGGATTATATATCTAAATAATACGAATTATGACATTATGATAAAATATTAACACATATATTATCAGCAAACATGATATCATATATATAACAGTAACTAGGACATACCTGTTGACTATTAATATAATCTGTTTTAGTCTTTGACATATCTTGAGGAGTGAGATAGTCAGCAACACACTAGAAAGTGATAAACACTTCTAAGATACACAGTCTCAAGATATGTGATAGTTAGGAAGTTTTAAAACAAACATTAGAATTGTGTATATAACTAATTATGACAATATGATATAATATACACACACATACATTATCAGTAAGTGCGATATCATAGTAACTAGAAATACAGAACACATCTCCTGACTATTAATATAATCTGCTTTAGTCTTTGACATATCTTGAGGAGTGAATAGTCAACAACAACTATATATGTCAGTGAGGAGATATATAGTTAGTGTTACTATATTGTACCTTATGAACTGAACTATGACCTTCTTCACTAAACATATTGTTATTTAAAATAATCAATAAATATTACATACTTACTTTATGTTTACATTTTCTGTGATAGTGTCTAAATAAACAAAATTAGTATGTAATTATGTCATTATGATGTAATGTAATATATGTCATTATGATGTAATGTAATGTTATGGTACATTATCAAGTGTAAGTACAGGTCATTGTCAAAGCTATAAGTATACTATGTTAATGTACTATAATATAGTTTATTGAACACTACAATGTCACATGTACAGTAACAAATGATACAATAGAGTAACATGTAGTAATAGTAGGTTCTATGACTATCACATGTATAGCACAGGTACTATGTCTACCTCAGTATGTTGTACTGGTTAGATATAATATAGTCAGGTTGGATATATCACATGTACAGTTGCAATAGTAAAATGATATCATATAGAGATGCACATTATATAGAACACACCTCTTGACTATTAATATAATCTGCTTTAGTGTTTGATATGTCTTGAGGAGTGAGATAGTCATCAACACACTATATATGTCAGTGAGGAGATATATAGTTAGTGTTTAATATATTGTACCTTACTTTGATCCTCTTCACTAAAACATATTGTTATTTAAAATAATGAATAAACAATACATACTTTGAGTTTAAATTTTCTGTGGTAGTGTCTAAATAAATAGAAATCTACATCAATATATTAGTAATGTATGTTATTAGTAATAATATATTATTAGTATGTAATATGTGTCATTGTACAATGCTATACCTTAATTGACCAATCAGATGTATCAATGTATTAAATATGCAACCCATTGTGAGTAGAGCAGTCTCATTAACTAGTAATGTAATTTATGACCATATATGGATATATTAATGTATTATATGTCATTAACGTACTATATACATATGATCGATAAAATGTTAAAGGAATTACTGTCATTTAAAAGATATGATCATGAACATACTAATAGCTGATCTTTACATTATTAATATATTAAATATACAACCTCATTGTAATATGGTCATAATAATTAGAAGTAGATCAGTCTCATTAACTAATGAAGTTCAAATATAAATTAACAGTAATAATAATAATAATAATAATAATAATAATAATAATAATAATAATAATAATAATAATGGCTTCTTTGCCAATCTCACTTGGTGGTTTTGGTATTCGTCAAGCATCTCTTCATGCCCCAGCGGCTTTTGTTAGCTCTTGGGTTCAATCAACTGATCTCATAATTGGAATTCTTAACTGTGTCACTCCATCTTCTCCCCATCTCTTCTCAGCTTTAGAGTTATTATCTGCTTCTGCTAACAGACCGGAGTGGTCCTCTTTGGACAATATTGACTTTCCCATCCGTCAACACCAGAGTTATTGACCAGGCATCCTTTAATATCCTGATGACACAGCTCCAGACACTCGGTCAAAGGCTTTGGCCTTGTCATCTTCTGTTCATCATGCTGGAGATTGGCTGAAGGTGGTGCCTTCTAAGGCTCTTGGTCTGCATATTCAAGATCGTGATTTTCGATTGTGTTATGGTATTGGCTGGGTGTTCAAATATGTCAGGAAGGATGGACTTGCCTAGTTTGTCAGGTGATGACTGATGGCTTTGGTGACCATCAAGTTGGTTGTAGAGGCAATGGGGACCTCATTCATCAACATAACTCCCTCAGAGATACCATTTTTTCTGCTGCCCAATCAGCTGCTTTAGCTCCTAGGAAAGAGGTTCCATCTCTAGTATCATCGTCCAGCTCTCGTCCAGCTGATATCTTCTTCCCTTGTTGGAAGCGGGACTGCATTTGATGTCACTGTTATCTCTCCTCTTCAGCAGCTTACCATTCAAGGTGCCTCTGTTACTCCTGGTTATGCGATCACTGTCGGAGAGGATAGAAAGTTCCATATACATCTGGAAAACTGTTTAGGTGCTGGTGTCTCCTTTGTCACTCTGGTGGTTGAGTCACTGGGGGGATGAAGCAATGAAGCAATCGATACCCTCAGGCTGATTGGCAAACAACAACCACAACGTATGGGTCTCCCACCATCTCATTCAATCAATCATCTCTTTCAACGCCTCTCTATTGTTCTTTGTTGCGGGAATACCTGCATGTGGGCGTCCCGAATGCCCATCCATTGCCATCTGAGGATGGGATCGAATGATTAATTTCGTTTACACATAATATTGTTATGGTTATTATAAAATTATAATAATAATAATAATAATAATAATGATAATATAATAATAACAATGATAATAATAATAATGATGACAATGATGAAAAGAGTTACAATAATAATTAATAAATAGATACAATATGAGTACTTCTTGTAAAATGACTTTTGAACATTAATTATGTAATACTGACATATTCTACAGTATTCTGCTGACTCATTGTTGGCACTAAATCCATCATTACATATTTTGATGTCAACTCTATAACAAATAAAGGATATATAATATCAAATAGAGGATAATCCTTTTAATTAACAATTAATTATGGCTATGTTGTTACTAGGGAATGTGGACATTTTTAACATAACCAAACAATTTATATAACAGGAATACAATATGTCATGTGACTACTGTTATCTATCCATCCATTTATCAAACAGTTGATATATATCCATCCATAGTTATATAAACATGTTATTAATGTACACATATTGTTTTCCATATGGTATTGAACATTTAGTTTTAGTTTCAAATACATGTTATGACATACAGTGTAATATATGACCATATATGGATATATTATATGTCACTAATGTACTACATATATATGATTATAGTGTTGTCAGTAAAAAAGGAAATGCTGTTATTTAAAATATGAAATATGTCACAGTGAACATACTAATTAATTAATATTTATTACATTACTTAATAAACATTTTTATACCCTCATTGCAAGGTAGTCATAATAAGTAAATGGTTTTGACAAATGAGATCAAAAAACCAGCTGTAAATATCAAGTCTAAGTACAGGTCATTGTCAAGTTACAAGTATATTATTTTAAAGTACTGTAATATAGAGCACTACAATACCCACATGTATAACACTGATACTATGACTATTACATCTATAGCACAAGCTCTATGTTTACCTCCTTAGGTTGGTAATACTGGTTAGCTATAATGTGCATATAAATAAAAAGAATAACATTGATAATAAGTAAGCTATGAATTAAGATAATACTTACTATATATGAGCTAATAACATGAAAGTCAATAAACTGACTATATAAACAATAACTTCCTATTACTTACTAAATACACAATCTTGGGAAACATGATACATTAGGATTGTGTTTATAACTAATGACATAAATTAGGACAATATGATATAATATACACACATACATTATTAATAAACAGGACATCAGGGAAAGTAAGAGCTATTCAAACCTAAAAATAAAAAGGTATCTCTATCTTTGTCATCAGTCATTAATAAAATCTTTGAGAAAGGGTTATTACTTACATCCATAGATAGGACACTTACTCCATCACATATCCTTTATTCTGAATTGAAGTTTTGTTGACATATAGAGAAGGTGGCTCAAAATACTTTCTATTATAGCTCTGCTTAATGCATAAAACCTTTTGACATAGTCTGGCAGTCCAGTCTCTACCTCAAACTATATAAATAACATGAGTATAGTTAATGGTAATTTGTGGCTAACACTTTTAACTGGTATCGTTGACTTCATTCTGCAGTCTTGTGGATTAATTCTACCTCTCATTACTTTTCCATTGTTCAGGGTCTAAGACAAGGGTGCCGTCATCTTAATATTGGCAGAATAAAGTAGTGACTAATGGAGGTTGATGATTGTCTTGAATGGGAGAACTAATAGTTCTATCACTGTAAGATGGCCCGGACCAACTACTATTCACTTGGTAAGTAATTGACTATATTACTGTTGAGATAAGTTCAGGGGAAATGGAGAGATTTTCATAATCAACAGAGTATTCTTCAATGACATTAAGATTTTCAAAATTTTTTTGGTCAGTCACTCTAATCAAAAGAGGCTAGATGTTCAACGTTTAGCACCCAAGCATTGAGAAAATCATTGTTACTGACTGCTGAACTATCAGTGGTCTTAGATTTTATCTTGATTAACTCTAATTGTTTGGATGCAATTATTAATGTCTATATCTAAAGAAGAGTAAAACTTGTTTTGATTATATTTATGCAGTTATCTTCAAAAGACACAATTTACATCTTCATACTGCTTCCTAAATTTGTTGTTAGGATCATCATTTCATTTACTTCATTTTATCCATAGTTTGTGGAAATCAGATCTGGCAATAGATGAAAATTTTAAAGTTATTTTCGTGACTACAGACTCAATTGATTTCTTATCCCAATTGGAAGGAAGAGGTAAAAGACGTACTGAGATTCTATCAGCAATACATTTTTAAAAGTGATTCAGTAGCTCTAATCCCATTGAAAGAGGTATTTTTTGGACTTGCTGAAGATTTGGGCAATTGATCGGTGTAATAGAGGTAGAAGTAATTTGTGCCAAAACAGAGAAATGGTCTGATGCATCTAGAGGACAGTCCATTAAAACAGAGGACTCAAAGATGAATGAGAGAATGGTCTCGGGTAGCCAGCCCCTCCCCCCTTGCTGAGGCAGGCTAGAGCTTGCATGAATTTAATCAGGCGTGGCCAGCATGTCAGCATGGTATATTATATGGTGGAGTCAAAACTCTTAGTCCTTACTTTTCTTGTCTATCTCTGCAATGGACAAACCTGTACTGATCCAGTATATAGTAACTCTGGAGTAACTATTAGAGGACCTTGTCCATCATCGCAAATTATAACTCCAGTTAGTAGTATGCTGCTTAAATGTTCATTCAGCTATAGTGGGAACTATCTTTCATTTTGGAATATCACTGATATTGGATTTATTGTCGGTGTTAATTCACCAAATAATAGCAGTATTAATATTACAATAAGTAGTGGTAGTAGTAATGGATTCACTACACTTACACTTCCAGTAAACAAACTACATTCAATGGATGTTCAATGTGGACTGTGTAATGGAATAAACTGTTTTCAAAGTCCATATCAAGTTACTGTTATATCATTACCAGTACAACTGATATCATTTGGTAAGTAAGTACTATAATATATCTCTTTTAATACAGTCACATCTACTGTAGGTCCTCCTCACTTACTAACTCATCAGTTACTGGACAATGCAGTGATATTAAGATGGTATCCTCCATTAATGGACTATATTCAGTTCCAGTACAATATAACAGTAGTTAACTCTGATAATATATCAGTAATGTTGACTACATTAACTAACTCAACTAACATAACTCTACATAAAGATAATATATCATATATTGAATGTAGTCAGTTACAATGGAGTGTATCTGCTGGTACACAATATGGTTATAGTGAACTAGCTATTGCTGAAGATAACTTTATAATAGTATCAGGTAATGTTAACATTATAATATAGAGTTAACATGTAAGCTACATATCTTTAATACAGCTCCAGATATCTCTAATGAACTGATTGTTTCTGGTTCATCTGAAGTTATATCAGTTAAATTCAGTGTAAGTTAAACTGACTATTAATACTAACTATTAGTTCACTAATGTATAATATTTTAGGTAACAGTGGTATATTGTGAAGATCCATTAAATTATACATATCATCTCATACAAGAGGATTATTGTAGGAGACAACTCAACAACACTCCAATATTAACTCCTAACATTGATACTGTAACAAATAATACAGTCTATGATATGAGTGTTAATATACAGTCAGTTATTGATAATACTACATGGTATATAGCTATTGAAGTGATCAACTCTGTTGGAAGAGATAGAACAGAATTTACTAAATTAACTGAGTTGATCAGTGAGTAATAATTTATTCATTTAATGATTTTTCAATTTTTTTCTATTGTATTAGGTATTACTTCTGGGAATATTCAATCAACATCATCATTAATAACCACATATAGTAAAGATTTATATATCATTGATAATTATTGATTATTACTTCTTTCCTTAGTTACTCGTACTTCATATACTATTGATGTTTCTTCTCTGTTCACTCCATCTATTACTAACACAGGTAATGTTCCTTTCATGTATCAATCATGCAGTAGCAATACCTATCTAGTCAATTGAAATATAGTGACAAAAACACTTGATAGCTTGTTTAAAAGTGATCCAAAGTTTTTGATTCTTTGCTTAATGTTTTTATAATGACTTAGTTATAGATTAACACAAGGTTTCTAGGCATCACATATACAAATAGTCAAATGTAGGATTTGTTATTTCAATTTATATAGTATGATATTAATGTAAATTTGTTGGAAAATCTTTAAAAAATTGAAATAACATTTCTGAATCTTCCATTGAGTACTCAGAGATTTGCTAAACAAATACTTATTTACAACTATTACTGGTTATAACAATTAATGATATGAAATTTTGAAATCCATTTTTGTGTATTTACAACTAATCTCCATCAAATTTATATTGTAAACATTTTCTTGTAATATACATATATTTGTATAATTATTTTCTTCTTCAGATCTCACATCATCAAATAATATTGTTCCAATAGTTGTTATTGTTGTTATTGTTGTAACTATGTTCATAATAATACTGATAATAGTAGGGATCATAGTAGGCCTAGTACCATCTATTAAAAGAAGGTATGTTAATAATTAATATATGAATCTTAATCTTTATAATAATTATTGTTCTTTCTCAGACATCTGAAATTACCTTGTGTACAAAGAGTGTGATGTAGACAAATTAGATGAGTAACTTACTCAAGTCATTGGTAGAATTTTATTTTAATTATTAATTCTAATTTATAATCTGTTATTTTTAATCTATAGCTTGTCTATAATGATTCATATTACTTATTATTACATCAACATATTTTTGTAATATTGTACTTAATTGATATGTTGTATACCAGTTACTGTTCATATTAATATTAGTTGTAGAACATATTAATCTTAAGAACTTTTAAATAGATATGTATGTATGCAGTAGCAAATAATATATTTTGTGACTTCTTTACTTTATCACATACTTCAAAAGATTATATAACATACATACATTATCAGGTATAACATATTTGAATTTATAAATACTTAATACAACAAATATAGCATCTTATTGTATGCATACAAGTATATGAGTATATAAACAATCACTCAATAACTAATCATATAGTATATTTTCATAGTTGGGTGTATTGTTTGTAACATGTCTTGTAAAGAACTCCCTTGTACCATATGCTGGACAGTCTTGCATCTGAGGATCTGGTATAGATAAGGATTTCTGAGAGAGAAAAGTTAGTTTAGATTGATTTTTTGTTAACATACCTTTCTATTAACATACAAAGCTATTCCCAATACCACTGTTACTATAACTACAAATATTGTTAACATGAAGACAGACATAACACTGACAACCAACAGAACACTATTTGATGTAACTATATGTAATAAGAGAATTGAATGTTTTGGATATGATAATAAAACAGTATTACTTGAGTCAGTATTTGATGGAGTCTGTAGGAAAGGTGTATTGGAATATATAGTAAGAATGGAATATGAAGAAGAGACTGTGAAGGGTGAGGTAAGTAGCAACATTATCAATAATAGTAGTACTTTTTCTCCTGACTGTTCTTAGTATAGATGAAGTTAGTGATAATCTTGCTAGTCGAATTGAATGACACACTCCAACTGCATTGACTATATATTTGATAAATAGACCATAAAAATTAAGTATACTATTTACTTATGAATTCAGTCAAGTTAGTAAATTCTGTTCTATCTCTTCCAACAGAGTTGATCACTTCAATAGCTATATACCATGTAGTATTATCAATAACTGACTGTATATTAACACTCATATCATAGACTGTATTATTTGTTACAGTATCAATGTTAGGAGTTAATATTAGAGTGTTATTAAGTTGATTACCACAACAATCTTCTTGTATGAGATGATATGTATAATTTAATGGATCTTCATTACAAGATACTGTTATCTAAAGAATAATAAAAATAATAATATGTACATGTGTTTAAATTAATGTACTGTGAAATTTAATAATATAAATCCTGAAGAATTTAACATTATGACTTCATCAGAAATATCTGGTGCTATATTTGAAATTGAACAGTTATGACAAATTAACTCCATTTTATAACTTTATAAGTATACCTGATATTATTATAAAGTTATCTTCAGCAATAGCTAGTTCACTATAACCATATTGTGTACCAGCAGATACACTCCATTGTAACTGACTACATTTAATATATGATATATTATCTTTATGTAGAGTTATGTTAGTTGAGTTAGTTACTGTAGTGAATATTACTGATATATTATCATAGTTAACTATTGTTATATTGTACTGGAACTGAACATAGTCCATTAATGGAGGACACCATCTTAATATCACTGCATTGTCCAGTAACTGATGAGTTAGTAAGTGAGGAGGACCTATAGTAGATGTGACTATATTAAAGGAGATATATTATAGTACTTATTTACCAAATGATATCAGTTGTACTGGTAATGATATGACAGTAACTTGTAATGGAGTTAAATAACAGTCTATTCCATTACACAGTCCACATTGAACATCCAATGGTTCATATTGAGTTACTGGAAGAGTGAGTGTAGTGAATCCATTACCACCACCACCACTTATAGTCAAACTAATACTGGTATTTACTGGTACATTTAGACTGACAATCGGTACAATATCAGTAATATTCCAAACTGTAAAATAATTCCCAGTGTAACTGAAAGAACATTCAAACAGCACAATACTGCTAACAGGAGCTATAACTTGAGATGATGGACAAGGTCCTCTAATAGTAGCTCCAGAGTTACTGTAAACTGGACTAGTACAGGTTTGTCCATTAGAGAGATAGATAACAAGAGAACATATAAACACTATTAACTTCATTTTGTGGGTGTGATGAGGTTAATTAAAATTGTCTCTGTAGAATAAATTATCATGAATTTTAAGGTAAATCTTATTAACTTTTAAAATCAATTATATATCAAACCAAAATACAGTGTTTAGTTAGGACAATTAACAAAAGAACAATATTACAATGTGATATAGTAATGTGATGAATTTTGAATTAGATTACCTTAAGGACTATATATAATATTATATTTGAAAAAGTCTAATTACTTCCACTCTGAGAGGAATACCAAACTAGTAATTGTACTAGTGCTGTATAGTTGTCAAGAATGATACTACATAATCCTCCTTTTCAATAATGTTGTTAACATACCTTTATTAATAAAACTACTTAAACATACAAACGAGAGAGGAGGCCACACCCATGTAATTTAGCTCCTTTCCTTTGGTTGCATAAAGACAGCTTGCACTCGAACTATATTAGATAAGTTCATTGTTTTAATGTATACAATAATATTAATGTCAGCATTACATTGATATATGTCAAAAACTATATACTCAATTTTGTCACACAAAAGATTAAAAAAAGTTGATTTGTTTCATTAAAAATTTGATAGGCACTTCATACAAAATTATTTAAAAATGTTGTCCATCCCCTCCTGATATAACATTTACATAATATCTCTGAGTGTCATCATAACATTGAGCACCTGTCAATTTCACCCACTCACTCTCCTTCACATTATCCACCTCATCAGTACCTTCAACTCTTGAAAACCTTTCCAAAGCCAAAGAACAAGATGGTGGCAATAAACTACCAACTTGTTTAGGAGTAGCAGCTACTTTAAATGAAGCACTCTCTGCTATAAGTGGTGCATCGATGACACCTTTCTTTGAACTGGTCACTGACCAGTGAGTGGAGTCAGGATGGAGTGTATAATGAAGTTTATCAGGATGTTGTTGGGTGGAGTCTCTAAAATCTTTAGTTTTATTAGAGATAGTATATATTATAAATACAGGTTGTCCCTGTGTAACAGGCTGAAGAGGAAAGAGTGACTCTACGCGGACCTTTAAATGATAGACTGTCTCCATGTTAGATACCATAAAAATATACTCTGCAGTACATGATAGAGTAATGCTGTCCTCCTGAATGGATAGAATGGATTGATAAGTAATGTTATATCAGATACACTGATAGAAATATAGACAATGATATCACAGCTATTACACATTGAAATAATACAGTATAATGTTGTATATATATATCAGTACATTAATACAACACTAATGAACTCCTCAGTGTGTGTGTGTGTGTGTGTGTGTGTGTGTGTAATGGAGTACTTGTATAGTACAGTATAAATTTACTTACATATTCAGGATGATAATATATTCTAAAACATCCTGATAACATACTCATTGACTCAATACTTCCTATAAAATAACACATTAATATATTATAATACATACTAACAACAATAGTCTACTTTTATTACGATAACAATAGTAATTATAAATTGTTTATTTAATACCTTTTTTGTGTTGCCATAAAAATGAGAATGTATCTCCTGGATAGAACACCTGTCAATATAATAATAACAATATGTACATATACCCAATATACATGTACATATACCCAATAGAAATGTACATATACACAATATATACATACATATTAGAAAATATTTGTACCTTAGGAATGCTGCCATTAAGTGGTATGAGGTTTAGTGATGGTGCCAAGAGGGCATGGCTATCAAGATACAGTGGTAATGGACAAGAATTGACTGTTAATATTTGTAAGAAAGTACTGTGGGTGTGATCAATAGTCACATGACATAGAGAATATGTCACATGACTTACCTTTCACCTGCTGAATATTCATTATGGCTAAAAGTAAATGGTTCGTACACTATTACTGGTAACCTAGCAACATGAGGAGGATTTAACCAATTACAATGAACCTCAAGTTCATATTGCCAAGCTGACAAGTACTCAGTGTCGTCATGGTGACGGGGAGTTATGGGTAAAGTTGACTGATTTTGATATTGTGAGGAGAAGGTCATATCAAAGGAGAGCATGATGGTACTAGAGGGAGCCACTGATGATAATGTAAGGTTGAGTTGATTAGTAATCACAGGACTCTCATGACCAACTGGTTCTAATTCTACAGTGGGTGGAGCTACTAGTGCTAGCTTGGCCCTATCATAAATTGTAGTCTCATCACCTGTAGTGATTGTTAGTTGAGACATTATTGTAACTCCAGCTATAATAGCTGCAATGAGTGAAGAAAGGGTTAATGATAATGTAGGTGTGGCTAACCATCTGATTGTGGTTTTAAAGCAACACTGATATCTACTTTATCTGGTAAAATATTAACAGTAGCTTGTTGACTTGTTGCCATAGGAACCACAAGACAAAAATCCAATGCCCCTGCTTTTAATATGATTTGATGAGGTAGATATGAACCTGGTATGGTCATCTATGTGTGAGTGTGTGTGTGTGTGTGAGAGAGAGAGAGAGAGAGAGAGAGAGAGAGAGAGAGAGAGAGAGAGAGAGAGAGAGAGAGAGAGAGAGAGAGAGAGAGAGAGAGAGAGAGAGAGAGAGAGAGAGAGAGAGAGGTCTTATACACATGTCATTAATCCTTACCTTTCCAGATAAAGTGATAGTGTTCATTCCTGGTACAACCATTATATCCATGGCAACCAGACGATACTTTGATATTATGCATTCATCATCTTCATTAGAAAGATGAGATGATGAGTAATAAACCTGTATTATTAACCAGATATAACTAGATAAACCAGTATATTAAACTGGTTTTACTTTGTGTAATTTAGATCCTTCATCTCCTCCAATACGTCGTGATGTTAATAGTTCTTCTTCCTTTGGTCCTGGATCTAATGAGATCTCTGTAAAGAAATCTAAAAGGTTCTCTAATTAACTGATGACAAATGAAATATTGATATAATTACCAGTTGCATCTTCATAAGAGGGAGATTTGTCTGTTACCATGGAAACAGACTGAATCTGAGATTTTGGATAGAATATAACAGTAGCCATTGTCAGTCGTATTGCCTAATTGTACAACAGATGTAGTCACATGAGTGTCACATGATCTTGCCTTAGGTCCATGATAATCAAGGGTCATCTTTAAAAAGAGAGACTCTTCCCGATGACATTCTAGACTCTCAAATGTTAGAGTGTTAAGATAAAATAATGGTTCCCATGACAACAACTTTTGATAACGTGACTTATCCCCTATGCGTATCAATTGATCCATATAGTGGGCGGGGTCATGGGTGGCGTTTTCATGTTTGGGTGTGGTGACCAATACAAGAAGAGAATAGACCTCCCTTTGTTAATGATGATGTCATTATAATGTCATTATGAATCATACATACTTATCCTCTTGTCGTAGTTTTTGCTGACAGTGAGCTAATATAGAATAAGCTGATGATGAGAGTTGAGGCCAATGCTGAACTGAATGTAGACTAGTAACATCACAGAGAAGTTGCTCCGCCTCTTTGACCATTCCCACTTCCCTTAATTAGCATGTTAATGAGTATTAAATTAAATAGGTACTTAATTACTTGTGAAATTCAGCCATTCTAGTACCAATACTAAATGCCATTCGTCTCCTACCAGCATGTTTAAATGCACCAATAACCATCTCACCTAATGACTATAACCCCAAGGGGATAACCCTGTAATTAGTATACTAATTAACGAGCAATTACCATAAAAGCATTCTTGAATTTCTCTTTAGATTTCAATACATCAGTTAATCTAAGTCCTTGATCATCTGCTTTAATATCTAGAGATCACATGACAGTCACATGAAAATCATGAGTGTGGTCATTTACCATCATTTATAGGTATACCAGCACAAACTGTATCAATAATGGTATCTTTAGGATCACCAGTAATTTGAGAACCAGGTAATAAATGACAAAGTAAACCAACAGCTCGTAACTAGAGGAAATTGACTGACTATGACAGTCCAATCCATCCATCCATCTATCTAATCCTCTATTCATCCATTTCCTACCTTTTCCCAGGCATAATGCCACAGTTCAGCTCTTACTAATATTAATGTAGCAGATGATGTTGTTGCTAATATTTCAGGATCTATTTTAACCATCATGGATTCTACACACTCAAGACATGACATGTATGCCCAACTATTAAACACACCAGGTGGGAGGAGTAACTGGGTGGGGTCTGTAATAATTTAATGATATTCATAGTAATACAAGTACCTTCAAACAATTAATAATTCTTGCTATACAATGAAGTGTTTGAACACAACAATCGTACACCTCTTCAATTAAGCCACGCCCACATAATGTATGAATTCGTCGCACAAAGAGGAATGTCCATATATAAAGAATATGTGCTTTACCAGTTAATATATCACGAAGATACTAGAGGGAACAGAAATACACTCTCCCTCTCTCTCTCTCTCTCTCTCTCTCTCTCTCTCTCTCTCTTTCTCTCTTTCTTGTACCTTCCATGAGATCTGGGTATCAGTGAGATGAGGGTAGTCCCATTGCTGTATCTCTATATTTTCTATCTGAACTAACCATGGTGGTACTATACAAATCATGTGACCATAATGTGAAAATCATGTGATCAACTAACCATTCTTTTTCTGAGACAGTTTAGTCATAGCAAGCTCAAATGCTTCATGAGAGAGAGCATAGAGTAAAGAAGCTTGTAGAGGCTCTCGAA
Source organism: Xestospongia bergquistia (assembly GCA_963965975.1). NCBI lineage: Eukaryota > Metazoa > Porifera > Demospongiae > Haplosclerida > Petrosiidae > Xestospongia > Xestospongia bergquistia. Next base: position 1,842,081 of record OZ014412.1, read on the forward strand.
TCATTTCATAAGCTATTGCAAGAGACAGCTAAGGGAAGAAAAACCACATATATTTAAATATTATAGATATTTACTTTTCTACAGATAAGGTTGTATACTTCTTCAGGATATACTAACTGTATTCTTTTTCCTTTTAATTCATTAGCAACAACTGATACATTACTTAGAAAATTATTGAGTGAGAGACGATTCACTTCATTAGTAAAATTAGTAAAAGATTCGACAATTCTGTTCTGATCAGCTGAGGCCAACCTCAAAGTAATGATGCTATAAATAATACTTTAAAAACAAACCACTCCCATTGACCACACCCACCTGCATTTATTACGAAAATCCTTATTTACCAAGTCTTCTACTGGTTCTAATTTACTGGTTTTCATTTTTGGGCGTCGACTACGTACTTCAGCAGTAACACAATAAACAATTAGTAATTTATCAGATCCTCTTATTTTGTTAACAGCACTTATCCATTGTTTAATATTAGGACATACTACACTATTATACATACTGGTCTCCTAGTCAGTGAGAGAGAATAGGTCAACAGTTTATTGATCCATCAGTAAGTCAGTTTATCCATCCATTCAATCTATTCATCCATCCATCTATGTATTCATGCATCCATTCATTCATCCATTTGTCCATCAATCCACTTCTTACAGAGCAGTCTGTCCAAAAGGTATGGAGAGTTGGTTCTTGATGTACTAAGTTAAGATATGATGGCTCTTTCTTGTTCTTACAGAAAATTTGAAACTCTAAGAACTCTACTCCATTACAAAATGAGGCAAATGCTGTCTCGTCCCTTTAATCAAATGATATAATGTATTATATTATGATATTAATGACTTACTTGGAGTAACCATCTCTCTGTAATAACTTAAATTTAGTCTGTAATTTCCTCTGCATTACAGGACCAATCAAATCAATATCACCAAAAACTAGTAAATTTATATATATACATATATATTATATTATGATATATAACTCACTAGTTATTACTGGTTTGGGCTCCATCTTATCCTCTATAGAGAACACTACCACTTCATTAAAAGGAGGTGTGGCCTCTTTACAAGAAGTGTGGTCTTGTCTCTTCTAGTGTCTGTTTTTGTTGGTCTAAGATAGAATATTCGAAATTTCGAAATCGAAACTGATTGTTTAGTCGTTTCTCTTAAATCTAATTTGTGCTATTGTGTGAGCTGTTCTTCATAGACTAACATTTTAGTATACGGAGTTAGTTAACTTTATGTTGCGTTTCCTAACAAATTTTTGAATATTTCCGTTCACGTCCGTATCTTATATTGCAAGAGATTTATTAATAATTATTAATAATTAATCATTAATTTTGTTATGCCAAAAATTAATTATTTTTAATTAATATTAACATAATCAGGTGTTATTGTAACAAGTTCATAAGATGTATTCTGTGTCATTGTTATCTGATATTGTTTAGTATCTTCATATGATATATTATGTTGTATAGTTATATCATCATCAATACTATTACACTCTATAATATAATATAATTAGATTATATTACATGTATACATGATATACATACTCTGTATCTTCTTTATATAATAAACACCCACACAAACAACACTAACAATACTAATTAGGATTATCACAATAATACTAATGATACTAGTAACTATTATAACTAAAGAAGTGATATAAACTAATCATATAATATTATATACTAACCATTACTAGAAGTTGATTGAGTTGGTTCATTAGAAGGAGATGAAATCATCAAAGATGTTATAACTAGATAATATTAATAATAAAATATTAATGTTAGATCATCACATTTAATTATATTATATAGTTAATTATATTATATAACTCACTATATCATTATCAGTAATATTCAATATATATCTTACCATCAACAGTAATAGTAGATAATAATACTGATATAGTAGAAGTAATAACTTGTGTAGATGATGACTCTATTACTAATATATTCTGTTCTTTATATACAACTACATTATCTGAAGAATTATCATTCTCAATATCATAGACATAGAGATCATATAATCCAGTAACAATGTTCACACATCCAGTAGATGTACTAGCTGTGATAGGACTTCTTAAGAACTGCTTTTCAAGTATAATAATATCATTTTGTAATAAGTTGATCAGACATCCTAACTCTGTAGCTCCATTAATATAGTAACATATAATACATATAGAACCAGGATTAATATTAACTATCACATTCTGTATACCATGAGTAGCTATAATAGATAATAATAATAATAATAATAATAATATATTATTGTACTTACTAAAGTTAACATCAGTGATTGTATTAAATGTTCCATCAAGATTACTAAGAGTAACTTCACCAATATATGTCATATCAGGACTTAATATAATAGAGTTAGTTATATTAAGAGATGCTCCACTAGTTAATACATTACTCATTATAGTATATATCACTTCACCAGTAGTAGAATTCTTTATATCTACTATACCATTAGTAGGGTATTCTCCAGGACAAAGGTGAGTTACCTAATAGAAATAATATTATACTATATAAGGAAATCATTTACAGTTATCATAACAGTAATGTAATATAATAGTAGGTTTATATTACCTAATATATTGTGTGTATTATTATATACTGATGTATGTAATATATCATACTATGTTAACTATATAGACTATTGTATACCAGTACATGTAGAAGTGAGTTATATATTAAGTTATATTATGTATATATTTAACTAATATATAAACATACATTATTAATACATCTATTGTTATTATAATATCTTACATTAACTAATATAATAATATGGACCATATTTCCTGATATTACTGGAGTAACAGTCATAGATATCAATGAACTGTTATGAGGTACTGTAATAGAAAGTGAAAATAAAATTAATATAATACACATATAAATACTTTGTTTACTAATAATAATATATCATAATAAATAATTAAGAACATACCTTTTGGGAAATAAAATGATACATTAGATATGATACCATTACCAGCTGTATTAATAGCAAATATATCTACTGTTATTTCAGTACAAGGATTAGTTTCATTAGATCCACTTTGATATGATAATTGTAGGGACTCTGTGAAATATGTCTCTATTTCATTTGTTAGTGTGTTAGTAATAGTAATATTGTAGACATTAATATATGTATTATCAAGAGTATATGGAGCAGACCAAGATAATATTACTGTATTAGTACTAGTAATATTAACAGTTAGATCTCTAACACCATCTAATAAACCTATAATGAGATAATAAAATAAATGTAGTTTTAGATATAATACATGATATATACCTTGAATTAATAATAATGCAGTATTGCTAATATCATCAGATAATGGTGATGTAGTAATGGCAACACAAGATATATTAGTATTATTGTTTCCTTCTCTTGGATCAACTAATAAAACTCTTCTTCTTATTGTATTATTGACATGCTCTGTATCTTGTTGATGAAACCCTTTATTTGCGATATTAGCATCATCAGCTGGTATATTGTTAACACGAAAGTTTATGAATTCAGCTCTAGCTTCACAACTGAAGTTAACTTGTCCTGAGTTTACAGTAGTATTCACAGATAATGGATGAACTAATATCACTAAGAGAGAAGACAGAATAGTAATAATACTATCAGATATTGTCAATTCCTTACTAGCATCCTGACATATAATACAGTTCAAATGTATGAGGATTATGACTAAAAAAATAAACCTGTGAACAAATATGATAATTGTAGGGACTCTTTATACAATATATAGATAATATAAAAAAATATTTAACTAGCAACTGATGTATTGTCAAATGAATACATTGAATTAGCTCAAAACAAGCAAGTAATAATAATAATAATAATAAGTAAGTAATGTAATAAATTTTGGATCTACAAAAATTAAAAACGAGTTAAGAATATCACAGATCACAATATTAGAGTGAGTTATAAATATGGTTCTGCACAAACGATATTATTATTATTTAACTTGCTGACTTGTACTACTCACCTCCAACAACATCTCATAGTTCTTTGTGTCCGCAAAACATAGAGCCACTCCTAATAATCTCCAAGGGAGGAGTGGCTAGATCTTAACCAAATGGCTGTTATCTTAGCATTGTTATCTTTGGTGTTCATCTCATTCTCATTATTTTATTCTTCAGTTTGGTCCTGTGGTAAGTAAAAACTATTTCTCTTTCAGTATTCAATTTATCATTACTGTTTGCAATTGTTCAGAGTTTGTAGAAGACCCAGTCTCAATCAATAGTACTGTAGGTGCTACAGTTAACATATCATGTACTGCTAAAAACTGTGGTAATAAAGGTATAAGAGTTATAAAAGGTAAAAATGACATCACCAATGACTGTGGTGATCCTTGTAATGGCACTTACTGTCATTTCATCTGCACTTTGGAGCTAACTAGCAATGATAATGGAGACATTGTATATTGTCAAAGTCTTGATCCTTATGTAAAATCTAAGGAGGCTATACTAGAAATCCAGAGTAAGTTGATAGTTAGTTAATTAAATAGTTACCATTCTACAATTATAGGTTATTTAGATCCAGTAAATAATATCAATATCAAAGATGTTAATGAGTCCATTATAACATTTGTATGGAGTCCTCCATTTGTATTAGATGACATCATTATTACATATATGATATCATTAGGATATATCAATGATACTCCATTCATTGAGAACATTACTAACACTAATACATGGAGTGTTAAGTCACAATATTTAGATCATTGTAGACTAGTTAATATATCAGTTATAACTTATGCTGGTACATTAATATCTAATACTACATATTGGACTGGACCAATACCTTATCGTAAGTATAACAAAATTATAAGATATAAATTATATATATCATAGCTCCTCCCCCTGGATTACTTGTTAATGCAATAACAAAAGTTAGTGAATTAACAAATGGAAATGTCTCCTGTTGTACTATATTTAAGGTCAGTTATTATAATAATAATAGATAAGTTGTTTATAGTAGTTATTATAAGAGGTCACAAAACTGTCCTGGACAGAAGAGTACTTATGCTCATATATACGTCAACTATACTAATGAACATAGATTAAAAGAGTACATAGTTCCAGTACATCATTATAATGATAGTATAACTGTTATTGGAGAATGTGGTAGTTCAGAATTTTCACTATTTGGAAATGATTACATTTATATGATTATGAACCTGGGAAATATAGCAGGAGAAACACATCAAAATACAATTTTCACTCAAAGTAAGTCAACTTTTTGGAATGTAATGTGATATATTAATAATTATATTCATTAATCTAATGACTATCATTACTAGGTACTTATGAAGTTCAAGGATTAGATCACTTTACTAGTAATAATAGTGTTGAGTGTTTTCAATGTCATATCATTGATGGTTCTAACTCTCAATATTGTTACATTAAACTTACTTCAGATGATTATAGTAATACTACTAGAGTACCAAAGGAAGTTATTGATTGTCATAATGAGTGGATTCCTAATGGTACATATAATATATGTGTAACAGCTATGCAGCCTACACCTCAACAACAACAATGTGATGTGTTTAGTACATCTGTATCTATTTATGGAACAGGTAATGACATCATTATTAGTAATGTTCCATGATATATTTCACTTTTATATAACTCCTACTTCAACAGTTATTCCTTCTCCTACAGTCACTCCAACTAATAGTTCTGGATTTTGTATGTACATGTTGTTATAATTATCACTTTTAAATTAATTTATTATTTTATAATAGCCTGGATATACATTGTGATAGCAGTTGGTGGTGTAGTTGGAGCAATTGTACTTATATTGGTGACACTGTTGTTAACCTATTATATTCAAAAACGGTGCAAAAAAAGACCAAGTATTGTTACAAGTGTTGTATCAAGTAAGTAATATATACTAATGATAATTTTTATTTTATTATTAGATGGTTATGGCACAACTCAAAGCACATCTTCCACTAGCCCACAGTAATTTGTTGATATCATGTACACATAATATGTAACATATAAACTATTTTATTTTATAGTCAATCTATCAGTAATTCATCTGGTCCTGATATGTAAGTGGCATATCATAAAGAATATTTAAAATAATCACTTAATATTTTATAGTGAGAGCAACCAACAAAAAGCATTATCTCATCCTACTGATAATATTAATAACAAGGTACTAACTATTTTTTGTTGAAAATTTATTAATAATCTTTTGAAGACTACTGATACATCAACTGTTTCATATACTGCAAATTCTGAACAAGTTCTAATACCTGAAGTTGATCCTAGTGACGTTTATCTCTCAGAACCAGAGTTCTCACATGTATGATGTCATTTTATCATTGATTACAATTATATTATGTTTCCTATAGACGCCAACTGGTGGAACAGAATTAGCAATAAGCTTGACAAGTCAGACTAGTCAATCAAGTTCTGACACTGATAAAAAGAAAATTGCTGAAAAGCCTTAGGAGTCAATGAAGTCACTAACAATACAATAGTTTTTTAATTTATCAGTATTTGTATTGTATCTCTAAGATATTTTAGACTCACGATTTTTATTGCAAACAATACTTACTTTATGATGTTAATAATTGATGCACTGCAAATATGAGAAATAATGAACATGTACTTGTGATATTTAAATGATCAGGTTTGTGATGTTTATGTCAATTGTAAAATTCATACAATACATTCCTAATTAGTATGGAAAAATATCTGAGATCTCAGCATGCTGCATGAGGTTTATATTATTTATATCTCTGATTGAAATTTCACTACATATACTCTTTGTAATGTATACATTTACATATAGTGGTATAGTACCATTCTCTACATCATATACATAGACTGTAACTACCAGCTGGAAGTTTATCGATACAATCTTGTATAGTAAGATCATTAGGATTATATTTGACACATGATTTGTTCTTTGAAATCAGTCAGATATAACATGAATTGTTATGAATAAAAGGAACACCTGTTAATTAATTTCAATATCATTTGAAAGTATACTATAATTGTATGGATGGATTTGTGGACTCCATGTCACTTTTCTCGTTTCTTTCAATTTTGACAATGTCATCCATCAATCCTTGAATATATCTTTCTATTTTCAACATGTTCTTCTGTCACTATATATCACTCACTACATGTACATGTACTATATCACCACATGTACATGTACTATATTCCTACATATATACTATATCAGTACATATACATGTACTATATTCCTACATATATACTGTATTACCACATATACATGTACTATATTCCTACATATATACTATATTACTACATGTACATGTACTGTACACCTGCTAATTATTTTTAATGTCATTTGATCACATGCTCTAATATTATATTATATATGTACATGTAAATTTTAAGGATAAGATAAGGCAAACACTTGCCAGGTGTATCTGTGACAATGCAATCACAATAGTACATGCTTTGAACTGTTTGAACATGAACTTCATGAGATACTGATGAATTGGATTAGATATAAACTCATACACCTTCTGATCATGTGATCTACTGTGATATGTGTTTGAGGAAAGAAATGTTGAGTTCCAAAGATTTTATATCAACTTAACATTATCATATACACAATTAAGTTTGCTGTCAAATTATATACTGTAACTACCTAGTTTTAACATACAGTAAAGTTGTTAATAGATCTATCACATCCAATGTTATAATCAACATAATGTAAAGTTATATTGATATACATATACTGACAGTTATTGTAAATATTCAATGTATATAGATAATATATTAACATGTTCATAATGTGGTTGTTCTCAACCAAGAGCCTTCCTGTAGATATAGCATATATAATCAATAAACTAAATACACTGACAAGTATACACTGTTAATAAAACCTCATGTTTTTTTATACTTTCATTATGTATTAATTGTTATATTGTTGTCATATAGTAGTATAAGGCTATTGGTAAAGAGAACAACAACAATTGTAAACATTATAAACTTAACAATGACAATGCATGTTTAATAGCTACTAGTTACTTATACAAATGCAGTTAGTTTATTGATTGATAGTTGGATGACTTGAATTGGACCAACAGACAGACAAATGATGAATAAAAAGTTTAAAGGTCTAAAGGACAAATTAATATAGTTCATATTGGAGAAATTTAATAGTTTATATAATTGTAAGCACCATTCTCCATTAGCTATGGTATTTGTAATCAGATGGTGTTATTTGTGAACCCTTTGTTCAGTAGATTATGTCATGATACTGATGTTAAAAATATTGTGATTAATAGAGGTATTATTGAATAAGTTACAATCTAAGCCTTTAGCACCTGGTTATGTCCAGGCAACCTTAACTTCAAACAGCGTGAGTTACTTCAATAAAGCTCATATATTTCAAACTTTTGTCTTAGGAACTTGTAATGGTCATTCAGCTGGGAACAGGTAGTCAGGAAAATACTTTCCATTTTATATTGTCATTATATTTTAATATTTCACTATTTCAATATAATAATTATATATATATATATATTACTCTAATTATTATACACACACACACACATATATATATATTGTAAGGCAGAGTGACATTCACTTTGTAACAGTGAGCACTAATTAACTGTTCACTTGTACAAAGTCAATGTCACTGTTAATATAAATAACAGGTGCTATAACTACTCCTTACATATGAACATTTTTCTTTGCAGGAATGGAAGCTATCATCTTTACAGTACTATTTCTTTCATGCTCCTATCTTTTCTATTGACAAAGGATGTTTACAGAATGAATTTTTGCATGGTAGCCAGTACTGCAAGTAATAGTGACTTCTTAATTTACTGAATCTAGATCTATCAGCTCCTATTGAAGGAAATGTTAGACTAGTGAATGGAACAAACTACAACAGTCAGGTTGGACGTGTTGAAATATACTCTTCAGGAGCCTGGTATTCTGTCTGTGCTGATCATGATCTTTGTACTGATGCTGCAAAAGTTATATGCAGGCAATTAGGATACTCAGATATTGGTATGTTTCATTGACATAGACGTATTGTATTCAATATGTGTTATATTTGTAGGTGCTCAAGTCTATGGATTAGCTTTATATGGTCAAGGAAATGGTACAGTTGGTTTTCAAAATGTATCTTGTCTTGGAACTGAACTCATGATCAATGTTATAATTACTTCATGTAATTATACCTCACCATCAACCTATTCTCATAGTATGGATGCAGCAGTAAGCTGTCAACAAGATTCAATATGTCTATCAATTGGAGGTCATTCTGGATGCTGTGATGGACTCCGTGTATCTGAATGCTGCATAGGAAAACCTCACAATTGTTGGTGTGACTCTGTTTTGTTATTTCTATCGAGACTGTTGTCCTTGTATTAATGCTATTTGTTAATAAATCTCTTCTTATTATTGTATTATTGACATATTCTGTATCTTGTTGATGAAAACCCTTATTGAAAATGTTAGCATCATCAGCTGGTGACAAGAAAGTTTATAAATTGTGCTCTAGCTTCACAAGTGAAGTTAACTTGTCCTGAGTTTACAGTAGTATTCACAGATAATGGATGAAATAATATCACTTAAAAGGAAGAGACAGGATAGTGAAAATATTATTAGATATTGTCATCTTCTTTCTAGACTTCCTGACTTATAATACAGTTCAATTGTACAAGGATTATGATCAAATTAATTAGAAAAATAAAACTGTAAACACAACATGTACAATGCAAGTTGTCATAATAATATAACGATGCTATAATATTATTATATACAACTTGTAGAAAATATAAATAGTTATTTGACCAGAAACTCATATATTGTTTAAATGAATACACGAATTAGTTTAAAGCATAACAATTAACATTCTAAATTAAATAATACATTTTAGATCTACAATTAAAAACAAATTAAGGATCTCACAGATCATAAATATTAGAGTGAGTTATAAATATAGTTTTTTTAACTGATTAATAATTCAAAAGTATTGGACCCTGTACAAAGCTTGAGGTTAGTATACTTCAGTATACTGTCATAATATAAACAGGCTAAATTTCAGGGTTCTAGAGCATCTGTGAAAGAGGTGGATAAAATAGAAGTCAGGGGATTTCCTTGTTAGCTGTTAAGGTAGTGAGGTAGTGGTTTATTGATTGATATCTTTAGAGCTGAGCAGCTTAAAGATAACTTTTTATAACATAGCTAATATGTATATTTTGCTATAATATTATGTTAACTTCAAAACAGCAGTCAAACATTGGCAGGTTTATGTGTTTAGCTTCAAATCTTTACTTGTTGTAGTTTATCGTGTCTGCTTGCTAGCAAACCAAGGTTCAAACCTCCAAGTTGTCTGTGAATTATTTAGACAAAATCAAAATGTCAAAAATTCAAAAAGTATCTCTTTAAAATTACCTCTCTTCATAGTTTAGAAAAGGTTCTTATAATTGTTACTGTTAAAATAGTAACATAACCTACCAGATTCTAAAGTAACAACATTGTCTCATTTTAAAAAGTCAAACTATACAGCTCTCAGAATGTTGCCTCATTGTTTGCTATGGGGAACCCGGTTCACTTCCTGTTGTCCAAATAAATGTAACGCCTTTTTTCCTGCAAAACGCAGCTACGCCCTATAGTCTCCCAGAGGAATGGCTAGAGCCTAGATCTACTCTTGACCCAAATGTCTATCTTAGCTTTGTTCTCTTTAGTGTTCATATCTTTCTCGCTATCTTTTTCTTCAGTTCAGTCCTGTGGTAAGTGGTTCTCCTTTAGTATTCAATTTATTGTTACTGTTTTTCAGAGTTTGTAGAGGACCCAGTCTCAATCAACAATACTGTAGGTTCTACAGTTAACATATCATGTGCTGCTACAAACTGTAGTAAAGGTGTAAGAGTGATAAAAAGTGAAAATGACATCACCAATGACTGTGGTGATCCTTGTAATGGCACTTACTGTCATTTCATCTGCACTTTGGAGCTAACTAGCGATGATAATGGAGACACTATATATTGTCAAAGTCTTGTTCCTTATGTAAAATCTAAGGAGGCTATACTAGAAGTACAGAGTAAGTTGATAGTTAGTTAATTAAATAGTTACCATTCTACAATTATAGGTTATTTAGATCCAGTAAATAATATCAATATCAAAGATGCTAATAAGTCCATTATAACATTTGTATGGAATCCTCCATTTGTATTAGATAACATCAATATTACATATATGATATCATTAGGATATATCAATGATACTCCATTCATTGAGAACATTACTAATACTAATACATGGAGTGTTAAGTCACAACATTTAGATCACTGTAGACTAGTTAATATATCAGTTATAACTTATGCTGGTACATTAATATCTAATACTACTTATTGGACTGGACCAATACCTTATCGTAAGTATAACTAAATCATAAGATATAAATTATATATATCTTAGCTCCTCCCTATGGATTACTTGTTAATGCAATAAAAAAAGTTAATAAATTAACAAATGGAAATGTCTCCTGTTGTATTATATTTAAGGTCAGTTATTATAATAATAATAGATAAGTTGTTAATAGTAGTTATTATAATAGAAGTCACAAAACTGTCCTGGACAGGAGAGTACTTATGCTCATATATATGTCAGCTATACTAATCATGAACATGGATTAAAAGAGTATATAGTTCCAGTACATCATTATAATGATAGTATAACTGTTATTGGAGAATGTGGTAGTTCAGAATTTTCACTATTTGGAAATGACCACATTCAAATGATCATGGACCTAGGAAATATGGCAGGAGAAACACTTCAAAATACAATTTTTACTCAAAGTAAGTCAACTTTTTGGAATGTAATGTGATATGCTAATTATTATATTCATTAACCTCATTACTAGGTACTTATGAAGTTCAAGGATTAGATCACTTTACTAGTAATAATAGTGTTGAGTGTTTTCAATGTCATATCATTAATGGTTCTAACTCTCAATATTGTTACATTAAACTTACTTCAGTCACTAATGATTATAGTAATACTACTAGAGTACCAAAGGAAGTTATTGATTGTCATAATGAGTGGATTCCAAATGGTACATATAATATATGTGTAACAGCTATACAGCCTACACCTCAACACCAACAATGTGATGTGTTTAGTTCATCTGTATCTATTTATGGAACAGGTAATGACATCATTATTAAAAATGTATCATTATATAATTATAATCTGTATTTATAGTAACTCCAACTGTTACACCAACTGAGCCTTCTAAACCTTGTATGTGCACTATAATTATTGTCATTTATAAATTTAATCTTTATGAATTTTATCATAGTTTGGATATTTGGAATAGCTGGAGCAGTTATACTCATTATTATTATTATTATACTTATACTTTTTAAAAAATCTCAAATTTGTAAGAGGAGAAGTGAACCAGATGAACCACTAAATGGACAAGGACAAAACAGTATATGTAGTAAATTATTAGTATGAGTTTATTGATGATTTGATTTTGTTTTCAGATAGTTATAGAAGAGATTCACAAAGTACATCACACACTCCTAGGTAGGTATCTCAACTTTTTAATATCATCTATATGTAATGTAACATGTAACAAAACTTTCTACAGTGCTAATCATCAATCCATCAATAATTCCTCCAGTCCAAACAATAACATTAGAGAGTAAGTAACTCGAAAAGCATTCATAGTAATGATTTATTTTTCTAAGTGACAGCCACCAGATAACTACTTCACCTCAACCTATTGCTATAACAGTGGTACAAACTAGATCAATTTTACAATGACATATTACAGTAATATTGGTCATTTAGGGTACTTGTGACCATGATTCATCTGTTAGATTTACTGCAGGTTCTGAGGAACAAGAAGACATAGATTATGACTATTCAGAACTTTTACAGGTATATTTATTTTATACTGATTATTTTGCATTGCTTTAAATTAAATTTTGTTTAGACACCCACTAATGCTAGCAATGCAGATCAAATGCATGTAGAGACTGGTCTACCTGGAGCTAACTATGATGTTGATGAAAGAGCCATGTCTGAAGATGAGAATGGAAAGAAACCTGTTGTTGTGTCAGGAAGAATATCTAGGTATAAATATAATATAATTCAAATTAATAATTTTAATATATCATCATTAACTCAGTATTAAAAGAGATGGGAGCTCTGTAAACCCTTCTGACTATTCTGAAAGTGCTCCATTACTCTCTCAGGAAATGGTACCAGTAAAATGCATAAAACTATATTCTATTTATGTCATAGAAAACAGAACCAGTTGTTTATCAAGATCTTAAGCAATTTTCTAAAAAGCGACCTCAAGCTCCTCCCTCAAGAGTAGAATATGCTGATATACATCATTTTCCACCAAAAACAGAACAGCATCCTCCATCTTATGATGATATAGAGCCATCAATACCTAGTGTTACTATAATACCAGCTAATGTACATGATGATGATATACCATCTCCTATACCAGCTAATGTACAAAATGATGATATACCACCTCCTATACCAGCTAATGTACAAGATGATGATATACCACCTCCTATATCAGCTAATGTACAAGATGATGATATACCACCTCCTATACCAGCTAATGTACAAGATGATGATATACCACCTCCTATACCAGTTAATGTACAAGATGATGATATACCACCTCCTATACCAGCTAACGTACAAGATGATGATATACCACCTCCTATACCAGCTAACGTACAAGATGATGATATACCACCTCCTATACCAACTATTGTACAAGATGATGATATACCACCTATACCAGCTAATGTACAAGATGATGATATACCACCTCCTATACCAGCTAATGTACAAGATAATGATATACCACCTATACCAGCTAATGTACAAGATGATGATATACCACCATCTTGTTATGAGAGATCCTCTGTTACATACTTATAGCTTATAATATATTATATGATATAAATTTACTGTTGTACAGTAGGTCCAAGATCTTCAGTTACCAAGAGATAAAAATAATACCACTAATTTACTAATAGATAATACATATAAATACTCTATCAGTATTATATTATCTTTTATTTATAAAATAAATGACATTTTGAACCATATGCAATGGTACATTCTTTGAGCTGTTTGAGCATGGACTTTATGACATATTGATTAGTTGGATTAAACTCATACAAGTTCTGAGATCTACCATGATATATGTTTGTGGAAAGAAATGTTTAGTTCCAAAGATTCTATGTCAACTTGACATTAATATATACACAATCAAGTTTGCTGTCAAATTATATACTGTAATTACCTAGTTTTGACATACAGTATAGCTGTTAATAGATTTGTAACATCCAATGTCATAATCAAGACAATGTACAGTAATTTATATAATATAAAATTATATTGACGTACATATATTTATGCTGACAGTTATTATAAATATTCAATGTATATAGATAATATATTAACATATTCACAATGTGATAAATGAATGAATTTAATTGGATCAACAGACAGATGATGCATAAATAGATTAAAGGACAAATTAATATAATTTGTACTTGAGATATTTTGTGGTTTATATAATTGTAAGAACTATTCTATATTAGCTATGATATTAGTAATCAGATGGTATCAGTAGTGAGGTTATTGTTGTTATTAGTATGTCCTTTGTTAAGTACATTAATTTCAGGATACTGATGTTAAAAAATTGTGGTAATTAAAAGCTAATTATTAATAAAGATATTATTAAGAGGGGTATTTTTAATAGAGGCAGTATTGAATGAATTACAGTATGAGTCTTTACCTGGTTGTGTCTAAACAACATAGCTCCAAGCAGCATGGTAGCTATATATGAGAGTTACTTTAATAGATCTTGTATATTTCAAAGTTTTGTTTTAGGAACTTGTAGACAAACATTCATCTGGGCACAGGTATAGTCAGGATATATACATACATACATACATACATACATATATATATTAGTGTGTGTGTGTGTGTGTGTGTGTGTGTGTGTGTGTGTGTGTGTGTGTGTGTGTGTGTGTGTGTGTGTGTGTGTGTGTGTGTGTGTGTGTGTGTGTGTGTGTGTGTGTGTGTGTGTGTGTGCGTGAGTGTGTGTCACACACACACACACACACTAAATACAGCAAAAACGAACAGTGACATTCACTTTGTAACAGTGAGCACTAATTAACTGTTCACTTGTACAAAGTCAATGTCACTGTTGATATAAATAACAGGTGCTATAACTACTCCTTACATATGAACATTTTTCTTGCAGGAATGGAAGCTATCATCTTTACAGTACTACTTCTTTCATGCTCCTATCTAGTCTATACCCAAGGTATGTGTATATGGAATATTGCTTTGTATGGTAGCAAATACTGCAAATAATAGTGACATCTTAACTTGTTGAATCTAGATCTATCAGCTCCTATTGAAGGAAGTGTTAGACTAGTGAATGGAACAAACTACAACAGTCAGGTTGGACGTGTTGAAATATACTCTTCAGGAGCCTGGTATTCTGTCTGTGCTGATCATGATCTCTGTACTAATGCTGCAAAAGTTATATGCAGGCAATTAGGATACTCAGATATTGGTAGTTTTATTGACATAGACATTTTGTATTCAATATATATTATACTTTAGGTGCTCAAGTCTATGGCTTAGCCTTATATGGTGAAGGAAATAGTACAGTTGGTTTTCAAAATGTATCTTGTCTTGGAACAGAACTCAATGTTACTTCATCTAATTATACCTCACCATCAACCTGTTCTCATAGCATGGATGAAGCAGTAAGCTGTCAACAAGATTCAATATGTCTATCAATTGGAGGTCATTCTGAATGCTGTGCTGGACTCCATGTGTCTGAATGCTGCATAGGAAGACCTCATAATTTGTTGGTGTGACTCTGTTTGTTATTTCTATCAAGACTGTTGTCCTGGTATTAATGCTACTTGTCCTGGTAAGTTTTAACACACATATGGTGTCCACAATGACTGTAATAATTTTGCAGGCCCAAATGGTGGTGGTAGTGGCTTGCCTTTAGGCATGTCATGTTCTAATGTTGGTGATATTACTTTTGTTAATACTTATGTATATGTTATATAACCTGTTAATAATGGAACTTGCAAAAATGGAAACCAATGGAAAAGTCTAAAGTTTGGACTTAACAAAATGGATTTATTCCTTTGATAGTACTAGTAGTTGTGTGTTCTTGTTTCTTTAGTAGATCTTAAATAATTATAATGTATTAAAAATGATTCTTTAGTTGTTAATTCTACATTTCAAACTATATACAAATTTTCATAGTTTGTTTATATAACATTTTCATTTAACTTTATATAACATTTAAACTTATAATAGCTTTGGATAACAAGAGTAGTATCTATATTACTATATAATGACATGGTCTTTTATGATATCACTATATCTTATGTAATGTATTATAACATTAGTAGTTGATAGTATGACTACTCATTAATAACATATATAGCATTGAAGAAAAGAGTACATCATAACTAAAATTATATACAAGTATACACATACAGCAATTTATCTAATGATACTCACTAAATTACTATTGTTATTTACTACATAAGACATGTTAAAGGTAGGTTTATACAAGTGGCAAACAGTCAGTACTATGTAGTAGAAGTCAAATATTATCAACAGTTGTCATCTTTATTGGCCACAATGGGAGAAATTTCACTATCATCAAAATGAGAATATGGTGGAGGCTTCTTGTATATTTTCTTGACTTTTGATTAGTTGTTATGAATGAGACATATGCATTAACAGACAATACCAGACATGATAGAATTATAATAGAATTACTTGTCCCATTTCCTGTGATACGTATGTTGTAATAAATAATATATTTGTCACATGTACAATAAAATAAGAGATGATCATGACCTGTATACTATTTGTAACTGTCACATGATTTGTTACTATAGATATTATTTGTATTTATAACAGTATAAGTTTTTATTGTAATATGAAATGTATCTTAAAATTAATACAAGGATTCAATGGCCTCACAAAGATGGAAGGAACATGCAACTGACATTCAAAAAGCCATTGCAGATTAAACAACCACATTAGCCTGCTCATGACCATACTTGGACTCTTAAATATTTGTGAAATCATGAAGAAAATAAAGTTAACTCTCTAATTCCTTATATGGTCACATTCAAAAAAGGATTTTGCTTGATTCTGCAATATGTAGTTTGTACACTCCTTCCTCCTTTGTGAGTCTATAGGCTCCTGTTAATACTTATTAATTAAAATAATAACACTGAAAAGCTAATAAATACATTGTCACATTTTTTATGCATTACAATTCACAATACACACTACTATAGTTATAAACTACATGAGACATGTCTAAAAAAAGTTTATACAAATCAAACATCATAAGTTTTATGAAGTAGAATTCAAACAATTCTATTTTATGCTATAGAAATCAAGAATTAGTCATTTTCATCATCCAGTAGTGATTCTCGTCTCATTACGACTGATACAACAGACACTGAGTTAGTTTCTCATATAAAAGAAGGGGACCCAGGACACATTAAAGGAACTTCTGTATCATCAGTAGACAGAGCTGGTGGAGGCTTCTTGAATATCATCATAATTTTTGCAATTGGTGATTTTAAACAAGATTTAGACAGACGATCCCAGACATGATAGAGGATAATACCGCAGAATACAACAAATGATACTGATACTAAAGCAACACTTAACACTCGACTTGATTTCGATTTTTCACAGGTTTGTACATTTACATAAGCCATAAACATGAGGTTAAGAAAAAAAGACATCTCTAGACAAGCCAAAGGTAAATGCCAATATATTCCCTTCAAAAGAAAGTGCATTGATAAAATAACAAATAAAATAGATGCTAACACATCCAAAATTATGGTACTCTCAGTATCTAGAGACACAACCAGTGCTAAGACAATACGAACAAGTAATAAAAATCCAGTCCAAAAACGACACTTGTCCTTATATGGACCCCCATATGCATCAAAGAAAGGTTTCATATATGTCAACAACTTTTGACAGCAACACATGTATTTTGATAGAGGTCCTTCAAATAATGGTATAGTAAGAAGGTAGAAGGTATATGGAACAATAAGTAAAATGAGTACAGCCAGTGAGAAGAAGAACAATGGTAGATGACAATAACCTCCTACATATTGGACATTAGCATCAATGTACCACCTCAATAATGTGACATTATTATTTCCATTACACTGAATATTAACAAAATAAAGGGCTTGGAAGACAGTACGTATCAGTTTAGTATAAGAGAGAAGGATCATAGTGGCTAGTACTGGAACTGCATGTGAGCCCACAAGTCGAACCACTTTGCTGGAATATTGTGATAATATTATGATGAGTATTAAAAGAAACCAAACATAGCCTGGAAAGATAAATTGTAGCCATGTCTTACTACAAGAATCCATACCATCAATGAAACAAGTCTCGATACTCAGATCTAGATTGATCCAGGAGATGAATTGACTAAAAAGTTTCACGTGACCATTTGGAAAGAAGATGGGTTCATATATTTTGACAACATTAGCATAGAATATAAGTCCATTGATTGTACCAACAGACACAGTTAAGTTCAAAGCAATAAGAAAAGTTACTAATACTATACCAGCTAAAGCAAATAGAATGATAAGAACTATGTAGTTGTTAGTACATTGTCCACATTGATTGGAACCTAACATGAGACTAAGCCCTTCAGAACATTGTCCACAGAGTATGCCAGATCGATTGAGAAGACATTGTGGATCAGGAGAGTTGATTTTAATTTGAATTGTTCCATCATTGCAATAATCAAAGGGACAGTGAGGATAAACAATAAGGCAGTCTGAGTCATTTTTATAACCAATCCACATATCACCATCTCTAGTTATAATTTGAGTGTTAATATCACAAGTTATTGAAGGTGAACTTAATTCAGACCTGCAAACACAAGTGTCCTTAATCAATGGAAACCCAATTGGACAGGACTCAATTGTAACTTCGAAGACTTTAACTAAGGGGTCTGATGAAGGTTCACTGATTGAACTTTCAAGTGTTACGTAGACTTGTGTTGTGTTCAATGAAGGGTTTGCTCTTAACACAAAGGTTACATTGGTACAAGTTGCATTTAGTCTATTGTTGTCATATTGTACAATATCATTAGATGAATTATCTGTTGTCAATTTTATCATACCCTTTGTTAAGCCATCTTTTATACCAACAGTAGCTAGTGATATAGTGACATCAATTCCAGGTATGCTAGTTATATTGATGTTTGTAATAGAGCAATTTTGTTTGTCTGATTCACAAAAACACACTTGGATAGGATCTGATGACACTGCTGATAGACCTGTCTGTTGAGGGTAGTCAAATGTACAATCAAAGTCAAAGTCCAAACAATTAGATATTTTACCTCCATACAAGACGTTGCCAGATATGTCAGCTGTATTGTTAACAAAATATAATACTGTCTTATTATCACAATAAACATAATAAGGAATAACATTAAAAGAACAGTCTGTCTCGGTGGTTAAATCAAAACTTTGTAACACAAAGATCCCTCCACCTGACTCACTGGCATGATTATTGACAAATGATACATTGCAATGTTCTTTTAGTACTAATCGGGAAGAGTCATATAAAGCAATGCCTCCACCATAAATACCTGAATTGTTTACAAATGTGTTGTTTTTATCAAATGTTAACCAGCTATTAAAAGAGAGTAAACCAGTTGTGTTATGATTACTAACCTCAATTTGGTCAAATTTAACATTTTCAATGTTGATTATTAACACAGCAGATTGATATTTAACAAGCTTTTTCGGTATTTTATTGTAATGAAATAAAACATTTGTAAAGAGAAGATTAATTGTTGAAGTATCTTGAAAAGCAAAGAGACACAGTCCTGATCCATAGTATGCAATATTGTTGTATATAGTGCAGCTACTAAACTCAATACTACCACTTCCATTACTCAAGTTAATGAATACTCCTCCTCCATATTGCCAAGCAGTATTGTTGTATATAGTGCAGTTATCAAACGCAGTACTACCACTTCTTTTATACAACCTAATATATATTCCTCCTCCATATATCTGAGCAGTATTGCCGTATATAGTGCAGTTATCGAACTCAATACTACTATTTCCGTTATACAAGTTAATGTATGCTCCTCCTCCAAATATCTGAGCAGTATTGTTGTATATAGCGCAGTTACCAAAGTCAATACTACCATTTCCATACTTCAAGTCAATATACGCTCCACCTCCATAGAACTGAGAAGTATTGTTGTATATAGTGCAGTTATCAAACTCAATACTACCATTCCCATTGTACAAGTCAATATACACTCCTCCTCCATACATCTGAGCAGTATTGCTGTATATAGTGCAATTATTGAACTCAATACTACCACTTCCATTATACAACTGAATGACCACTCCTCCTCCATATTGCTGAGCAGTATTGTTGTATATAGTGCAGCTACTAAACTCAATACTACCATTTCCATAATTCAAGTTATTGACCACTCCTCCTGCATCTGTTAGAGCAATATTGTTGTATATAGTGCAGTTATCAAACTTAATACTACCCCTTACATTATACATGTCAATATACACTCCTCCTCCTCCTCCATATAACAGAGCAGTATTGTTGTATATAGTACAGCTACTAAACTCAATACTACCACTTCCTTCATACAAATTGATTTGTGCTCCTCCTCCTTCTATCAGACCAATATTGTTGTATATAGTGCAGTTATCAAACTTAATACTACTACTTCCATTTTGCAAGTAAACAATCACTCCTCCATATAGCCAAGCCATATTGTTGTGTATGGTGCAGTTACTAAACTCAATACTACCACTTTCATTATACAAGTAAATGAACACTCCTCCTCCATATGTACTATGTGAAAACCTACTGTTTTCAATGAATATCTCAGCTTTATTAGCACCAACATATGACAAAGAAAAGCCATATCCTGAGCCCAATGTAAAGTTTGATTTCACGATATTAACTCTGGACACTCTATCAAGCTGGTCATCAGAGAAAATTCTTGTGTTGCCTACAAAAGTCTTTGTACCTCCATTATTAGTGAATGTGGAATTGACAATTAACACATCAAAAGCATTGTAAAGAACGAGTCCATCACCTGAACCATTCTGGATGGATACCCAATCCAATGTTATATTATGTGTGCCAACAAAGAGCAAGCTAATATTAGTTTGTTTGTAAGTAATATTGTAAGACCCTCCACAGTTTGCTATTGTTAACGATCTTAACACAACATCTGTGCTACTAGTAAATTGAATGCCAGCTCTATTGTAATTACTACATCTTAGTACTGAAGTATGTTGCATAACTGTCTCATGAAAACCTTGCTCTATATGACCTAGTCCCTGTAGAGTTATATTACTTACATTATTAATCTTCAATGTACTTTGTAGAGTATGAGTTCCCTCTAAAAAGTAGAAGATTGTATCATCAGTGAAGTAAGATTCATAATCAGCAGTATAGTAGGAGAGGTTGTGACAAGGTATGTCAGTAAAATTACAAGGTACTCCATTAGGAGCTGCAGAGACATAATATTCAGAAGCAGTAACATATCCACTGCAGATATACAATATAACTGATATTGTATAACAGATATGACACCAGATCATGATGGGAGCAGGTTCAACAGTGAAAACAGATAGAAATAAAGAGAATGAACTGACAAACAAGTAAGATAATTCAATTTGTATTGCTGCATCCATTTATAGATTGGAAAGACTATACGTTGACACCACTCCTTGTTATATCATAGTAAATCATACAGTTTGTTATAAAACTGATATGAGTGAACTACTCCAGATAACTAAGTGTAACTTATATGATGTTTACTATTAGAATCTTTCAGAAGTCAACAGAGTTACCATAACTTTAAAATTAGTGGTCATGTTAGAAGAAAACCTTCAAAACATACAATTAAACAATCAATAGCAACTTTGACAATTTAATGACAATTGTATAAATTAACTTCTGAAGCTAAACTCTCTATAACTCTCATCATCACTACTGTTGTGGATAAAGTGAACACTTAATGTGATAGCTGTAATTTCAAACCAGACCACATTGCTATGGCACAACTTCAATGTAATCCAAATGAAGTTGATCTAGTCACTTTCATAGCTAGACTTTTTAGAAATATTACAAACACCACTGTCCTCAGTTACATACAAAATTGGTTGAACTCTCAACATCCAACTATCAATATTGTTGGTGTTGACTTTACTGTTGATCCATCTTGTAATGTACAAGGAGCTACTACTTTTGATGATGACTTCTGTTTAACACAACATCCTAGTACTGATAGTAGCATTAGATTTACTGTTGGTATTGGATTGGGTGTGGCTATTATTGTTTGTATATAGTTATAATTGTTGTCATGGTAGTGTTTATCTATTGTACAAAAATGAAACACCAAACCAGAGAAGATACAAGGTTTGGTAATTATTAATTCTGGACATAGTAATATTATTTAATTATTTTAATGTCTGACATTCAAAACTTTAACTGGCCTAAAATTAACTCTACGACTCTCTATCTTTTATTAGTCAGTATGTAGTTGGTTATTCCAGTCATTAGCTGAGCTGACTGAGGTGATAGCTATAAATAATAATATTTGTCTTTGTAATTATTTGTTTTTGATGAAGTTGAAGATCATATTTACATGGACATACATTAGTTTAAAGTTTAACACACAAACATTACATGTTATATCACTACATGTACTACCACATGTAAAATATATAAATTATTAAGTATGTAGATTTTGCTGCTGTGACTTCATATAGTACAATATATATATATATATATATCCTATTATATTGCTGTTATGACTTCACATATATTGTTGCTTTTTAAAGCTTATATATTATAGTCATATATTAAAATACATTGATATTGTATAATAATTCATGAAAACTAATAATTATAAACAACAAAACTAGTCTAGGTTTTGATAGTATTAGTTGTATAGTCCACCTCTTTTAGTAGATCTGAAATGAATATGAAGTAGTGAAAATGATTTTAATAGTTTATTATGACATATCCATTTTCTTTTCATTTTATATCTGGCATTCATTCCAGATTTGAACAAGACATATATTGTTAGTATTCAGTACCTGTAAACAGTATTGGTATGGAAATAAAATTATCAAACTATGTTTAATAGTAAGAAAATAGCAATATGTGATCACTAACTATTATCTCCTTTAATAAAATCAATGTTAAATCTAAGTGTAGATTTAAGAAAAAATTTAAGCAAGTATGTCTAAAGTTGATGTCAAGTCACTGATAGTTTTTGTAGCATTAGAAACTTAATATTAACAAATTAAAGACTTTAATAAGTTAACATAGTGAATTTGGGAATATAATGTAATATGGTTTGTAAGAACAACACAACTTAGTAAAAAAGCTCAAAATGACACTTATAAGACCAACTAACAAACATGACAACATAACTACTTAAATACAGAATTATAAAGAACATTCTAGAAAGTTCTATACATAACATTTCAAACATTAATATAATATTATATAGCACAATGGTATTGTATAAACAACACAACAGGAGATATCATTAGATGTCACTGCATTTGATAGCTCCTTTCTCTTCAGTTGAGACGATCATATGTAAGTAAAGTTGGACATAAAATGTGTATAATCACAAATAAATTGTACATGAATAATAGAAGGAACAAGAAATACATGATGGTCTGACAGAAGTCATTATATGTGGATTAAGAGGGATAGGAATCAGTTTAGTACAAAATGAAGTATGGAGTTCCTACTGGACCCAATCATATATGATAGTGCAATGGACAAGAATAAACTAAAGAAATCAATAATTGCTAAACTTAATAAACAAATAAAAGGAACACAGACCATCACAAAGATATTTTTCTTTATTCCTTTTTTGAGAATGTTTGATCCATTGTATTAATTTCACCTGATAGAGGGAGTGAGGGCATAATTCCAATGTTCACTCAAATCAGACTTACGTTTCTTCTTTTTTTTCCTGACATAATAACAGCAAATACTACCAATTATAATACCTGAAATTATCACTAATACTATGAGTACTCCAACAACAACTATGGCAACATATATTCCCCTCTTTACAAATGAAGTTGACATAGTAGCTATATATGTCAAAACACAACAAAATTTATTAGTCATATGATTGTCATGTTACTTACTGGGCATTGTAACGAACATCACAGAATCATTGGCAGCTGCTGGAATATGTGTATTGTTTACATAACATGTATATGTGCCATTATCTGATGAATTCACATTATGAATTATCAATGATAATAAACCATTTTCAAATATAAAATTGTGCTTATCATTGTCATCTGATAGATGATCTCTACCAGATCTATACCATTGTAAAGAGTCTTGTAGAGTGGGTGTAGGTATACTTTGTACAGTACAGTTCAGTTGAGCTGTCTCACCTTCTACAGCTGTTACCACAGGGGTTGTAGCATTAATAAAAGGTGTGGCTAGAAAAAGAGCATATACAACAATTACTTAATACCACATCACTATTAATAATTATGGAACTATTGTCTAGTACAAGATATACCACAGTTTCTTTATGTAATATTAATAACTACATAAAAACATAGCCACAGCCTTAATGTTCTATTATTAAAATTAATACACATAACATGTGAGTCATTACTTACTGCAGAACACCAGAGGTAAGTTCCTAAAGATATTGGGATCATTATTAGCTCTACAGTTGTAATTACCACCAACATCAGATGATGTAGCATCAACCTCTAATATACTAGTGGTAATAGCTGTAATACTGTTAGTAGTAGAACAGTTAATACAAGGTAATAGAGTGTTATCATGTTGGAAAGTAATGATAGGATCAGGAAGTCCTCGTACAATACAAGTTAACTTTGAGATAGTGTTTTCAAGGAAACAGTTGTAAGGATTGATATAGAATGAAATGACCTCTACAGGAACTAATGAGACAATTATCATTGTAAAATTAATATGTTATTTTAACAACTAATTTGTACCTGATTTGGGTGGGTTACTATGGAATCTAGAATTTATGTGAATTATTCACTGTATAATTTGTTGGTATGTAAAAGTACAACATACCAACAAATTAGACAGGAAGTAATTAACAAGAATTCTATATTCCATCCATGTCAGGTACAAATTAATTGTTAAAATGGCATATTAATTCAATCATGTCAGACTACTTACTTGTTTTAGATACAAACCAGGAGGGACTTTGAGTTACTCTAGTTCTGGTATCATCAATTAATGCAAAATAAAACCCAGTAACATCCAATGTAACATTATGTATAGTTAATGATATCTAAATAAGAAAAATATTTAATGTTTAGAAACTTTAATCAATAGATTCTGTAGTGTGGTTACTCTAGTCTGTAGCATAATTATCATTTATGATCTTACCAAACAATATTCAAATCATTAAGTGATAAGTGATAGTCCATTTGAATGTTAATACACTTTAGTAACAATCTATTGGGACTGTACTCTAATAACCAATACACATAGAAACTCAATGTTATACAATTAGAAGACTACACTTGTTTTGTTTTAGTCTTTTAACATAAAAATCCTTTATCATTCTCCCTCTCCACATATAAATAGGTTATACACTGTATAAATATGGCTACATAATTTAAAATTATCACTGATGGCTATTGGCCAGAGCTGTGTAGCTCATAACTGAGGTGTGTACCATGTTACACATTGACTAATCAGATTGCTTCATTTCAATTCCTGTATTAGATGTGCTTTGTCTGACATGTACCATGTTAACACAATGACTAATTAGATTTTTTTATTTGATATAGCTGACCATTTAATTACTAATCTATTAAGTCATTTGTTATAATAAATTGACTGATTTTTAGAGAATGGAAAATTACACTGCAAAAATATATTAGTTGATTAAACCAATATGTGGTTATACAAGTTGTATGATGTAATTGTTTAGAAAATGATAAAACTAATAAGATTTATTATGTAATAAAATCATCATCATTTTGTAAACAATCACTTCATTAACACAATAGTAATCTAATTTTATATTATGTTTTTATTATCAGTTTCAATCTGTTATCTGTATTAACATATATTGGTCAAATCAACCAATTAGTTGTTACAATGTGAGGCAGCAAATTAATTGCTATAACCTTTGAAATAATAGCCTCAATAAAGTGAATAAGAATTTACATACCTCTCTAGTAGTAATTTAGTGATCTAAAATGAAGCAATCTGATTGGTCAATTGAGCATTGTATGGTACACTCCAACACATAACAGAGCATCCATCCATCAAGACATAGTGTACATAGTGTCCAGTCATCCATCTATCTTTACATTACCTGATATATACCATTAGTTGCATCAATTAAAACAGGAGATGACATTTTAAAATGTGGATTATTGACAAAGTCTATTTCTATTGTTACATTATTGAGGTTAGTGAACATCCATTTAATTAAAGATAGAAAGTGAGTCTGAAATGTCAAGTTTAGAGTAACATTGGTTCCAGGAGGTACAATGGTACGATTACCAGAGTATGTAGTACCATCAGACATAAAGGAGAAGGCTCGAGGTGGAGCTATAGTATAGATAATATGAAAAGATAACATAATACAAATAAATGGAGGGAAAGAGATAGATGAATTCTTTGATGAATGGAATGTTAGTTGTAAGTAGAATTTCTAATGAAGTTGTACTAAGTAGTATTACTTACTTAAGAATTCAGTCAAGTTAGTAAATTCTGTTCTATCTCTTCCAACAGAGTTGATCACTTCAATAGCTATATACCATGTAGTATTATCAATAACTGACTGTATATTAACACTCATATCATAGACAGTATTATTTGTTACAGTATTAATGTTAGGAGTTAATATTGGAGTGTTGTTGAGTTGTCTCCTATAATAATCTTCTTGTATGAGATGATATGTATAATTTAATGGATCTACACAATAGACCACTGTTACCTATAGTAATGAACTGTCTATAGAGGAATTTAATTTATTATTATAACATACACTGAAATTTAGTGATATCACTCCATGAACAGTAGAAACAATTACCTCATTAGAGATATCTGGAGCTAATATTAATTATATTAGAATTGTAACAACAATCTATGTTAACTCTAACCTTACCTGGTATTATTATAAAGTTATCTTTAGCAATAGTTAGTTCACTATAACCATATTGTGTACTAGCAGATACACTCCATTGTAACTGACTACATTCAATATATGATATATTATCTTTATGTAGAGTTATGTTAGTTGAGTTAGTTACTGTAGTGAACATTACTGATATATTATCAGAGTTAACTACTGTTATATTGTATTGGAACTGAATATAGTCCATTAATGGAGGAGACCATCTTAATATTACTGCATTGTCCAGTAACTGATGAGTTAGTAAGCGAGGAGGACCTACAGTAGATGTGACTATATTAAAGGAGATATATTATAATACTTACTTACCAAATGATATCAGTTGTACTGGTAATGATATAACAGTAGGTTGTAATGGATTAATACAATAATTAAATAGTCCACATTGAACATCCACTGAAACTTGTTTGGTCAGTGGAAGAGTGAGTGTAGTGTATCCACCATCACTACTACCTTGTACAGTTACAATTATACTGGTATTTGGTGGTACATTTGGACCAACAATAAGTGGAATATCAGTAATATTCCAGACTGTAAAGTCGTTCACAGTATAACTATAAGAACACTCAAACTTTATAGTACTACCAACAGGAGCTATAATTTGAGATGATGGACAAGGTCCTTTAATAGTTATTCCAGCAGAATTATTGTACACAGGATTAGTACATGTTTTTCCATTGCAGATGTAGGCCAAAAGAGAACAGAAGAACAGCAAAATAATTACTGGTATTGTCTTCATCTTCAACGTTGAAGCAACTCCACCCATCGTTACAGCTATTTAATTATGAATCTGATAAGTTAGGGTGTGGTTAAAGATATTCATAGATTATTATAGTCGTACGTCACTATAATAGAAAGTAATAGTAATATGCTTACTCTAACTTCTAGTATATTCATTGGATATTCAAAATGGACTGTATAATGTAATATATGAGGAGATCATGTGACTATTGTAATAATACAATTATTGAATGTGGGCTTACTTGAATTATATCTTTTATTACAATATCTAATGATATTATATCTACTAATAGTGATGTTACATTGAAAACAAAAGTGAAAAAAATAGTATTATCATTAAAATATATCATTACTATGTAAGTCCTTAAATTAAATAATCTTCCATAAAATAAATTTAATATATGTCACACAAAGATATCACACATGATCACAGTCTATGAAATCATTTTCTGGTCTGATATTAACATAATCAGGTGTTATTGTAACAAGTTCATAAGATGTATTCTGTGTCATTGTTATCTGATATTGTTTAGTATCTTCATATGATATATTATGTTGTATAGTTATATCATCATCAATACTATTACACTCTATAATATAATATAATTAGATTATATTACATGTATACATGATATACATACTTTGTATCTTCTTTATATAATAAACACCCACACAAACAACACTAACAATATTAATTAGTATTATCAAAATTATTAACACACTAATGATACTAGTAACTATTATAACTAAAGAAGTGATATAAACTGATCATATAATATTATATACTAACCATTACTAGGAGTTGATTGAGTTGATTCATTAGAAGGAGATGACATCATCAAAGATGTTGTAACTAGATAATATTAATAATAAAATGTTGATGTTAGATCATCACATTTAATTCTATTATATAGTTAATTATATTATAAAACTCACTATATCATTATCAGTAATATTCAATATATATCTTACCATCAACAATACTAGTAGATAATATTAATGTTGTAGTAGAAGTAATAACTTGTGTTGATGATGACTCTATTATTAATATATTCTGTTCTTTATATACAACTAAAATATCTGAGGAATTATCACTTTCAATATCATAGACATAGAGATCATATAATCCAATGATGTTCACACATCCACCAGATGTACTAGCTGTGATAGGACTTCTTAAGAAATGCTTTTCAAGTATAATAATATCATTTTGTAATAAGTTGATCAGACATCCTAACTCTGTAGCTCCATTAATATAGTAACATATAATACATATAGAGCCAGGATTAATAGTAACTGTCACATTCTGTATACCATGAGTAGCTATAATAGATAATAATAATAATAATAATAATAATAATAATAATAATAATAATAATAATAATAATGTATTATTGTACTTACTAAAGTTAACATCAGTGATTGTATTAAAGGTTCCATCAAGATTACTAAGAGTAACTTCACCAATATATGTCATATCAGGACTTAATATAATAGAGTTAGTTATATTAATAGATGGTCCACTAGTTAATACATTACTCATTATAGTAAATATCACTTCACCAGTAGTAGAATTCTTTATATCTACTATAGCATTAGTAGGGTATTCTCCAGGACAAAGGTGAGTTACCTAATAGAAACAATGTTATACCATATAAGGAAATACTCTGAAGATATCATAACAGTAATGTAATCAGGTTTATATTATCTAATATATTGTTTGTATTATTATATACTGATGTATCAGTACATACTATGTTAACTATATAGACTATAGTATACTAGCACATGTACATATTTAACTTATATATAAACATACATTATTAATATATCTATTGTCATTATAATATCTTACATTAACTGATATAATAATATGGACCATATTTCCTGATATTACTGGAGTAATAGACACAGATATCAATGAACTGTTTTGAGGTACTGTAATAGAAAGTTAAAATAAAATTAATATAATACAGGTATAAATACTTTGTTTACTACTAATAATATATCGTAATAGATAATTAAGAACTTACCTTTTGGGAAATAAAACAATACATTAGATTTGATACCATTACCAGCTGTATTAATAGCAAATATATCTACTATTATTTTAGCACAAGGATTAGTTTCATTAGATCCACTTTGATATAATAATTGTAGGGACTTTGTGAAAAATATCTCTATTTCATTTGTTAGTATGTTAGTAATAGTAATATTGTAGCCATTAATATATGTATTATCAAGAGTATATGGAGTAGACCAAGATAATATTACTGTATTAGTACTAGTAATATTAACAGTTAGATCTCTAACACCATCTAATAAACCTATAATGAGATAATAAAATAAAATTTATTGACGATATTGTCTACCTTGGATTAATAATAACACCCTATTACTAATATCATCAGATGATGGTGATATATTAGAACCAACACAAGAAATATTAGTATTATTGTTGCTTTCTTTCGGATCAGCTAATAAAACTCGACTTATTGTATTATTGATAGGATCTGATGTGCCTTGTTGATAAAATCCTTTGTTCGTAATGTCAGTATTAGTAGCTGGTGTGTTGTTGACAACAAAGATTATAAAGTCAGCTCTAGCTGTACAAGTGAACTTAACTTGTCCTGAGTTTACAGTAGTATTTATAGGTAATGGATGAACTAATATCACTAAGAGAGAAGACAGGATAGTGATAATACTATCAGATATTGTCAATTCCTTACTAGCATCCTGACTTATAATACAGTTCAATTGTAGAAAGGTTACAATCACTACAATCAACATAAACCTATAAATAAATAATAAAAAATACTGACATATTATATAACATGTATTGAGCTCAGAAAGTTTTAAAGACAAAATATTTATTAGTATATTTGATTCAACTGCAATCAACAACCATTATTACAAAGTAAGATTGAATCATTTTTTTAATTTTAAAATCATAGCACTAGCAAATTATAATGATCATGACTCTTCACACTCAAATATATTTATAATAAAAACATAGAAAATGCAGAAAATTACCTCATAATACAGACTGCAATCATTTTGTGATATAATTGTATATAATTATATCACAATATTGTATATCATAATAATATATATATTGTATATAATTTATGGTATGTATATTATAGAAGACTTCATATAAAGACTTACCTTTGATAACACAAATCCATAGACTCTACTGTTATTATACTGTCAGCAAAATAATGTAGCCACTCCCCCTGTATCCTGTATTGTTCATGTTCATACCCTCCCTCATTAAAGTCATATGTATCAAGCCTCTCTCCTTCATCTTGTGTGTTTGGTCATATTAGTATTGTATGTAAAACATTTAACAATGAAAACATACCAAATTATGTAGTAATAATTTTTTCATTTTATATGTTTGTTGTATTGTATTAATAATAAGTTTCAATATCATATCTTTTAGTATTAAATAAAATATAAAATATCTATTGCAGACTGATAGGTAATTACTGCTTTTATATCAATAAAACAATAACTAAATTCTATACCAACTAAAGAACAATGGAAAATTAGATAATTACTATTAAATATATAAACACATTATAACTATATTCAGTTAATATTAACATAATCAGGTGTTATTGTAACAAGTTCATAAGATGCATTCTGTGTCATTGTTATCTGATATTGTTTAGTATCTTCATATGATATATTATGTTGTATAGTTATATCATCATCAATACTATTACACTCTATAATATAATATAATTAGATTATATTACATGTATACATGATATACATACTTTGTGTCTTCTTTATATAATAAACACCCACACAAACAACACTGACAATACTAATTAATATTATTAAGATACTAATGATGATCACAGTAATAACTATTATAACTAGAGAGAGAGAGGAGTTATATATAAATATTTAATTATATTATTAACATACTAGGAAAACTCTGAGATCCAGGTATTGTTATTATATTAGTAGTTGATGGTATGACTATTGTAGAATAACTTTGTACAGTGGGAGTAGTATCTGTATTATTATTATATTATGATATAATTTTTTATAATATCACTATATCTTACTTAAAATAAATATCAATGGATCATTCTGTCCAACATTATTACTGAAGATAATAGAGAGAGTACATTGTTGATGTTGAGGAGCTAACAGACTATATGATATATTCATAGAATATTCTACCAGATATATTTTATTAAATATAACTATATCATCACATTGTATAGTGACTGTAGCGTTCTCTGGAGCTTCAGATGAACATTGCAGAATAATCTACACTAACTATGGTAATCATATAGTAACCACTATTGGATAGACTCACTGGTATATTAAACATCAACTTGACTTCATTATTTATATAGGACAGAATAATAAATGTAGTATTTTCTTTAGCAGATCTTGGAGCTAAAGTGACATCATAAAATAAACACACATATTAGTTATTTTAACTAACTTCTATGAAAAGAGAAGGTACTATTCTTATGTTCACCTTCACTCAGTTCATTTATACCATATATGGTATACGTATATTGATGACGAAATAATTCCTGATCTTCATACTTGTATTCATTTCTATTAATAGATACATTTTGTAATAACATCTTGTTGGCATCATCATATATCAGTAGTATATAGTAAGATATTTGGACTCTACTGTCTACATTAGGACGATCCCAACTGATAGTAATAGTAGTACAGTTGTCAAGTGATGAAGAGGTATTGAGAACAGAAGTAAGAAAACCTGTCTCATACAAGAGATAATACACACACACAACATAACATGTGATATATAACTTACCAAATGGAAATACATTGATAATATGTCCAGCTGGATTACTAAGAGTTACCTCAACAAGATATGTCTTCAAGTTAACAGGTGATGATATATTAACTATTATCAGTTGATTATTAACTAAAGACAGTGTCACATCATTAGATAATGTTTGTTGTAGAACATCATTAGAGTCCTTGATATTTATTGTAACATTAGTAGGATACTCACCAATACATACATCACTGACCTAACAGAGATAACAACATAACAAAGAAATATAAATTATTATAACTAATTATACTAACAAAACCTAATTACAATATATTATAATACTATTATATGTGTGTATAAATCTATCTATAATATATAGTTATATTGTATGATAACTATATTGTGTAACATAATAATTATTTTATTAAACAATACTGCTTGTTATCCAGTTATATTATATACATACACTGTAAAAATTAGTATGTAATTTTACCATCTATTTTGTAGCTCAAATCAATGGATTACTATGAAAACAAGTTTATTTAAATTACTCATTATATAATTTGTTGTTATTATTATTACAAAGCAATAAATTATATAATGAGTAATTTACATGAACTCTGCATTCATTACAAGTCATTGACGTGAACTACAAATTAGTTGTCAAATTAATTTTTACAGTTAATATATACTAACATTTGTAATTATTTGAAATAAAACATTATCTCCATCTACTGTTGGTATAACTGATATTGGAATAGTTTGAGGAACTGAAATATAACAGAAATATAACATCACTGTATAACATAATATATTACCTCTAGCAATATAGTACATGACATTATTACTATCTCCTATACCAGCTCCATTAATACCAGAGACATATACAGTAGTTACATTACATGGATCATCATTACTAAATGTCAGGATGTACTCAGTAGTATTAACTGTGTCTATAAGTCTTCCTTGATCATCATTGATGTTATATCCAGTGATAGGTACATTATCCAATGTATATGGTGCAGACCACATCAGTAACACACTAGATCCATTCAGAACTGTAGCAGTTAGATTTTTAACAGGAGCTAGCAAACCTACATCAATATATCATAATAATATGACATCTATAACATTAACTCACCTTGTATTCTTAATACAGCAATGTCACTGTATACTATCTCTGAATTAATAGCTATACATGATATATTAGTATTGTTGTTATCTTGTAATGCTTTAGCTAATAGCACTCGTCTCAATTTACCACCACTGAGAGACATTGTAGACTGTTGAGTAAACCCTTTGTTAATAACATTTACAAAAGTAGCTGACATATCATTAACTCTAAAAGTTATTTCATCTGCTACAGCTTCACAAGTAAAAATAACTGTTGAGTTGAGAGTTGTATTGACTGACTGAGGATGAACTAGAATCTCTATATAACAATAATATTATTATAAATAATAGTAATAATGATGTTACTTACCAGCTGTTTGGACAAGAGTTAATACAATATATATCACAATCAGTATTAAGTATAAGGTAGACATCTTTGATATATATAGTACAGAGAGAAAATTCTATTATTCACTTGTAAACAGAATACTATTAACAGAAAAAATGCAGTGATGGTGGAGTCTACTATTCAAAGGACTTGTGTATCCTCAATTGGTGTAAATAATATATATATTATTGTCAATGTTTTAAAGTCATAGATAAAAGTTAATTATTAACATGATTAAGATATATATGATAGTAGTTTGGATTTTATTACTGTTAAAATAATTAGGTCATTTTAATTGATTGATGTATCTCTACAAAATACATTGAAGTGTATATATGAATTCAGCTTTGACCAATTAGTTTATTTTGTCAAACAATAAAAATAAATTCATTATTAGATTTAACATTAAATAATTAGTCATTTCCATAGTACATTAGTATTAATTTTTACTTTCAGTTCACATCAATAAATACAAACATAATATATTGATTAAATCAATCAATCACTTTTTTAAAATAACGTATATGTTACAGCATCAAGCAAAAACATATTTGCGAGTGTAAGGGAACGTCAAATTGTGATCATAACATCTTAAACTGGTCATGAGCAGACTACTCTACATATATGTATATAACACTCTATCAGTTTCACGCTTCTTCTTAACTTTTTTTAGGCTTTTAAGTTTCTGTACTTACCAACTGTATTGACAAGAACTTGTGCGAAAGATATCACATCAGGGTCATGTATAAGATAGATCTAAAGGAGGCATCCGACAGGAAGTTATCGCTTTGAAATTAGCTAGATTAGTCTCGTGCCTCAACCCTACAGTTTGTCTTTATTTATAAATTTCTTTTTAAGGTGAAATTAATACATTTAGATTCCAAAAGTTAGCGTTTAAGTCTAGTTTATAATATTAAACTTACATTGCAAATGAAGTATTGCATTTCTGCTGGGACATAGCAATCATTTAAATAAATCATAACAAAAATTAGTTGACAAGCTATAATACTATAATGATAGTATGATACATAGTATTCTTGACCTTTTCATGACCTTTATAGAATCCATGGACAAATGAATTCAGTCGCTTTACATTCTATAAAAGCTAATACCAGCAGTTAAGGCATGTTAAGGTCATACATGTTTTTAGTATACTTGTAGTGTTTTAAATGTATTAGGAACCGTTAATACAGAGGATAACTAAAATCAATGACCAAATAACACTTAAGTTGTTTTTATGTTGGCCTGTCTTTGTCACTGAGTATCCAGTAACCTGGCAAATAATGAATACAAATCTCCTTGGTTAGTGCATGTATTAATATTATATATATATATATATATATATATATATATATATATATATATATATATATTCAGTGAACAGGTTTGTTGTCTCTGTTTCAATATAACTAATTAATAAATGATTAGTTTTCGTTTTATTTATATAGATTCTTTTGCTGCACACAAGAGTGTACAAGTTATTAATTGACCTAAAATGGAGCAATCTGATTGGTCATTTAAACATTACATTATACTATCCAAAATATTACACATAGAGCATCCATCCATCAAGACAAAGTCTACTTCTGTGCGTCCATTAATACATTCATTCATTACCTGATATATACCATTAGTCACATCAATTAAAATATGAAGTGAGATTTTAAAACGTGGATTATTGACAAAGTCTATTTCCATTGTAACATTATTGAGGTTAGTGAACATCCATCTAACTAAAGGCAGAAAGTGAGTCTGAAATGTTAAAATGAGAGTAACATTGGTTCCAGGAGGTACAACGATACAATTACCAGAATATGTAGTACCATCAGACATAAAGGAGAAGGCTCGAGGTGGAGCTATAGGATAGATAATATGGAGAAGATAACGTAATATAAATAAATGGAGGGAAGATAATGAATGGTTTTATAAATGGAAAGTTAGTGATAAAGTTGTAGGTAGAATCTCTACTGATGTTGTACCTATGCTAACTATACATTGATGATCATTAGTAATACTTACTTAAGAATTCAGTCAAGTTAGTAAATTCTGTTCTATCTCTTCCAACAGAGTTGATTACTTCAATAGTTATATACCATGTAGTATTATCAATAACTGACTGTATATTAACACTCATATCATAGACTGTATTATTTGTTACAATATCAATGTTAGGAGTTAATATTAGAGTGTTGTTGAGATGTCTCCTATAATAATCCTCTTGTATGAGATGATACGTATATTTCAACGGATCTATACAAGATACCACTGTTACCTATAGTAATAAACTGTATACAGAAGAGTGTAATTTGTTATTATAACATACACTAAAATTTAGTGATATCACTCCATGAACAATAGAAACAATTACTTCATTAGAGACATCTAGAGCTTAATTATATTAGAATTTGTACAACAATCTATGTTAACTTTAACATTACCTGATATTATTATAAAGTTATCTTCAACAATAACTAGTTCATATCTATATTGTGTACCAGCAGATACACTCCATTGTAACTGACTACATTCAATATATCTTTATGTAGAATTATGTTAGTTGAGTTAGTTACTGTAGTGAACATTACTGATATATTATCAGAGTTAACTACTGTTATATTGTACTGGAACTGAATATAGTCCATTAATGGAGGAGACCATCTTAATATCACTGCATTGTCCAGTAATTGATGAGTTAGTTGGTGAGTAGGACCTAAATTAGATGTGACTATATTAAAGGAGGTATATTTTAGTACTTACAGAAGAACAGCCAAAAAATTACTGACAGAAGCAGCTCCACCCTTGTTACAGCTATATAATTATGAGTTAGGGTGTGGTTAAAGATATTCATAGATTATTATAGTCTACTTCAGTCACTGGTAGATTTATTGGATATTCAATGTGGATTGTGTAATGTAGTAAAATGCTTTACTAAACTAGTGTATAAGGAGATCATGTGACTATTGTAATTATACAATTATTAAATGTTAGTTGTTAGCTTACTTGAATTTTATCATATATTACAATATTTATTAATATTATAGTTGGTAGTATTGACATTATATTGAAAACAAAAATAAAAAACTTTCACTATCATTAAAATATATTATAATTATATTCAATTAATATTAACATAATCAGGTGTTATTGTAACAAGTTCATAAGATGCATTCTGTGTCATTGTTATCTGATATTGTTTAGTATCTTCATATGATATATTATGTTGTATAGTTACATCATCATCAATACTATTACACTCTATAATATAATATAATTAGATTATATTACATGTATACATGATATACATACTGTGTATCTTCTTTATATAATAAACACCCACACAAACAACACTAACAATACTAATTAATATTATTAAGATACTAATAATGATCACAGTGATAACTATTATAACTAGAGAGAGAGGAGTTATATATAAATATTTAATTATATTATTATCATACTGGGAAAACTCTGAGATCCAGGTATTGTTATTATATTAGTAGTTGATGGTATGACTATTGTAGAATAACTTTGTACAGTGGGAGTGATATCTGTAATATAATAAATATGATATAATCTTTTACGATATCACTATATCTTACTTAAAGTAAATATCAATGGATCATTCTGTCCAACATTATTATTGACGATAATAGAGAGAGTACATTGTTGATGTTGAGGGACTGACAGATTAGCTGTTATGTTCATAGAATATTTTACCAGATATGTTTTATTAAATACAACTACATCATCACATTGTACAGTGACTGTAGCATTCTCTGGAGCTTCAGATGAACATTCCAGAATAATCTACAGTAACTATGCTAATTATATAGTAACCACTATTGGATAGACTCACTGGTATATTAAACATCAAGTTGACTTCATTATTTATATAGGACAGAATAGTAAATGTAGTATTTTCTTTAGCAGATCTCAAATCTAAAGTGACATCATTAGAAAACAAACATATTATAGTTATTTTAATTTGCCTCTTTGAAAAGAGAAGGTATTATTACTATGCTCTCCTTCACCCAGTTCATTTATACCATATATGGTATATGTATATCGATGATGAAATAATTCCTCATCTTCATACTTGTATTCATTTCCATTAATAGATACATTTTGTAATAACATCTTGTTGACATCATCATATATCAGTAGTATATAGTAAGATATCTGGACTCTACTGTCTACATTAGGATGATCCCAACTGATAGTAATAGTAGTACAGTTGTCAAGTGATGAAGAGATATTGAGAACAGAAGTAAGAAAACCTGTCTCATACAAGAGATAATACACACACACAACATAACATGTGATATATAACTTACCAAATGGAAATACATTGATAGCATGATCAAACTGTCCAGCTGGATTACTAAGAGTTACCTCAACAAGATATGTCCTCAAGTTAACAGGTGATGATATATTAACTATTATCAGTTGATTATTAACTGAAGACATTGTCACATCACGAGATAATGTTCGTTGTAGAACATCATTAGAGTCCTTGATATTTACTGTAACAATAGTAGGATACTCACCGATACATACATCACTGACCTATTACGGACAAAAGAATGTGCCTTGCAATGGTAATAAAAACAACGCTTTAACTAAATCAGCTGTTTGCACAGAAATATGCATTATAGATTGTGTATTATACTTTGAACTAATAAAAAAAATTGATGAAACATTGCTAGTGTGCTTGCATTGAAAAATGAAAGTGTTAAGTTATTTTAGTTATTTTATTTCACTAGTATTTCATATTTGGATTAATTTGTGTCTAAAATAAAGTTATGTAAACATTTATTCATATGGTTTTGCTATCAATAAAAGTTATATAGCTATAGTTTGTAGAGTCAGAATACAAGTACATTGTGACATAAAAAGTGCAACATTTGGTATTATTGTTATTGTTAGCCTACTAAGTCAATTTATATATGACTGATGACTAACATTTATAAACACTTGAAATAAAACATTATCTCCATTTACTGTTGGTATAGCAGATATTGGAATAGTTTGAGGAACTGAAATATAATAGAAATGTTAACATCACTGTATAACTTGATATGTTACCTCTAGCAATATAGTATATGACATTATTACTATCTCCTATACCAGCTCCATTAATACCAGAGACATATACAGTAGTTACATTACATGGATCATCATTACTAGATGTCAGAATGAACTCAGTAGTATTAACTGTGTCTATAAGTCTTCCTTGATCATCATTGATGCTATATCCAGTGATAGGTACATTATCCAATGTGTATGGTGCAGGCCACATCAGTAACACACTAGATCCATTCAGAACTGTAGCAGTTAGATCTTTAACAGGAGTTAGTAAACCTACATCAATATATCATAATAATATGACATCTATAACATTAGCTCACCTTGTATTCTTAATACAGCAATGTCACTGTATATTATCTCTGAATTAACAGCTTTACATGATATATTAGTATTGTTGTTATCTTGTAATGCTTTAGCTAATAGCACTCGTCTCAATTTACCACCACTGAGAGACATTGTAGACTGTTGAGTAAACCCTTTGTTAATAACATTTACAAAAGTAGCTGACATATCATTAACTCTAAAAGTTATTTCATCTGCTACAGCTTCACAAGTAAAAATAACTGTTGAGTTGAGAGTTGTATTTACTGATTGAGGATGAACTGTAATATCTGTAAAACATGACAACAAGTATATTCTATAGTGAACATTAAAAAACTTACAAACTGTATGGACAAGAGTTGGTACAATTGATATTATCATCACAATCACCAAGTGGAAGGTCGACATCTTTACTCTATTGAAGTCAGCAGCATGTACTATGCCTTATTAAATATTTGTGGTTTCAAGTATCTCGATAGGGTGGAGCTGTAATTGAAGATAGGGTGGAGCTGCAGTTGCTGTAACTGCAACAACATTGTGTGTAGGACAGAACATTGCATTGGCTTAGTTAATATATTATAAATTATAGCCAATTAATTCCTTTCAAAATACTTTAATATATCACTTTTCATATTTTCTTTAAAACAGAATTTTTTACATAAAATTGGTAGCATAAATAATATTCAAATATAACTAGCACTACAGTCACTGGCCTCCATGAAAGTTTGTCCTTAATTCCTTACACAAGATTGTTTTGCATAAGATTGTTTTGCATAAAAGTGTAAAAAGTTAGGTTATTATAAGCATTTGCATGAATTTTATTACTAAGTTGAAAAAGGGTAGTTTAAGTTAACCTACTGTTATTAATTAGGATTCTGCAGCAACACATTCAAATGAGGAATGCATGTTAAGTGCAGCAACAGTTTTAAGATCGCCTACAAGAATGACTTCAACGGAATGAGCTGATACATGGTTGAAGTTAGCCTCACATTCCTAAGAAAACCACATCATAGACATTCCAAACGCCTACTCAATTTGATCATTTGAATGTGATGTGAGGCTCAAGCAGTGCTTGCACGTGAAAGAAGATTGGTTTCATATGAATTTGAAAATATCATTGGCTCACTTCTAGAGGTTTAGTATATAATGTACAAACTGAGAATATGGCAATCAGGTCAGTAGTGCCAGCTATGTTTCACTGCCAGAACTGAGTAAATGAAGGTAACCTGAGACTCATATATCTATCCCTACACCTACAGGGGATGAGTTTGATCTATGCTTTGTGAGGATTGTAAGAACTTGAAATACATGCTAAATGCAGAGTGAGTAAAGATATGGCTGATTTATATTATAAACGAAGTAGTCATTACCTAAAGCCTTCACTGTGGCCTTGGTATATTATATGGACTACCTAGCAATAAATATTGGAGGGATGGTAAGTACTGTGATATGGCAGTAGTTCATTGGGATACACATATCTGGACAACGACAATCAGTTTATTAGTTTCACCAGACCTTTCTCCTAGGGT
The DNA here is from genome assembly GCA_963965975.1 of Xestospongia bergquistia. NCBI lineage: Eukaryota > Metazoa > Porifera > Demospongiae > Haplosclerida > Petrosiidae > Xestospongia > Xestospongia bergquistia. Next base: position 1,883,358 of record OZ014412.1, read on the forward strand.
GGAAGTGGTCAGGCTATGCTAGAGTAAGCGTACATGCCCAATATCAAATATAATCAGAGATCAATGTTTTGTGGAAGTGCACAGTATTTATGTAATAACTTTACATGACCAGCTCAAATTACTGTTAAAAGTACCAAAGGAAGATGTTTATAACAAAAATACATGGATCAACATTTTCCACTTTAAATTGAAGGAGACACAGCACCAACCCTTGCAATGATCTCAACTGTATACCTTCATACAAAATATATGTGAATATAATTAATACAAACAATGTACTATATACCTTAATAGGCCAACAAAAATAGTTATTTTGACATTTTCTGTTTTTGCTGAGACAAGACACCACACCTACACTTGCAACAGTCTCCACTACATTTGTGCTTACAAAATACATGTAAATATGACTAGTACAATCAACCATACACCTTAATAGCTCAGCAAAAATAACATTTTAAGCATTTTTCGTTTTTGCTAGGCGGAGAAACCACACCTACACTTGCAATGGTCTCCACTACACTTGTACGTACAAAATACATGTAAATATGACTAGTACCATAGGCGTATTTAGACCCGGGCCAGCACGGGGGTAAACTTGGCCAGACCAAAATTAATTACATTTTTTCAAAAATAAATTTGTTGCTTTTATTTACACAAAAAAGATTAACCACTAACACATGCCATGTATGACTTCACAGTTAGCAATTAGCACCTGTTTTATGAACTGTGATCTGAGTCAGACTGAGTGCTAATATGAAAAGACTGTTATAGACTTGAGCCTCTAGTAATAGTAGCAGTAGTGGTGTAGGCTGGTCCATCAAAAAATCATACAATGTTCCAGAGAGTGAGGAAGATGACAGTGGAAATGACAGCAATGAAGAAATTGACAGTGAATTTAGAGGATTAAGTGATAAAAATGGTTAGCTGTAAATTTAATAACAATGTCGTTTGAAATTATTCTTTCTACTTTTCTTGTACTCTGCAGACACAGATGGTGATGGTGTTGATCTACAGATTCATAGGGTTTAGATAATGATATACCCACAATACCAGAAGTTAATGTACATGTACATGTTGGTGACATAGCATCAAGCTCAAGCCGAGAGTAGATGGTCCTGCAGACATAGCTAAAGATAAATCCGAAAAGCCTACTCAACCAGTCGGCATTGATTTTTCACTTTCTGTTTTAGTCGATTATTTAAACCTAGATGGTACCAAGCAACAGTTTCCATGGCTTGAATATTCAAAAAGCTTTGATGCTGCTTTTTGTTTCCCATGTAGGTTTTCTAGTATAGCAATCCAGATGATGCATTCACTCAGAACGGGTTCAGGGACAGGAAACATACCTTGTTTTTGGTTGAGAAAAAGTTTAAAATTGTTAATAACTATTAATAACTACTAATTAATAATGATGAATAATTAATGAGCCCTAGTAGACCTAGATATGCCTATGACTAGTACAATCAACCATACACCTTAATAGCTCAGCAAAAATAAAATTTTAAGCATTTTTCGTTTTTGCTAGGCAGAGAAACCACACCTACACTTGCAATGGTCTCCACTACACTTTACACACAAAATACATGTAAATATGACTAGTACAATCAACCATGCACCTTAATAGCTCAGCAAAAATAAATGTTTCAACTTTTTTCGTTTTTGCTAGGCAGAGAAACCACACCTACACTTGCAATGGTCTCCACTAGATTTGTGTTTACAAAATACATGTAAATATGACTAGTACAACCAACCATACACCTTAATAGCTCAGCAAAAATAAAATTTTTCAACTTTATTCTTTTTTGCTAGGCAGAGACACCACACCTACGCTTGCAATGGTCTCCACTACATTTGTGCTTACATGTAAATATGACTAGTACAATCAACGCAACTACAGTCAAACCATTGCAGGAATAGGTATGAGGTCTTGCCCAGCAAATTGGAAAATTTGAAAAATTCTCCAATTTTACTAGGCAAGACATCATATCTATTCCTACAATGGCTTGACTGCAGTTGCGTGTAAACATTTCTTAAACACCATCATCGTGGATTGAACAGTCTTTTCAGGTAAGGTACAGTGAGGGATGAGAACAAAATGTTACTGATGTTACCTTTGTTTAGAGTGGAAGTGATGACCAATTCTTCCAAGCATCTATAAATGCTGACAATATGTATAGTTGATCATATTAATCATATTCAATTATATTTTGTGATCACAAATGTGTTTACACAATTAACTCAATTTTTCTAATTCTCCTAGTACTTTTACACAATCCACACCCAGCCTTATAATTGCCTACTAATATAATATTAATTTGCCATATAAATCTCTGATTTATTTCTCCTTTACTTTTAGTTTAATGTGGGTGACTCGAGATTCCAACAAGCCACAGCTAAATAATGAAAAAATCTTAAAACATATATCAGAATTGAAATTGTACGACGTATTATATTATTTATTTTATTGTTACTCACATGTAACCATAGACAACACATGTCACTAGCTATTCTGATAGTGACATGTATGAACCACCTGCTACCACTGTTGGTTACATAGACCCTGGAGTACATATGGTTACTATGAGCGGGTTAGTCCGTTATATTTTAATGATGTCATGATTTTTGCGCATGTATAATAACCAATTTGGTGATGATAGTTATGGGTGGAGTCCAGCTTATTCATTTAAAGTGCCACCTAAATCTGATTCAAATACCAGAATAAAAGTTATAACATTTGGAATTAAAATGTGATTCTTTACGATCTATTCGAACTCTCTCCCTCCAGATATGGATGAAGCCAAAGTGATGTTAGTCTTCAACCAATCCATTCACAAGTTCCTTCTCTTCAAGCAACTCGCCTCATTGAATCAGGCATGCCTATGATAGATCTATATTGGAGATATAAGCTATGCTAGAGGCTATGCTGGAGTGGTAAGTCATTCTCTCTCTTTGTAGTGGGATGAATTCTTTGATTTAATTCAACCAATATCGATTCGAGCACCACATATGGTATGCATCGGTAATCACGTAAGGACTTTTCCAAGTCAGGGTAAGTCAGTGAACTAGCTAAAACTGTTTTTGTATCCTGTCTTTCCAGTTTTTCTGTAAAGGAACTGACTCTGGAGGCAAGTGTGGTGTTCCCTACAACAAAAGATTCTTTATGCCGAGACCAGGACCAGCTAGATCAGGATTGGTAAGCAGTGGTATATAATCTATTTTGATTCTAATGTATTCATTAATATAGATACAATTTTGTTATTGGTAATATTCATGTTATTGTAATGAGTAATGAACATAACTTTACCGTGGAATCTCCCCAGTATATGTGGCTACAAACACAATTGTCTATAATGAATAGAGAAGTGATTCCATAGTTAATTTTTGCTGGTCACAGGTAAAGTAGTAAGAATTTGTATGTATTATCATGGCTATTTCTTTCTAGGCAATGTATGTTCATAGTATAAATTATGAGATAAATGCAGCGAAGACCATTATAGGAGTAGGTGTAGTGCTTATGCCCAACAAAAACTAAAAACGTTACAAAATTTATTTTTGTTGAACTATTAAGGTGTATAGTTGATTGTATTAATTATATTATCTTGTAGCTCTAATGTAGTTGGAATCTATGAACCATATTTACATGTATTTCTGTATGCACAAATACAGTTGTCTCCTCCCAGTATAAAAGGAAAAATTATAAAAATTGTTGGCCTATTAGTTGGTTGCATTAATTGTAAGTTGTTGATCATAAAAATTAACACACTTTGATGTTTCTGGTTTTCCAACCAAACTTAAGTATTGTCTCTAATGTTTCAACCTAGGTTGTGAGTTCTGCAGCAATAAATTCGAATTCCTTTATTTAAATAAAAGTAAATATTTCCACATATTTTCTTAATATTCCAAAATATAGGCAGCCCCACCCAATGATAATAGTTACGCCCACGCAACAGCAAACCACAAGAATGTAAAATATTTGCTCTCAGGTTGAATGAGCTATTGCAGTTAATTACATTCATTATGTGTCTAATTTAAAAAATTTAAAAATTTAGGTGGAGCTAGTTACGACGCGCTACCAGTGTAAGATTAATCTTTCCTGAGAATATGTTTATCAAGTTGCTAAAGTCTGAGATGTCTACCTTATATTTGATGCTGCCTGTTATGATAGCTATTGTACCAATTCTTGTTCACACAGTTGGTAAGTATATATACATATTGGATACTAACAAATGGACATCATTATATAATTTTTCTTGTGTTTTATAAATAGAGATTACAATTCATCCTCAATCAGTCAATACAACTCTCAACTCAACAGTTATTTTTACTTGTGAAGCTGTGGCAGATGAAATAACTTTTAGAGCTAATGATATGTCAACCATTTTTAAAAATGTTATTAACAAAGGATTTATTCAACAACCTACAATGTCTCTTAGTGATGGTAAATTGAGAAGAGTATTATTAGCTATAGCATTAGAAGATAACAACAATACTAATATATCATGTAAAGCTGTTAATTCAGAGATAATATACACTGACATTGCTGTATTAAGAATACAAGGTGAATTAATGTTATAGATGTCATATTATTATGATATATTGATGTAGGTTTACTAGCTCCTGTTAAAAATCTAACTGCTACAGTTCTGAATGGATCTAGTGTGTTACTGATGTGGTCTGCACCATATACATTGGATAATGTACCTATCACTGGATATAACATCAATGATGATCAAGGAACACTTATAGACACAGTTAATACTACTGACTACATTCTAACTGGTGATTACTGCCATATAACTACTGTGTATGTCTCTGGTATTAATGGAGCTGGTATAGGAGATAGTAATAATGCCACATTCTATATTGTCAGAGGTAAGTATTATGATTATGAGTGTTTCACATTTAAATTCTCCATCAATTTTAGTTCCACAAACTGTTCCAGTATCAGTTGTTCCAAAAGTGGAAGGAAACAATGTCTTTTTTCAAGCATTTGTTAATGTATGATATGGGCGGGGCATTATAATATTACAGTACAGCAAAAATAAAGTATAGCTATTTTGTTTCTATGTTAGGTCAGTGATGTATGTATTGGTGAGTATCCTACTAATGTTACAGTAAATATCAAGGACTCTAATGATGTTCTACAACAAACATTATCTAATGATGTGATAGTTAATAATCAACTGATAATAGTTAATATATCATCACCTGTTAACTTGAGGACATATCTTGTTGAGGTAACTCTTAGTAATCCAGCTGGACATGCTATCAATGTATTTCCATTTGGTAAGTTATATATCACATGTTATGTTATGTGTGTGTATTATCTCTTGTATGAGACAGGTTTTCTTACTTCTGTTCTCATTATCTCTTCATCACTTGACAACTGTACTACTATTACTATCAGTTGGGATCGTCCTAATGTAGACAGTAGAGTCCAGATATCTTACTATATACTACTGATATATGATGATGTCAGCAAGATGTTATTACAAAATGTATCTATTAATGGAAATGAATACAAGTATGAAGATCAGGAATTATTTCGTCATCGATATACATATACCATATATGGTATAAATGAACTGGGTGAAGGAGAACATAACAATAGTACCTTCTCTTTTCAAAGAGGTTAGTTAAAATAACTAATATGTGTGTTTATTTTATGATGTATTTTAGCTCCAAAATCTACCAAAGAAAATACTACATTTACTATTCTGTCATATATAAATAATGAAGCCAAGTTGATGTTTAATATACCAGTGAGTATATCCAATAGTGGTTACTATATGATTACCATAGTTACTGTAGATTATTCTGGAATGTTCATCTGAAGCTCCAGAGAATGCTACAGTCACTGTACAATGTGATGATGTAGTTATATTTAATGAAATTTATCTGGTAGAATATACCAGGCAACTTATGAACATAACAGCTAATCTGTCAGCTCCTCAACATCAACAATGTACTCTCTCTATTATCTTCAGTAATAATGTTGGACACAGTGATCCATTGATATTGACTTTAAGTAAGAGATAATGATATTATGTAATATATTGATATTATTATATGATATAGGTACATATGATGTTATAAATGCTACTGCTTATCCTAATGGTAATTCTATATGTGTGGATTGTGTATTTTCATCTGCTCCATCTGCTAAGTCATGTTATGTTAGTGTGGTTGGAGTGACTTCAATGAACAAAACATTTGTTAAAAATAGTCCAAGTGATCTTACTGTACAAGGTTGTATTGATAATCTCCCAGCTGGTATTTATACAGTCTATGTATATGATGTGGAGAATGATATACCACTAACATCAATATTACCAGCTATAATAATAAGAGATATTGTAATAACTAATATATTACCAGCTAGTACAAGTAAGTTACACAACATAACTGTATCGTTACTATGAAGACTATGGAATATATTCCATATAAATTTACTTTACCAATTATAATATTATAAAATAATGTAGTTACCATGACAACACCAATTAATACTGTGGATACAACATTATCAACTACATTACCATCATGTAAGTACAAAGTTTAATGAATACTATTATTATTTATAATATGATAGTGGATGCTAATGTTATTGGAGCTATCATCTTGATTGCTATATTATTACTGTGTTTATGTGGTTGTCCTTTATTATCTATTATGTTGAAGAGTGAGTTAATTAATTTGTTGTAATAACATTTCATCGAAACTGTTTATAGCTTTCTTTGATGTTTGTCGGTCAGCTAATAATAGACTATCAGTAAGTTATTATATGATATACATTATTAATATTATACCATTATTATTAGATTGACAATACTCAGTCAATAACATACACTAAAAGTGTCTTGTTGAGAGATCTCTAGTTACCAAGATATAACAGTACTATTACTTACCATCAGTTATAACATTTACAGCAATTTATAATTTATAGCAAACAATTTATTGGAACTGTTCTGTAATGACCAATACACATAGAAACTCAGTGTTATATATATATATATCATGACAACTGGAATATTTGTTTGTCTTTGTTTTAACCCCTCTAACGTACATAAAAGTCCTTTATCACTCCCTTTCCATGGATAAATAGGCTATACACAGGCTCCAATAAACTATATAATAAACGCACAAACTAGTGTTAAATAATTCATAGTAATCACGTGACGAAGCATGTTGTAAAAGGAGTGGTTTGAAGAATAAAGCAGGTTATGTCTACTGGTCAAAAGAAAGAGGAATGGACTGATGATGAGGCTGAACTCTTATTGAACGTTACTCATGACTACAAGGTAAAGAATATATCAGAAAATGTGGATTGGGAGTCATTCAAAACTAAGTATGACGATATCCTTGCTCTTATGCGCTAAGAGTTACCAGTAACATTAGAGGAGGCTAGAGACAACTGTTGGGTCCTTCTTGGTGTAACTTTTATGATGATGTAACTTGTATTATGATGATGACATCACTATGTGTCATAAGGTTTGGTTTAGGGTGTATGTGATGGATTTAGATGATGTCATCATATATGATGACATCACCACCTGTCATTTAATGATGATGTCATCAGAGTGAAGTTACACCAAGAACCTCCCCAACTGTTTGAAAGATTATCCTCATACAAAGGAGCAAGTAACCAAAAAAATATTGACTTCAAAGCTTAAGGCAATACGAATTAAGTTTAGAGAGGCAGTTGACCCTGGTCATACTATGAACTCTGTGAGAAAATATGGGGTGGGTCATCAGCAACACAAAAAATCAAGGGAGGACTAGAGAGCTAGCACTGAAATTGTAGCACAAGTTGATGATAATAATCGTAGCAGCATGGAGGACTTTGTTGTAGAGACACTAAGTGAAATAGATCACAATCTACAGATGATACTGATGAAACATCTGCCAGTAACCACAGTAAATGGATACAAAACGAAACGGATTTGGACCAAAAACATTTTCATGTAAACATCTCCTAAAAGGTATAAAACTAAGTTAATATTTGTTAATTACTTTTATTAAGTGGTATGTAGGTAGTAATAGTACCTCTGATGGTGATGGATATAATGATAGTGAATCTCAGTCAACTGACGATTCATCATCACTTACTGAACCTCAGTTACCTCACCAACCATCTTTTCAGGAACCATCAGACTTAGGACCCCTTTTATCTAAGTTAGTTAGTTACTGAAATGTTCCTTACCAATCAATGTCTGTCATCTTAGGTATCCAAACCGAACTTTGGGAAATCATGACGTAGCTTTAATTCAAAATGGTAGAAATGTGCTGCCTACCAAGACTGGCTGGAGTATAGTGTAGAGAGAGATGCAGCATTTTGTTTTGCCTGCCAAACGTTTGGAAACACTGAACTGTCACACTTACCAAATTGGTTTTGCTGCGAGGAACAAGACTAAAAGCACATAATCAAAGCAAGTTTGGAGCCCACTCTTTTTGCATGGAGCATTGGGAGAGTTAAAGGATGACTGGGATACAAGATATGCTTTTTAAGTGAAATGATATCAGTACAATTCAGTTGTTTAATGAATTTACTTTTAGGATCAGTATACCAGCAACTTGGACAATCACATCATACTCATATTAAAGAAAACAGGGTATACTTGGAGGTAATTTTAGATGCAATCTTGTATCTAAACAAGCAGGAGCTTGCTTTACGAGGACACTCTGAAGGTCCCTCTTCAGAAAATAAGGGTAATTTCCTGGAACTGTTGGATTTATTAGCCAAAAGAGATGCCCAGTTTCGTTCAAAGTATATCACTCTGCCAGGTAATGCCAAGTATACTCACCCAGACATTCAGTATGATCTGATATCCTCAGCAGTGCAAGTTGTAATTAATAAGATAAAAGCAGAATTACTTGAAACTATATAGTGTTAATATCAATTATTCATTTACCTAATTCGTTATTCATTATTAATTGTTCATACTTAATTATTCATGAGTTTATTATTATTTTTCTTTTTAGATGCGTTTATATAGAAGGGAAAGAAACTTTTGGCATGCAACTCAGTTACTTCAGTATCCAATTCTTGACAGTATCATACAGTACGTGGAGGAAGTGTGAGTTATATAATTGCAACCAGAAGTGTCTTAGTTGCTTCTTCTTGATTATACACTATTCCAAGAATACACCTGCTAACATCATTGGATTATGATGTCTGTTTAGTAAATATGGAATTACTTTGCAAAAATTACTATTCTCTCTGTTTAATCACTCTTGCACTTAGGATATATAGGCAATGTTAATTTTAGATTATATTTAATACTTACTTTGATTTCTTGAATGCTCCAGGTACTAAATATTCTCTTTTTAGTGTCTCTGGAGCATTTCCATGTGGCCACTGCTTTTCTAATAGTTTCATTCCTACACTGTTAAATAATTTTGTTCCTATTGTTACCTGAAGGTATTGACAAATTTCTGTCCTGAATTACAAATGTCTTTGTTGTTGTAGAGGGTGTACAAAATAGTATTGTGGGAGTAGGTGTAGTGTCTCCATACAGCAAAAACGAGAAATGTTGAAAATTTTTTTTTTGTCGACTTATTAATGTGTATATTTGATAGTATTATCATATTTGCATGTATTTTGTACATACAAACACAGATGAGACCTTTGCAGGAGTGAGTATGTTGTCTCCACCTAGCAAAGCAAAAATGTTAAAGCTTTATTTTTGCTGATCTATTAAGCTGTGTATAGTTGATCATATTAATCATACTCACATATTCTTTGTAGGTATGAATATTCTCAAGCCATTCCAAGAGTAAGTGTAATGTCTCCTCCCAGCAAAAATGGAAAATTTATACAAGTTTTTGTTGGCCTATTATGGTGTTTAGTTGATAATATTAATCATAAATTTTTGGTCATAAAATTAAACACACTTTGATTGTTTCTGATTGATAATTGTTTTCCAAGCAATATTAATTATAATGTCTAAAAAATTCAACAATGAGTTCCAATAATGAGTTCTGCAGCAATAAATTCAAAGATAAAATTCAACGTTAATTTTATTTAGTTAGTTTCTGTTGACATACAAGTAGGTTTGTTTGTAATGTCTTTGTTTCATATATTGTGAAAATTTTGACTTTTCTATTATAACCAATTTAGCATTAGTATACATTCTATTGCTATACACAACAATATATATTATTACTGTTATTGCTCAAGCACCTTCATCTGGTTTATTTAATTGAATGTAAATATTTACATATATATTCTTAATCTTTAAAGACTTCAAAACAATTATGACAGTCTGATATGGTAACGCCCAGGCAACAGCAAACCACAAGAATGTAAAATATTTGCTCTCAGGTTGAATGAGCGATTGCAGTTAATTACATTCATTATGTGTCTAATTTAAAAAAATTAAAAATTTAGGTGGAGCTAGTTACGACGCGTTACCAGTGTAAGATTAATCTTTCCTGAGAATATGTTTATCAAGTTGCTAAAGTCTGAGATGTCTACCTTATATTTGATGCTACCTGTTATGATAGCTATTGTACCAATTCTTGTTCACACAGTTGGTAAGTATATATACATATTGGATACTATTACTGAACAAATGGACATCATTAAATACTTTTCTTATGTTTATTAATAGAGTTTACACATCATCTAGAATCAGTCAACACCACTCTTAATTCAAAAGTTAATTTCACTTGTGAAGCTGTTGCTGATGAAATTTACTTTAGAGTTAATAAAATATCAGCTAGTATTGACAATGTTATGGCTAAAGGATTTGAGGAACAACCTGCAACACGTCTCAGTGATGGTAGAGTGGAAAGAAATTTATTAGCTAAAGCATTACAAGACAACAACAATACTAACATATCATGTAAAGCTGTTAATTCAGGGATAATATATAGTGAATATGCTGTATTAACCATACAAGGTTAGCTAATGTTATAGATGTCATATTATTATGATATACTGATGTAGGTTTACTAGCTCCTGTTAAAGATCTAACTGCTATAGTTCTCAATGGATCTAGTGTGTTACTGATGTGGTCTGCACCATATACATTGGATAATGTACCTATCACTGGATATAATATCAATGATGATCAAGGAACACTTGTAGACACAGTTAATACTACTGAGTATATCCTGACATCTAGTAATGATGATCCATGTAATGTAACTACTGTATATGTCTCTAGTATTAATGGAGCTGGTATAGGATATAGTAATAATGCCACATTCTATATTGCCAGAGGTAAGTATTATGATTATGAGTGTTTCACTTTTAAATTCTCCATCAATTTTAGTTCCACAAACTGTTCCAGTATCAGTCGTTCCAAAAGTGGAAGGAAACAATGTCTTTTTTCAAGCATTTGTTAACGTATGATATGGGTGGGGCATTATAATATTACAGTACAGCAAAAATAAAGTATAGCTATTTTGTTTCTATGTTAGGTCAATGATGTATGTATTGGTGAGTATCCTACTAATGTTACAGTAAATATTAAGGACTCTAATGATGTTCTACAACAAACATTATCTAATGATGTGATAGTTAATAATCAACTGATAATAGTTAATATATCATCACCTGTTAACTTGAGGACATATCTTGTTGAGGTAACTCTTAGTAATCCAGCTGGACATGCTATCAATACATTTTCATTTGGTAAGTTATATATCACATGTTATGTTGTATGAGTGTATTATCTCTTGTATGAGACAGGTTTTCTTACTTCTGTTCTCAATATCTCTTCATCACTTGACAACTGCACTACTATTACTATTAGTTGGGGTCGTCCTAATGTAGACAGTAGAGTCCAGATATCTTACTATATACTACTGATATATGATGATATCAACAAGATATTATTACAAAATAAATCTATTAATGGAAATGAATACAAGTATGAAGATCAGGAATTATTTCGTCATCGATATACATATACCATATATGGTATAAATAAGCTGGGTGAAGGAGAACATAACAATAGTACCTTCTCTTTTCAAAGAGGTTAGTTAAAATAACTAATATGTGTCTTTATTTTATGATGTATTTAGCTCCTAAATCTGCCAAAGAAACTACTACATTTACTATTCTGTCATATATAAATAATGAAGCCAAGTTGATGTTTAATATACCAGTGAGTGTATCCAATAGTGGTTACTGTATGGTTACCATAGTTAGTGTAGATTATTCTGGAATGTTCATCTGAAGCTCCAGAGAATGCTACAGTCACTGTACAATGTGATGATGAAGTTATATTTAATGAAATATATCTGGTGAACTATACAAGTGAACATATAAACATAACAGCTAATCTGTCAGCTCCTCAACATCAACAATGTACTCTCTCTATTATCTTCAGTAATAATGTTGGACACAGTGATCCATTGATATTGACTTTAAGTAAGAGATAATTATATTATGTAATATATTGATATTATTATATGATATAGGTACAAATGATGATATAAATACTACTACTTACCCTAAAGGTAATTAATTCTATATGTGTGGAGTGTGTATTTTTATTTGCTTCATCTGCTTTGTCATGTTATATTAGTGTGATTTGATTGATTTCAATGAATAAAAATATTTGTTTAAAATAGTCCAAGTGATCTTATTGTACAAAGTTACACTGATAATATTGCAGCTGGTAATTTACAGTGTATGTATATGATGTTAAGAATATACCACTAACATCAATATTACCAGCTATAATATTAAAAGGTATTATCATAGATGGTATATACTATCAACTACTATAAGTAAGACATATTTATTCATTTGACTTTTATTGTATTGAGCTCCCATTTGTTGACAACAGCTTTTTCTGGTTATTAATTACTAACTGTATTAACCTTTCTTTCTCTAGATACAATTCTTATTGTTGTTGGTGGTGTTGTTGGTTTTCTTTTAGTTCTAGTAGTTATTTGTGTTCTTTACATGTACAGAAAAAGAAGAAGAAATTTTTTTATACCAGCTAATGTACAAGATGATGATACACCACCTCCTATACCAGCTAAAACTAACAAGACATCAGATACTATTAAGCAGACATCATCCAATGATGAAGAGATCACTGGAGAACTAACATCTCCTTCTCTTGCCAGTACCAGCAAAGTAGAGCCAACATTTGAGGCAAGAATAGCACAAGTAATAATAAAAAGTATAAGATGAAACACATTTAATTTCATTCTAGCTTGGAAATAGTGATGCCCAATCTCTATCCTCTTCTGAAAAGCTAACAGTAAATGATACTGAATTAAGCTACCAGTCAACAGTTGTAGAAGATGGATCAAATAATGATCAGGTAATTAATACTATAGAAATTAGAAGTTAGTAACGAATGAATATTTAGTCAGTAAATTGATCTCGTGTATTATTATCCTTTGTTCTATTATCAATATAGAAACAAGATAATGTTACTGATGACAGTCTGCATCCTTCTCCTGTCTTAAACGGCAATGATCAATGTATCAGTGAAGTTACTATAGCAGATGAGAGTGAAAAGAGAGGAAATATTATATATTATAGTCAAGAACAAGAGGAGTCAACTGTTATTGTTGGTAAATATATATTGTTTGTCTCCCATTGTGTCATTGTTTCCTTGTTTTGAAATAGGACACATTGCTATACCAATTATAGATCCTTTGACAAATAGCAACACATTATCACAGTCACAGGTAATAACAACAAATAAGAGAATAGTAATTATTTCCAAATTACCATATCTAAGGAAAAGAAGACTTCTGATCATTCAAAATTACCTGAAACTGAAGAGAATAATTCATCTGCTCAGGTATAACATTTATTGACAACCTTATAATAGTATGACTTTGCTGTCTTAATATAGAACGTTTCATTATTACAATAGATGAGACAACATTGTGTAATTGTCTAAGAAGAGAGACATCATCTACCTAATATTATACACATACATTAGTTACATTAGTACTGTTATACTATAATAGTGTGTAATGTGTGCTATTGTGATTATTAATATGGTAATGTTCAATATACAGGATGGCTCAGGAAAACGAGAACATAAGTTGCATGATTTGAACTCCACCTAGGTAGATTAATTAAATGTGGTTGGACTGAGCTAACCAACACACTTGTTATAGCTAGAGAGATCAAGTGGCATCTTGATGTTTTATTGTATTTTTTATGAATTTCCTTCTAGCATTCACTAACATTCTATGATAACTGTAAAAGTTTTTCAGAGTCATTTAAATATAAGGAAGTACTGAAAAAAAATATCAGTGTCCCAAATAGATAAAACTTTATAAGCTTTTTTTCTAATGACTAAACTTTATATTCTGCTTAAATGAAAAAATTGTCCAGTTCTTGTAAAAATCCTTATATGAAGATGAGAGACAACAGCTTGTACATTTAATGTACACAAATCTTGATAAATTTGTCCAGTACCAACAAATACTATTAGTTGATCAGTAGTATAAGTCAACTCCAGGTTAGCTAGTTTCACATAGCCAGACCCTCCTTCCTTAGGGAGGTATAGGATCTGGCTATATAGACATTCCTAGTTAAGTCATTGTTATATAGGTTCATAAAGTTTACTGGAGCTAGTGTGGTAATTAAAGATTGTTATTCTTATTGGTACTGAGGTGGTAGTAATAAGGAAGAAAGCAAGAAGCTATGTATGTATCTTGTGCTCTAACTTATATCAGTTGTCCTAGTATTGGGTAAGTTGATCATTAGTTATGAAATCTAGCAATAACATAACTAGGGTGACATTCCTAGTTAGAACATTGTTTGGGATTAGGATCTGCATAAAGTTTACGAGAGCTAGTGTAGTAACTAAAGATTGCTATTCCTACTGGTACTAAGGTGATAGAAATAAGGAAGAAAGCAAGACACTATGTATCTTGTGTTCTATTTTATAATAGTTGTCCTAGTATTTGGTAGGTTGATGATTAGTTATGAGGACTAGTAGTAATGTATACTATTATTGTTGAAGTCTATATTGTCTTCTTTGTACTGTAGGTAATGTACAAGGTCAACAATGTCCTAATAATGCTAACACACATAGCAGTGTGTCATATCCTGCACCACTTAATGCTCCTATGATCTGTTTAACATGTTGCTTTCTAACAGGATTTCCAACATGTTCTAATGTTGTATGGTCATTAAATGGCAATGATTTAACTAATGGTGATATAAATAGAAGTATTATTATTGACTCTTCTGCTCTTTTAAAACTACCAGATCCAGATAGGGTACTTAATGTTGGAGATACTATAGATTGTAGAGCACCATCACAAGGTCAACATAACATTACTATTACTAAGTTTAATAAGTTAAAATACAACATATTATATTGTTGTATTCTATATTAAATTTATGTAATAGTCTTCAGAAATCCCATCATCTCTCGTAATGGTATAATAGATGTTTTGGAAGGTACAACTCTTACCCTCTCATGTGATAATCCTGGTAATACTAATCTTGGGATTACATTCTATCAATGGTTCAACAGTACTGGTGGTAATCTAACAAATAAAGTATCAATTCCTCCTGTTAACATATCTTTTATTAACATTCAAAGACAATCTAGTGGACTCTATATCTGTCAATCCACTAAAGATATTATACCAGACACTACTATGTCCAATGTCACTATTAATGTACAATGTAAGTTAATCTTTGCACTCCTTGCATTGTTGATGTGTTCATTTTTCTTTGAGCTCATAGTTTTGATATCATTCCTTAATTTTAGATCTTGCAGCCATCACCTCAATCACTCCTACCAGTTCAGTATTACCAGTAGGAAACATGGCCATTATTAACTGTACCTTGATGTAACTTTTGATGGGAACCCTGCTCCTGAAAACGTAACATGACAGCATAATAGGACTCTTTTTAATCCTAATAACTTCACTCATATTTCAGTTAATACTCAGTCTACATATATTGAGTTAACTTTGATTCTTCAAGGACTAGAAGACAGTGTAAGTTATATGTGTGTAGCAGAAAATATTATTGGTATAGAGAGAAGCTCTAAAGTTAATATTACTGTACAAGGTCAGTTATGTTAGGTCAAAATAGATTACAAATGTCTCTCTTTTTCTTTCACTCTCTCCCCTTTCAGTTGCTACTTTTCCTGTTACTTCATTAATTTCCCAAGTAAGTGGTACTAGTTTTGTTAAATTGACTTGGTCTTATGGTTTTAATGGCAATGCTGATATTATTGGAGTTAATATAACATATGAAGCTGTTAATAATAATGAAAATTCTCATTCAAGAGATAAAATGGTCTCTGGGATGTTAGAGACAACTATATCAGACCTTCAACCACTTACAATATATAATTTTACTGTTATTGTTATTAATACTGTTAGTAATATAGTAGGTACTAGTATACCAGTGAGTGTAACTATTGAAACTGCACCACTAGGTAAGTAAGTTTATTGAATGCCATCTTAACTCTCTCTTTCTCGCTCAGTTCCTAATGCTCCTACTCTTAATTCTGTCATTACAATCAATCTTTGAGGGTATCATGGACTGTAAGTATCATTACAATATACATAATTACATTATATCACTCATAAATGACATATATGTCAATAACTTCTAACAGTGTTACTACCAGCAATCATTATAACTAGTTTTATGATCCTATTATCTAATGTACTACCTAATATAGTCATTAGTCTTACCTAATATATAGTTACTGTTAATACTAGTATATCCTGTTACAAATTGACTTAACAAATTGTTAATATTACAGCTATTACAAAACATTTTGTTAACATCCATAATTTTTGAAAATTCTACTTTGGAGTTTTCCCAAAAAAATCCTATTCCATTTCTATTCTTCAATGGAATATTTAACAACTAAAATCCTATACCCCAACCCTAACCTTCGCTCTATTATAAAAAAAAAGAGACGCTAGCACTAGTCGCGGTATACTTCATTGAGTGATGAAAAATAGACTTGGAATTGGATGTCCACCTCCAATGATTAAAAAAAATTTTGCTCATACACAACAACATGCTATAACTATTAACACTCTTGTCAATACACAACCATTGAGAGACTCAGATTGTAGAGTAAATCCTCTACTTGTAACATTTGACCAGCTGCTGAAATGTTATTAACTTCAAAGGTAATAGCAATAGCAGTAGTAGCTTCACATGTAAAATAGTAGTATTGACTGATTGAGGATGAACTGTAATCTCTATCAAGAATATGTCATAGTAATAATAATAATGATGATGTACAATGTTATAACACTTACCAACTGAATAGACAAGAGTTAGTACAAGAGAGAGTACAGTTAATAGTATTGTATATAAGGTAGACATTTTTGACTTTAGTATTTAATACATCATATTATGTGGAACTGAAAAACAACATTATCTATATAATATACATTACTATGATAATTCAGTTAGCTGAAAATAACTCACTGCTTTGAATGATAGATTTAGTTGTCCATATTTATTTCATACACTGGAAAAGGTGGGTGGAGTTAGTTTCAAGGAGTATTATATATTCTTATATATATGTTACAGTAAGATTGTCTAAATAGGGACATACATACATACATACATACATACATACATATATATATATATATATATATATATATATATATATATATATATATATATATATATATATATATATATATATATATGTTACAGTAAGATTGTCTAAATAGGGATTTTGTGAAATCTCTGAAACTTTCAAGGAGTTTGTGAAATCACTATTTCACTTAGGGACTTCATAAATTCACTAAAAACTATAGTGATTTCATGAAATCACTGAAATGAGGCTCTTATCATTTCGCAAAATCACTGAATGTGACATATTGGTAGAAATTGAGCATTGTTTAAGTATTGTAAGGAAGTTTATTCATAAATATACGATTAGTTTTAATATCTGTACACAATTCTTCATTACAGATTTTCATGGACAATCACCACAATGAGACACTTTGATGAAACAGCAATTCAACTGGAAATAATACCATGTTGTTTTAATAGCACCTACAACATCATCAGCAAAGCTCACATTGCAACTGGCCACGGTGGTCGTGACAGGATGCTGAAACATCTTGGGCAAAAGTATGCCAACATCACAACAGATGCTGTTGAACTCTTCAAGTCCTACTGTGTTGTATGCAAGAGAAGAGGAAACATCCCAAGACTACAGGTGTTGTTGTCAAGCCTATTCTTTCTAGCGAATTCAACTCTCGTGGTCAAGTTGATCTTGTTGACATGCAGTCATCCACACAAGGTCAGTTCAAATGGATCATAGTTTATCAGTGTCACCTCACAAAGTTTGTTATCCTGAGGCCCCTGTCTTCCAAGAGAGCTGCTGAAGTCGCCTTTCAACTGTTGGATATATTCCTCATCTTTGGTGCACCAGCCATCCTTCAGAGTTACAACGGCTCAGAATTCACAGCCCAATGATCACAGAGCTCAAAGAGTTGTGGCCACAGCTCATCATAGTTCATGGCAAGCCCAGACATCCCCAAAGCCAGGGTTCTGTTGAAAGAGCAAACAGTGACATCAAAGATATTCTGGTGGCTTGGATTAGTGACAACAACACTCAGGACTGGACAGTGGGACTCAAATTTGTTCAGCAACAGAAGAGTTCCGCTCATCATGCTAGCATCAACAGAACCCCCTACAAAGCCATGATTGGAGAGGACCCTAAAATTGGATTGACATCTTCTAGTCTCACACCTGAAATTCTGAAAGCTGGGATTCTGAGCAAAAAGTATTCCAGGAATCAGTTTTATCTCTGTCCGCAGCGACATTTGAATGATTCTGATGTCAACACAGAATCTACAATCACTCTCCATCAAGCTCTCAAGTCTACAGCTTCTGGTGGACAAGCCGGTGTGACTGCAGCAAAGGCAAGAAACAGTGTCAGACAAACAGGTGCAAGTGTTATAAAACAAAGAGACTTTGTAACAGCAGGTGTCACAGCAGTCTCAGTTGTCATAATAAGAATTGAGAATTGTGTACAGATATTAAAACTAATCATAGCATTTTCAGATTGTTATTTTATCATTGTAATCGTTTATGAATAAACTTCTTTACAACACTTAACATATCACATTCAGTGATTTTGTGAAATAACAAGAGCCTCATTTCAGTGATTTCATGAAATCACTAGAGTTTTTAGTGAATATATGAAGTCCCTATTTAGACAATCTTACTGTAACATATATATATATGTATGTATGTATGTATGTATGTATGTATGCATGTATATATAATTTATTTTACATTAAAGGACCACTTAAGTCATAAACTAGTAATATATAGCATGTACGTATTATGATATATAACTCACTATCTGATTTGATTTGAAGGAGGTGTCAATGACTTGGTCATTTCTCCAGTTTTTACATGATCATTTCCTCATATACGTCTTAGATAATGAAAATATTTGAAACAATTATTTTTGTTAATCATTAAGAAAAATGAAGCATCTTTAGAGAACACGGAGTTTTAATTAGTTTTCTTACATTGTGTTTCCTAACAATTTTAAAAAAGCTTCTGTTCATTTCCGTATACGTTTTCCCACGTGGATATTTTGTGATGTTGAATAAACAATCAATCAGAGATAATACAAGGTTTCTATTATGATCCTGACCTTAACAGATACTTCAAACGACCTAATGGTGGTACTGTAACACCTGGAGCAAGTAATATAATGAAAAGAGAAATATTAAGAGAGAAGACATCAATAAAACCTCAATATCATGATCATATTATTAACTATCTAAGAAAGAGAACAAACCAGTTTGAATGTAATGAACAGACACATATGTAAGTTATATGTTAGAATAACCATATATAGTTTCATTCTCCTTCCTTGGATTCAGTTTTAATCCTAGAATTCTATGTGTCTAAGTTTGAGACTAATATATTTGCTATTTCATTCATTCACATTCTCTCCTCATGTTTTGTTATGAATTATCTTTAGTACTCTTCAAGAACAATTGATTGGATGTCTTCAAGAAAATCTTCATGCTGCTTCTCTTTTAAAAGATGTTTTTGTTGGTACTATCAAAGATATGAAGGTAATTGTGGGTGTGGTTAGTAGGTGTGGTCATCAGGTACAGTTGTCATTGTTTTAGATAGATGACTCAGGACAAATTTTAATGGTGTGTCAAGTAATTTATCACCTTGACGACAGTGGATATTATTCTTTAGATGTAGCAAAACAATTGTAAGTGATAGTAATGTTAGAAATAGTTGAGTAATTAGAAAATTAGTTTATTTTTTGACAAAGGTAATAATCACATTAACATTGAGTCAAGTAGAAGATACTACAATTATGACATTCCTTTAAAAGCTGAGGTATGTAAGTCTGCCCCTAAAAATAATGTCATTAATTTTAATTATTATTAATTGCACAGAAGTGGCATCAATGGTTTAGTGATATTAAGTCTACTAGCACTACATCATTCCATGTAGTAGAATCGTATCCATAGCATAACCATGGTAGCACCATGACAACAGTATCTATGACAACAGTGTTTTTAGCTATAATAACTACCTTAACTGTATCAATAGTTATTTACAAGCAAATACCCTCAAGAGATACGATGTCACACATGATAATGATAGTGAGTATGATAATGATAGTACACAGTATATGATTATTGTGTGTACATATTTAGGGAAGTGGTCTGTAACTGATAACCTGTTAAATTTTCCTGATCATCCCAGTTATAATGTAGTGTCATATAACTGGGAGAATTGTTCTAATAATAATAATCTAATAATGGGTTGTTCTAAAGGAAGAGTATTAAGAGCAGATATTGGTATGTTATCAAGTCATGTGATACAGTTACCTGATAAGACCAGTGTTAATGATGTCACTTCATTATATCAGGTATGTTATACTGAAGTGGTTACTTTTTAACTTTGTTGTAGTTGCCTGTAATTTGTAGTGGGTGTGGCAGTGGGCGTGTGTATTTATACGACTGTCGTTGTTCACATATAGCATGTACAATTGAGTTACCTTCTGTTAAAGGTAGGCAGAGTCCAGTTGTTAAACTCCACCCACTTTTAGACGATATTCATCTTGTAACAAGTGGCATGAACTCTCAGGTATACATTATACAAGTTAT
The DNA here is from genome assembly GCA_963965975.1 of Xestospongia bergquistia. Classification (NCBI taxonomy): domain Eukaryota; kingdom Metazoa; phylum Porifera; class Demospongiae; order Haplosclerida; family Petrosiidae; genus Xestospongia; species Xestospongia bergquistia. Next base: position 1,904,457 of record OZ014412.1, read on the forward strand.
TAATACTTTATTTCTGTTGCTATAGTTACATATGTGGGATTTAAGAGTGAAAAAAATTGTCCATAAATTTTGTGAACATACTAACGCCCACTCATTTGCATCTAGTATTGTTGATAAATCTAATGTATTATTAGCAGCAGGTAAGTAGGGGGTGTGGTTTAGTACCAGAAATAAATATTTTATTCTGTTAGTTGGTGATAATAGTGATGTCATAGTGTGGTCGTTATCAAATGGTCATATTATTAAAGTTATCTCTGGTTATCCTGTTATGTCATGCCCATTAATTAACTATACCCATCATATAGGTGGTCCAGATGGTCCACCAGCTCTCTTAGTTGCCATTGGTAACCAACTGACTGTTCACACATTATATGATACTGATTTTAAATTAAAATAATAAAATTATTAATTTAAAGGAAATGTAAAGTTATTTTTAAAAATAACGACAATTTCAAAATCAAATAATTTCATAACTATTAATATAACCTACTACACAATAAGTCACTACTACAGTGTGTGATATGTGAGTATGTGTAAAGAGTGAGGGAGAAGGAGAAGATTAGATACCTAACTAGAATAATATTAAAGCAATTGAACTGATATGATTTTCTAAAGAATATATATGGGTATTAATGATCAGACAAATTGACCATCTTCAGACATAAAGTCATCATATTTAGCTTGTAATCCCATTGAACTACCGTGAGGTATTGACCCTGCTAGTTCATTATCTTGATGTGGGTAGTACCCCTGAAAAAAATCACTATTGGGAGGAGGCACTTTCATCATTTCAAAGTCTTCACCACCACCTAATAAGACAAATGACAAACGTTAATATATTTGCAGTAGAGAGTTTATTATATTATTCTCAAAGTTATCATTCATCAAATGTTAACTAATTAACTTCTAATAGCATCAGTGGAGGAAACCATCTTAATATCACTGCATTGTCCAGTAATTGATGAGTTAGTTGGTGAGTAGGACCTACAGTAGATGTGACTATTTAAAAGGAGATATATTATTGTACTAACAGAAGAACAGCCAAAAAATTACTGATAGAAGCAGCTCCACCCTTGTTACAGCTATTTAATTATGAGTTAGGGTGTGGTTAAAGATATTCATAGATTATTATAGTCTACTTCATAATTGTTGGTAATGGTAAGATTCATTGGATATTCAATGTGGACTGTGTAATGTAGTAAGTTGTGTAACATACTTTACTAAACTATTGTATAAGAAGATCATGTGACTATTGTAATAATACAATTATTGAATGTTAGCTGTTAGCTTACTTGAATTTTATCATATATTACAATATCTATTAATATTATAGTTGGTAGTATTGACATTATATTGAAAACAAAAATAAAAAACTTTTACTATCATTAAAATATATTATAATTATATTCAATTAATATTAACATAATCAGGTGTTATTGTAACAAGTTCATAAGATGTATTCTGTGTCATTGTTATCTGATATTGTTTAGTATCTTCATATGATATATTATGTTGTATAGTTATATCATCATCAATACTATTACACTCTATAATATAATATAATTAGATTATATTACATGTATACATGATATACATACTGTGTGTCTTCTTTATATAATAAACACCCACACAAACAACACTGACAATACTAATTAGTATTATCATAATTATTAAGATACTAATGATACCAGTAACTATTATAACTAAAGAAGTGATATAAACTGATCATATAATATTATATACTAACCATTACTAGGAGTTGATTGAGTTAGTTCATTAGAAGGAGATGACATCATCAAAGATGTTATAACTAGATAATATTAATAATAAAATATTAATGTTAGATCATCCCAGTTTATTTTATTATGTAGTTAATTATATTATATAACTCACTATATCATTATCAGTAATATTCAATATATATCTTACCATCAGCAGTACTAGTAGATAATATTAATGATGTAGTAGAAGTAATAACTTGTGTTGATGATGACTCTATTATTAATATATTCTGTTCTTTATATACAACTAAAATATCTGATGAATTATCACTCTCAATATCATAGACATAAAGATCATATAATCCAATGATGTTTACACATCCACTAGATGTACTAGATGTGATAGGACTTCTTAAGAACTGCTTTTCAAGTATAATAATATCATTTTGTAATAAGTTGATCAGACATCCTAACTCTGTAGCTCCATTAATATAGTAACATATAATACATATAGAGCCAGGATTAATAGTAACTGTCACATTCTGTATACCATGAGTAGCTATAATAGATAATAATAATAATAATAATAATAATAATAATAATAATAATAATAATAATAATAATAATAATGTATTATTGTACTTACTAAAGTTAACATCACTGATTGTATTAAAGGTTCCATCAAGATTACTAAGAGTAACTTCACCAATATATGTCATATCAGGACTTAATATAATAGAGTTAGTTATATTAATAGATGGTCCACTAGTTAATACATTACTCATTATAGTATATATCACTTCACCAGTAGTAGAATTCTTTATATCTACTATACCATTAGTAGGGTATTCTCCAGGACAAAGGTGAGTAACCTAATAGAAATAATATTATACTATATAAGGAAATCATTTACAGTTATCATAACAGTAATGTAATATAATAGTAGGTTTATATTACCTAATACATTGTGTGTATTATTATATACTGATGTATGTAATATATCATACTATGTTAACTATATAGACTATAGTATACCAGTACATGAAGAAGTGAGTTATATATTAAGTTATAAAATGTATATATTTAACTAATATATAAATATACATTATTAATATATCTATTGTCATTATAATATCTTACATTAACTGATATAATAATATGGACCATATTTCCTGATATTACTAGAGTAATAGTCATAGATATCAATGAATTGTTTTTAGGTACTGTAATAGAAAGTGAAAATAAAATTAATATAATATAGGTATAAATACTTTGTTTACTATTAATAATATATCATAATAGATAATTAAGAATATACCTTTTGGGAAATAAAATGATACATTAGATATGATACCATTACCAGCTGTATTAATAGCAAATATATCTACTTTTATTTTAGTACAAGGATTAGTTTCATTAGATCCACTTTGATATGATAATTGTAGGGACTCTGTGAAATATGTCTCTATTTCATTTGTTATTGTGTTAGTAATAGTAATATTGTAGCCATTAATATATGTATTATCAAGAGTATATGGAGTAGACCAAGATAATATTACTGTATTAGTACTAGTAATATTAACAGTTAGATCTCTAACACCATCTAATAAACCTATAATGAGATAATAAAATAAATGTAGTTATAGATATAGTACATGATATATACCTTGAATTAATAATACTGCAGTGTTACTAGTATCTTTTGATAATGGTGATGTAGTAATTGCAACACAAGAAATATTAGAATTATTGTTGCCTTCTCTTGGATCAACTAATAAAACCCTTCTAATTGTTGTACTATTAATGGGATCTGGATCTAGTTGATGAAAACCTTTGCTTGCAAAATTAGCATTAAAAGCTGTCTCATTTACAAAAAAGTCCAAAAGTTCTGCTCTAGCTTCACAAGTGAAGTTAACTTATCCTAAGTTTACAGTAATATTTAAAGGTGTTGGATGAACTAGTATTACTGTAAGAGAAAAGAGGATAATGGATGATGGTGCAATGTCATCTCCTTACTAGCATCCTGACTTATAATACATTTCAATTGTAGGAAGGTTATAATCACTATAAACAACACAAACCTATAAATAAATAATAAAGGTACTAACATATTATATAACTTGTATTGATCTTAGAAATATTATAGACAAAAACTTATTAATATGTTTGACTCAACAGCAATGAACAACCAATATTATAAAGTAAATATTGAATAAAGTCTTAATTCTAAGGGGATAGCATTAACAAATGATCATGACTCATCACAGTCAAATGTGTTTATCATTAAAAAAATGTAGACTGAAAACAGAGCAGGAAATGATCTCACAGACTGTAATCACGTGTAATATATCTTTGTGTGACATATATTAAATATAGTTTATACAAGATTACATATAAAGACTTACCTTTGACAGCACAAATCCATAGACTCAATTCTTTGTCAGCAAAATAATGTAGCCACTCCCCTGTATCCTGTAATGTTCACGTTCATACAATCCCTCATTAAAGTCATATGTAAGAAGCCTCTCTCCTCCATCTTGTGTGTTTGGTCATATTAGTATCCTCTATCTGGTATACTACACTTTAATATTTAACATTGAAAATATACCAAATAATGTGTTGTAGTTAAATATTTGGTTTTTATTGTACAAGGCTGGATTATAAATTAAAATTTCAATGTAATTATTGCTTTTATATCAATAAAACAATAATTCTATACCAACTAAGGGACAATAAAAAATTAGATAAATATTATTAAACATAAACACATTTATAATCATGTTCAATTATAAAAAAATACATTATAATTATATTCAATTAATATTAACATAATCAGGTGTTATTGTAACAAATTCATAAGATGTATTCTGTGTCATTGTTATCTGATATTGTTTAGTATCTTCATATGATATATTATGTTGTATAGTTATATCATCATCAATACTATTACACTCTATAATATAATATAATTAGATTATATTACATGTATACATGATATACATACTTTGTATCTTCTTTATATAATAAACACCCACACAAATAACACTGACAATACTAATTAATATTATTAAGATACTAATGATGATCACAGTGATAATTATTATAACTAGAGAGAGAGGAGTTATGTATAAATATTTAATTATATTATTAACATACTAGGAAAACTCTGAGATCCAGGTATTGTTATTATATTAGTAGTTGATGGTATAACTATTGTAGAATAACTTTGTACAGTGGGAGTAGTATCTGTATTATTATAATAATGATATAATCTTTTATGATATCACTATATCTTACTTAAAATAAATATCAATAGATCACTTTGTCCAACATTATTACTGAAGATAATAGAGAGAGTACATTGTTGATGTTGAGGAGCTAACAGACTATCTGATATGTTCATAGAATATTCTACCAGATATGTTTTATTAAATATAACTACATCATCACATTGTACAGTGACTGTAGCATTCTCTGGAGCTTCAGATGAACATTCCAGAATAATCTACACTAACTATGGTAATCATATAGTAACCACTATTGGATAGACTCACTGGTATATTAAACATCACATTATTTATATATGACAAAATGGTATATGTAGTATTTTCTTTGACAGATCTTGGAGCTAAAATGACATCATAAAATAAACACACATATTAGTTATTTTAACTAACCTCTTTGAAAAGAGAAGGTACTATTCTTATGTTCTCCTTCACCCAGTTCATTTAGACCATATATGGTATATGTATATCGATGATGAAATAATTCCTCATCTTCATACTTGTATTCATTTCCATTAATAGATACATTTTGTAATAACATCTTGTTGACATCATCATATATCAGTAGTATATAGTAAGATATCTGGACTCTACTGTCTACATTAGGATGATCCCAACTGATAGTAATAGTAGTACAATTGTCAAGTGATGAAGAGATATTGAGAACAGAAGTAAGAAAACCTGTCTCATACAAGAGATAATACACACTCACACAACATAACATGTGATATATAACTTACCAAATGGAAATACATTGATAATATGTCCAGCTGGATTACTAAGAGTTACCTCAACAAGATATGTCCTCAAGTTAACAGGTGATGATATATTAACTATTATCAGTTGATTATTAACTAAAGACATTGTCACATCATGAGATAATGTTTGTTGTAGAACATCATTAGAGTCCTTGATTTTTACTGTAATATTAGTAGGATACTCACCAATACATAGACCACTGACCTAGTGCATACAAAATAACGTGCCATACAATGACAATAAAAACAATGTTATAACTAAATCAGCTGTTTACACAGAAACATGTATTTTAGAATATGTAGGTTACTCAAGTGTATTATACTTTGAACTTGTAAAGCAAACATTTTATTCATTAATCAAATTTAATTGGAATAACTGACTTGTATCTAAAATAGAAAGTTATGAAAACATTTATTCATATCATTTTGCTATCAATCAGTTCTATAGCTATATTTTGTAGAGTCAAAATACATATATATTATACAAAGTATGTGAATATTTAGTATTAATGTTAGCCTACTATGTCAATTTACACATACATTACTGACAACTGACATTTATAATTATTTGAAATAAAACATTATCTTGGTCTATTGTTGGTATAACTGATACTGGAATAGTTTGAGGAACTAAAATATAACAGAAATGTAACATCACTGTATAACATAATATGTTACCTCTAGCAATATAGTACATGACATTATTACTATCTCCTATACCAGCTCCATTAATACCATAGACATATATACTAGTTACATTACATGGATCATCCTTATTAGATGTCAGGATATACTCAGTAGTGTTAACTGTGTCTATAAGTGTTCCTTGATCATCATTGATGTTATATCCAGTGATAGGTACATTATCCAATGTATATGGTGCAGACCACATCAGTAACACACTAGATCTATTGAGAACTGTAGCAGTTAGATCTTTAACAGGAGCTAGTAAACCTACATCAATATATCATAATAATATGACATCTATAACATTAACTCACCTTGTATTCTTAATACAGCAACATTACTGTATACTATCATTGAGCCAATAGCCTTGCATGATATATCAGAATTGTTGTTATCTGTTAATGCTTCAGCTAATAACAATCTCAATTTACCACCACTGAGAGACTTTGTAGGTTTCTGAATAAACCCTTTGGCTATTACATTTACAAGAGTAGCTGACATATCGTTTACTCTGAAGTTAATTTCATCAGCAACAGCTTCACAAGTGAAAGTAACTGTTGAGTTAAGAGTGGTATTGACTGATTGAGGATGACTTGTAATATCTATATAAATAATAACAACAAATATAAATATATTATAGTAATAATAATGTGCACATTATAATACTTACAAACTGTATGGACGAAAGTCGGTACAGCTGATATTATCATCACAATCAACAAATGGAAGGTCGACATTTTTGACCATTGCAATTAAATAAATTCATCGCTTGTCTAATTGAAAAAATTTAGGTGGAGCTGGTTACGACGCTGCGTTTTGTTTCTCAGTGTAAGATTAACCTTTCTTTCGTGAGGGTACGTTTATTAAGTTACTAAAGTCTGTATCATCTGTAGTACACAAGATGTCTACCTTATATTTGATGCTGACTGTGATGATAGCTATTACACCAACACCTGTCCGTACAATTGGTGAGGATTATAATCTTCACATGATCTTTACTAGAATATATTCATTGTCATATTCTTGATAGAGATTACAGCTCATCCTCAATCAGTCAATACAACTCTTAACTCAACAGTTACTTTTATTTGTGAAGCTGATGCTGATGAAATTTACTTTATAGTAAATAATATATCAGCATCTGATGAAAATGTAGTTAGCAGGGGATTTCATCAACAAGGTGCATATTGTCTCAATGGTACAAAGAAAAGAGATTTATTAGCCCAAGCACTACTTGATAACAATAATACTAATATATCATGTAGAGCTGTTAATTCAAACATAACATACAGTGACATTGCAGTATTAAGAATACAAGGTGAGTTAATGTTATAGATGTCATATTATTATAATTATATTGATGTAGGTTTACTAGCTCCTGTTAAAGATCTAACTGCTACAGTTCTCAATGGATCTAGTGTGTTACTGATGTGGTCTGCACCATATACATTGGATAATGTACCTATCACTGGATATAACATCAATGATGATCAAGGAACACTTATAGACACAGTTAATACTACTGAGTACATACTAGAAACTTGTAATGTAACTACTGTATATGTCTCTGGTATTAATGGAGCTGGTATAGGAGATAGTAATAATGTCACATTCAATATCACTAGAGGTAGATATTATGATTATGAATGTTTCACTTTTAAACTTTACATGAATTTTAGTTCCTCAAACTGTTCCAGTATCAGTTGTTCCAAAAGTGGAGGAAAATTTGGTCTTATTTCAAGCATTTGTTAATGTATGATAATGGATGGGCATTGTAATATTGCAGTACAGCATAGATAATAGAGTATAATAATTTTTTTTTTTACACTAGGTCAGTGGTCTATGTATTGGTGAGTATCCTACTAATGTTACAGTAAATATCAAGGACTCTAATGATGTTCTACAACAAACATTATCTCATGATGCGACAATGTCTTTAGTTAATAATCAACTGATAATAGTTAATATATCATCACCTGTTAACTTGAGGACATATTTTGTTGAAGTAACTCTTAGTAATCCAGCTGGATATGCTATCAATGTATTTCCATTTGGTAAGTTATATATCACATGTTATGTTGTGTGTGTGTATTATCTCTTGTATGAGACAGGTTTTCTTACTTCTGTTCTCAACATCTCTTCATCACTTGACAATTGTACTACTATTACTGTCAGTTGGGATCGTCCTAATGTAGACAGTAGAGTCCAGATATCTTACTATATACTACTGATATATGATGATGTCAACAAGATGTTATTACAAAATGTATCTATTAATGGAAATGAATACAAGTATGAAGATCAGGAATTATTTCATCATCGATATACATATACCATATATGGTATTAATGAACTGGGTGAAGGAGAACATAAGAATAGTAGCTTCTCTTTTCAAAGAGGTTAGTTAAAATAACTAATATGTGTGTTTATTTTATGATGTCACTTTAGTTCCAAGATCCGTCAAAGAAAATACTACATTTACTATTCTGTCATATACAAATAATAAAGTCAAGTTGATGTTTAATATACCAGTGAGTCTATCCAATAGTGGTTACTATATGATTACCATAGTTACTATAGATTATTCTGGAATGTTCATCTGAAGCTCCAGAGAATGCTACAGTCATTGTACAATGTGATAATGTAGTTATTTTTAATGAAAGATATCTGATAGAATATTCAAGTCAACCTAAGAACATAACAGACAGACAGCCTCTGTTAGCTCCTAAACGTCAACGATGTACTCTCTATATTATCTTCAGTAATAATGCTGGACATAGTGATCCATTGATAAATACATTAAGTAAGAGATAGTGATATTATGTAATATATTGATATTATTATATGATATAGGTACATATGCTGTTATAAATGCTACTGCTTACCCTAATGGTAATTCTATATGTGTGGAGTGTGTATTTTCATCTGCTCCATCTGCTAAGTCATGTTATGTTAGTGTGATTGGAATGACTTCAATGAACAGATTATTAGTTAAAAACAGTCCAAGTGATCTTACTGTACAAGGTTGTATTGATAATCTTCCAGCTGTTAATTATACAGTCTATGTATATGATGTGGAGAATGATATACCACTAACATCAATATTACCAGCTATAATATTAAAACATATTGTAATAAATAATACATTGCCAACTACTACAAGTAAGTTAATAACAAATTTATTATGTTTACTTACATTTATTGTGGTTACAGTGGCACTCACTATGACACCATCTCCTGGCAAATCAGTAACAACAATCAAGTCTTTTGCTAGTAAGATTTTTATTATTTCATATTAACAACATATTCCTTTTTAAATTGTTTTAGTTATCATTGCTACTGTTGTATTAGCACTTGTGATGATGCCTGTTACTTGATGGAACAAACACCAGCTGTGTTATATATATATGTATTATGTAGAACTTCTACTGGACTCTTATTTTTTTATATTATAAGTAACAACATTATTTGTTAGTTTTTATTTTCCTTTCATTAATGTCTCATAGTACTGTAATTATTTAAAATGTAAAAGAGTATTATGCTGTTACTGTTGTGTGTAAAGCTATCATATTATTATTTCTATTAGTATGTTGTTGCTTTTCTTGTTGTTGCTGTATACTATGGCATAGGAAATAGAGAAAGAAGAGTGAGTTAACTACCATATTCTTATAACATTTCATTGAAACTGTTCATGAGATACTATGATGTTAGTTCGTTAGCTAATAATAGACCATCAGTAACTTATTAGTAATATTACTATTATTATTAATATTATAGATACATATAATATTATATCATCACCTGTTAACTTGACGACATATCTTGTTGAGGTAAATCTTAGTAATCCAGCTGGACATACTATCAATGTATTTCCATTTGGTAAGTTATATATTACATGTTATGTTGTGTGTGTGTATTATCTCTTGTATGAGATAGGTTTTCTCACTTCTGTTCTCAATATCTCTTCATCACTTGACAACTGTACTACTATTACTATCAGTTGGGATCATCCTAATGTAGACAGTAGAGTCCAGATATCTTACTATATACTACTGATATATGATGATGTCAACAAGATGTTATTACAAAATGTATCTATTAATGGAAATGAATACAAGTATGAAGATCAGGAATTATTTCATCATCGATATACATATACCATATATGGTGTAAATGAACTGGGTGAAGGAGAACATAACAATAGTACCTTCTCTTTTCAAAGAGGTTAGTTAAAATAACTAACATGTGTGTTTATTTTATGATGTCATTTTAGTTCCAAGATCTGCTAAAGAAAATACTACATTTACTATTCTGTCCTATATAAATAATGAAGTTAACTTGATGTTTAATATACCAGTGAGTGTATTCAATAGTGATTACTATATGATTACCATAGTTAGTGTAGATTTTTGTAGAATGTTCATCTGAAGCTCCAGAGAATGCTACAGTCACTATACAATGTGAAGTAGTTATATTTAATAAAATATATCTGGTAGAATATATTCTATGAGCATAACAAATAATAAACCTCTGTTAGCTTCTTGGCATCAACTCTGTATTCTCTCTTTTATCCTCAGTAATAATGCTGGATACTGTGATCCATTTATACATATTTTAAGTAAGAGATAGTGATATTATGTAATATATTGATATTGTTATATGATATAAGCACATATGTTATAAATGCTACTGCTTACCCTAATGGTAATTCTATAAGTGTGGAGTGTGTGTGTATTTTCATCTGCTTCATCTGTTAAGTCATGTTATGTTGAGTTAAATTAGTAATAAATTCTTGTACCTTTTAATTGTTCCACTTCTTCTGCCATATTGTACTTTCAAGAGATAATAACTACATTATATAGTTACTTTAATGATAATATAGTGACACTATTATAATCTTATCTTAACACCATTAACACTCATAAAACAACTCCATTAGACCTATTGCATATGTGAACAACTAATAATTGTCACACTATTTCAGTTTAATAGCACTCTAATTTTTCTATCTTACTGAACGCTCTGTCAACGTTGTTGCTTGTTTTTAAAAAAAACTATAAAATATTAAATTTATTTTTTAACTTCATCAATTTAACGTCTTTGGTTTGATGGATTTTGTTTATAGTTAAAAATACAAAAAAACACCAAAAGAATGAAGAGAAAAGATTTTTAAAAATTAAAAAAAAAGACAAAACTCCAGGCTAGAGGAATCAAGGCATACATCCACGCAATTACAGATCGTGAACTTGTCCTACACATTCCCGTCGCAAGGAGCCGATAACACTAGAACCGGTGGCCAGCCGATCCCCGACTTCAACCCTTCGAGGTGCTGGCCAGACACCTAGTCGGATACTCCATCGTGGCTATCTGGTGTCAACCGGTGCACAAAACACGGGTCACTCGGCACCACGTGGTGTCAAATTATAAATAATTATTATGGGTGTGGTTTTGCAACTTTTAGTAAGAGGTGTGGTAATAACGTGTTATGAATAATTATTATTAATTATAATCTGTAATACTCTGTCTAATAATATAAATGCAAAATAAATAAGTGAGGATTGCCATCAATTATAAATAATAGATAGTATATTTTAGACACAAGCTGTGTGGGTGGAGTCAATAGCTGTCCACATATCCAAGATAAAATCATCTGGAAATTCAAAATCTGCTAAAGAACATCTTGTCACGAGGAAGATCAACCATGACATGAGCTAGGAGAGAAGGAGAGAAAGAAAACTATTGCTTGTCCATCAGACTTTAGTCGTAAGGTAGGACGATTTTCATCTCAACTGTCTAGACCTATATGAGGGGATGGAGTACCATCCAAAAGAACCTTAATATTTTCGATGACAGTTAATAACAAGTATATTATAAGAATACTGACATTATAATACTTACCAACTGTATTAACAAGAGGTAGTGCAAGAGATATTACAGTCAGTATTGACAACATTATAACAATATATTAGAACAGTTTAATTATAATTAGAACAAACCTTACAGCTTAGAATGCTCAATAAATGAGGTCAGCATTATTCACTACAAATAGTGGGTGAGGTGTCAGTTTGATATTAGTGTTTTGCTTCATCCAATTGTTAAAGTTATAATAACCCCTATGTTTAATGTATTAATGGAACAAAACCCCTTATCTTATATGTATTAATATAACAATAGTCCCTATTTCATATAAGTGGATTTCTTTTGACAATTTCTTTACTGTCATCACACAATAAAGGAATTTGATAACTTTGGTTAGTACAGTACAGATAATATACTATTATATCAATTAAAGTAACTATATATCTTCATGTGGTTAACTAAACTTATAAAGTAGACTATAATTTGTTTTGTATTACAGAACTAGTCAAATTAATATCACTATAATCTAGTAATATTATGTAATTATAGAATTTGAGTGTTTATAATGAGTTTCATTCATCCACTCAATTATAGTCTGTACATGCTATAATTGATAGGACAAATCTAAGGATTATATCAAATCCATAACATGTACATTGTAAAAATTAATTGGTACTTGATGTATGTTTTGTGAATGTTTTTGTAAAATTGTTATATTAAAAATTGAATTAAAATCATTAAATTAAATTGTTATACAAGATTATATGTTATATAATTAGTTGATACAATTTGAAAGTAAACACATTACAACTGTTTTGATTACTAATATATAATGGAATGGACTGTTTATAACATCTTCCTTTGTATAAGAAAAAATTAAATTCAAGCATTTGCTAAAACAGTCAATTCCATAAATTAATAGTTAGTATGTTAATTTTAGTTTATATTAAATAATTTTGTTACATTAACCTCTATAACAATATATTGGTCAATTAGTTTTACATTGTCTTATAGTTACCTAAACACTTCTTTAAAACAATTGCTGGAGTAAGGTAATTCAGTTCTTGTATTGTATTTGCAGTAAAAATCAAATGTAAGATTTACAGAAACAGACATCCAATTCTACTTCGTAATTTCATATTCAACTTTGGAGTTTTTCCCAAAAATTCCTATTCCATTTTCTATTCTTCAATGGAATATTGAACAACTAAAATCCTATACTCCCACTCTACATGTCACTCCATTCTTAAAGAGACAGCTAGGACTAGTCGTGCTACACTTCATTGAGTGATGGAAAATAGACTTGGAATTAGATGTCCACTTCCAATGTTTCAAAATAATTCTGCTCATACACAACAAGATTTATTAAATAATAATAATATTATTAATAATTATATCACATAAATTATTGTATTCATTTAACATTAACATAATCAGACAAACATAAAAATAACTTTTATTATAAAAATTACATTATAATTATGTTCGATTAATATTAACATAATCAGGTGTTATTGTAACAAGTTCATAAGATGTATTCTGTGTCATTGTTATCTGATATTGTTTAGTATCTTCATATGATATATTATGTTGTATAGTTATATCATCATCAATACTATTACACTCTATAATATAATATAATTAGATTATATTACATGTATACATGATATACATACTGTGTATCTTCTTTATATAATAAACACCCACACAAACAACACTAACAATACTAATTAATATTATTAAGATACTAATGATGATCACAGTGATGAGTATTATAACTAGAGAGAGGAGTTATATATAAATATTTAATTATATTATTAACATACTAGGAAAACTCTGAGATCCAGGTACTGTTATTACATTAGTAGTTGATGGTATGAGTATTGTAGAATAACTTTGTACAGTGAGAGTAGTATCTGTATTATTATAATAATGATATAGTCTTTTATGATATCACTATGTCTTACTTAAAGTAAACATTAATGGATCACTCTGTCCAACATTATCACTGAAGATAATAGAGAGAGTACACTGTTGATGTTGAGGAGCTAACAGACTATCTGTTATGTTCATAGAATATTCTACCAGATATATTTTATTAAATATAACTATATCATCACATTGTATAGTGACTGTAGCATTCTCTGGAGCTTCAGATGAACATTCCAGAATAATCTACACTAACTATAGTAATCATATAGTAACCACTATTGGATAGACTCACTGGTATATTAAACATCAACTTGACTTCATTATTTATATAGGACAGAATAGTAAATGTAGTATTTTCTTTAGCAGATCTTGGAGCTAAAATGACATCATAAAATAAACACACATATTAGTTATTTTAACTAACCTCTTTGAAAAGAGAAGGTACTATTCTTATGTTCTCCTTCACCCAGTTCATTTATACCATATATGGTATATGTATATCGATGATGAAATAATTCCTGATCTTCATACTTGTATTCATTTCCATTAATAGATACATTTTGTAATAACATCTTGTTGACATCATCATATATCAGTAGTATATAGTAAGATATCTGGACTCTATTGTCTACATTAGGACGATCCCAACTGATAGTAATAGTAGTACAGTTGTCAAGTGATGAAGAGATATTGAGAACAGAAGTAAGAAAGCCTGTCTCATACAAGAGATAATACACACACACACAACATAACATGTGATGTATAACTTACCAAATGGAAATACATTGATAGAATGTCCAGCTGGATTACTAAGAGTTACCTCAACAAGATATGTCCTCAAGTTAACAGGTGATGATATATTAACTATTATCAGTTGATTATTAACTAAAGACAGTGTCACATCATTAGATAATGTTTGTTGTAGAACATCATTAGAGTCCTTGATATTTACTGTAATATTAGTAGGATTCTCACCAATACATAGACCACTGACCTAACAGAGATAACATCATAACAAAGAAATATAAATTATTATAACTAACTATACTAACAAAACCTAATTACAAAATATTATAATACTATTATATGTGTGTATAAAACTATCTATAATATATAGTTATATTGTATGATAACTATATTGTGTAACATAATAATTATTATATTAAACAATACTGCTTGTTATCCAGTTATATTATATAGATACATTGTAAAATTAATATGTAATTTTAACAACTAATTTGCAGCTGATAAAACAGGTCACTATGAAAACAAGAGTTCATGTAAATTACTCATTATATAATTTGTTGTTATTATTATTACAAAGTGACAAATTATATAGTGAATAATTTACATGAACTATATTCAGAGCAATCCATTTATGTTAGTACAAATTGTTTTTTTAATAACATATTACTTTTAAAGTGATATATACTAACATTTATAATCACTTGAAATAAAACATTATCTCCATCTATTGTTGGTATAACTGATACTGAAATAGTTTTAGGAACTAAAATATAACAGAAATGTAACATCACTATATAACATAATATGTTACCTCTAGCAATATAGTACATGACATTATTACTATCTCCTATACCAGCTCCATTAATACCAGAGACATATACAGTAGTTATATTACATGGATCATCATTACTAGATGTCAGGATGTACTCAGTAGTATTAACTATGTCTATAAGTGTTCCTTGATCATCATTGATGTTATATCCAGTGATAGGTACATTATCCAATGTATATGGTGCAGACCACATTAGTAATACACTAGATCCATTGAGAACTGTAGCAGTTAGATCTTTAACAGGAGCTACTAAACCTACATCAATATACCATAATAATATGACATCTATAACATTATCTCACCTTGTATTCTTAATACAGCAATGTCGCTGTTTACTATCTCTGAATTAATAGCTCTACATGATATATTAGTGTTATTGTTGTCTGCGAATGCTATAGCTGATAATATTCTTCTCTTTATACCACCATTGAGATTCTCTTGTGGTTGTTCATTAAATCCTCTGTTAACAATTTCTATATTAGCTGCTGTCATATCATTCACTCTGAAGACAATCAGTTCAGCAACAGCTTCACAAGTAAAACTAACTGTTAAGTTAAGAGTGGTATTGACTGACTGAGGATGAACTGTAATATCTATTTAATAATGATAATAACAAATATAAATATATTATAGTAGTAATGATAATCATTTTCAATATTATATACTTACCAACTGAATGGACAAGAGTTGATACAATAGCTATCATCATAGTCTGTATCAAATATAAGGTAGACATCATTATTGACTATAAATTGAGACAGATAATAATAAGATAATTTGTACTAATAAACAAATGTTAACAGATTACTACATAACAAAGAGCTTCTTGTTTGTAAGTAAGATATAATAGTATGCAAATACACCTTAAATGTCTTCAAACTCTGGAGTTATTGACTACACAGACACATTAAGAAGATAACTCAACATATACTTTTAATATTTATAACATAATTTCATCAAACTTGAAGGAAAAGAAGTATAAAGAACCTTAATATTTTTTGATGACAGTTAATAACAAGTATATTATAGTAATAGTGACATTATAATACTTACCAACTGTATTAACAAGAGGTAGTACAAGAGATATCACAGTCAGTATTATTAACAACATTATAACAATATATTAGAACAGTTTAATTATAATTAGAACAAACCTTACAGCTTAGAATGCTCAATAAACGAAGTCAGCATTGTTCACTACAAATAGTGGGTGTGGTGTCAGTTTGATATTAGTGTTTTGCTTCATCCAATTGTTAAAGTTATAGCCCCTATGTTTAATGTATTAATGGAACAATAACCCTATGTATTAATATAACAATAGTCTCTATTTTATATAAGTGGTTTTCTTTTGGCAATTTCTTTACTGTCATCTCACAATAAAGGAATTTGATAACTTGGGTTAGTACAGTACAGATAATATACTATTATATCAATTAAAGTAACTATATATCTTTATGTGGTTAACTAAACTTACAGTAGGCTATAATTTGTTTTGTATTACAGAACTAGTCAAATTAATATCACTATAATCTAGTAATATTATGTAATTATAGAATTTGAATATTGTTCACTTGTTATCATTGTATTTGGGCTCCATCTACAGTATAGATAATGAGTTGACGGAATTGACATAATCCTTACATTCATCCACTCAATTATAGTCTGTACATGCTATAATTGATAGGACAAATCTAAGGATTATATCAAATCCATTAACATGTACATTGTAAAAGTTAATTGGTTGATGTATGTTTTGTGAATGTCTTTGTAAAATTGTTATATAAAAATTGAATTAGAATTATTAAATTAACTAATATATTGTTATAGAAGATTATATGTTATATAATTAGTTGATACAATTTGAAAGTAAACACAATACAACTGTTTTCATTACTAATATACTATGGAATGGACTGTTTATAACATCTTTCTTTGTATAAGAAAGAAATTAAATTCAAGCATTTGCTAAATAGTCCATTTCATAAATTAATAGTTAGTATGTTAATTTCAGTTTATATTAAATAATTTTGTTACATTAACCTCTATAACAATATATTGGTTAAATCAACCAATTAGTTTTACATTATGTTATAGTTACCTAAACACTTCTTAAAAACAATTGCTGGAGTAAAGTAATTCAGTTCTTGTATCGTATTTGCAGTAAAAATCAAATGTATGATTTACAGAAACAGACATCCAATTCTACTTTGTAATTTCATATTCTACTTTGGAGTTTTCCCAAAAATTCCTATTCCATTTTCTATTCTTCAATGGAATATTGAACAACTAAAATCCTATACTCCCACTCTACATGTCACTCCATTCTAAAGAGACGGCTAGGACTAGTCGTGCTACACTTTATTGAGTGATGGAAAATAGACTTGGAATTGGATGTCCACTTCCAATGATTAAAAACAATTCTGCTCATACACAACAAGATTTATTTAATAATAGTAATATTATTAATAATTATTATATATCACATGAATTATTGTATTCATTTAATATTAACATAATCAGGCAAACATAAAAATAACTTTTATTATAAAAAATACATTATAATTATATTCAATTAATATTAACATAATCAGGTGTTATTGTGACAAGTTCATAAGATGTATTCTGTGTCATTGTTATCTGATATTGTTTAGTATCTTCATATGATATATTATGTTGTATAGTTATATCATCATCAATACTATTACACTCTATAATATAATATAATTAGATTATATTACATGTATACATGATATACATACTTTGTATCTTCTTTATATAATAAACACCCACACAAATAACACTGACAATACTAATTAATATTATTAAGATACTAATGATGATCACAGTGATAACTATTATAACTAGAGAGAGAGGAGTTATTAATAAATATTTAGTTATATTATTAACATACTAGGAAAACTCTGAGATCCAGGTATGACTATTGTAGAATAACTTTGTACAGTGGGATTAGTATCTGTATTAATATAATAATGATATAGTATTTTATGATGTCACTATATCTTACATAAAGTATATACAGACAATGTTATTATATTGGTAGTTGATGGTAGGGTTGTTATATAATAACTTTGGACATTGGAGGCAGTATTGAGAACAGAAGTAAGAAAACCTGTCTCATACAAGAGATAATACACACACACACACACACAATATAACATGTGATATATAACTTACTAAATGGAAATACATTGATAGTATGTCCAGCCGGATTACTAAGAGTTACCTCAACAAGATATGTCCTTAAGTTAAAAGGTGATGATATATTAACTATTATCAGTTGATTATTAACTAAAGACAGTGTCACATCATTAGATAATGTTTGTTGTAGAACATCATTAGAATCTTTGATATTTATTGCAATATTAGTAGGATACTCACCAATACATAGACCACTGACCTAACAGAGATAACATCATAACAAAGAAATATAAATTATTATAACCAATTATACTAACAAAACCTAATTACAATATATTACAATACTATTATATGTGTATATACAACTATCAGTAGTATATATAACTACATATTGTATGATAACTATATTGTGTAATATAATAATTATTATATTAAACAATACTGATTGTTGTCCATTTATATTATATTGATACATTGTAAAATTAATATGTTATTTTAACAACTAATTTGTAGCTCATATCAATGGATTACTATGAAAACTAGAGTTCATGAAAATTACTCATTATATAATTTGTTAGTATTGTGTTAAGAAAGCAACAAATTGTATAGTGAGTAATTTATATGAACTCTATATTCATAGTAATCCATTCATGTGAGCTAGAAATTTGTTGCTAAAATAATATATTTTAATTTTTACAGTTAATATATACTAACATTTGTAATTATTTGAAATAAAAAATTATCTCCATCTACTATTGGTATAACTGATACTGGAATAGTTTGAGGAACTAAAATATAACAAAAATGTAACATCCCTGTATAACATAATATGTTACCTCTAGCAATATAGTACATGACATTATTACTATCTCCTATACCAGCTCCATTAATACCAGAGACATATACAGTAGTTACATTACATGGATCATCATTACTAGATGTCAGGATGTACTCAGTAGTATTAACTATGTCTATAAGTGTTCCTTGATCATCATTGATGTTATATCCAGTGATAGGTACATTATCCAATGTATATGGTGCAGACCACATCAGTAACACGCTAGATCCATTGAGAACTATAGCAGTTAGATCTTTAACAGGAGCTAGTAAACCTACATCAATAATAATATGACATCTATAACATTAGCTTACCTTGTATTCTTAACACAGCAATATCACTTTCTCTGTTCATTAGAGAACCATATGCTCTACATGATATATTAGTATTATTGTTATCTTCAAATGCTATAGCTGATAATATTCTTCTCTTTATACCACCATTGAGAGTCTCTTGTGGTTGTTCATTAAATCCTCTGTTAATAACTTCTATATTACCTAGCGCTACTGTCATATCATTCATTCTGAAGACAATCACTTCAGCAACAGCTTCACAAGTAAAAGTAACTGTTAAGTTAAGAGTGGTATTGACTGATTGAGGATGAACTGTAATATCTATATAATAATGATAATAACAAATATAAATATATTATAGTAGTAATGATAATCATTTTCAACATTATATACTTACCAACTGAATGGACCAGAGTTGATAGAATAGCTATCATCACAGTCAGTATCAAATATAAGGTAGACATCATTATTGACTATAAATTGAGACAGATAATAATCAGATAATTTGTACTAATAAACAAATGTTAACAGATTACTACATAACAAAGAGCTTGTGTAACTGAAGTATGGCATAATACATTACGAATGCATATAGTGTACAATTAGTTGAATAAAACTTACTGCTTAGAATGATAGATTTAGTTCTCCATGCTTATTGCTTACATTGCAAAGGTGGGTGGAGTCAGTTTTCAAATGGTATTTTATATTCTCCATAATTTGTTCTACATTAGAGAACTAATCAAGTCAATTATCACAAATATATACATAATATTATGCTAATATTATTATTAATAATTAATAATTAGTTAATAATTGTTATACACATATAATATAATATATTTAATTAATTAATTTATTTATTATAATATAATGTATTAATTAATAATAATTAATATATATATATAATATTATATTATATACATAATATAACAGTATGTATATATTAGACTATTGGGTTCTTCTTGATGTAACTTACTATGATGACATCACTGTGTAACTTGTAAAACTGGAATAATGATCAACTCATTGACACACACCCCAAACAAATCAGACAGGGAGTTATATAGCATAATTATTATTTATAACTCCTTGTTTAATTTGATTTAAATTGAAGGGTGTCTCAAAAACTTGTTCATTTCTCTAGTTTTACACGATCATTTCCTCTAACATATACGTCTCAAATAATGAAAATATTTTGAAACAATTATTTTTTTAGTAACTAAGAAAAAGACATAAGAACTTCTAATAGCATCAGTATTTATAAGCACATATGCCCAATATTTGGTATGTATGTAATACAACATAACTACCATTACATATTAGGGTGTATACATATGAAGGTAATGTACCCAATACATATTAGGGTATATCCATATGGGGGTAATGCACCCAGTGCATATTAGAGTGTATATATATGAGGGTAATATCATATTAGGGTGTATACATATGTGGTATATACTTAATACATAATAGAGTGTATTCATATGAGGGTAATGTACCATGTCTCATGTAGTAATTGGGTACATACCAGTTATCAATTAATATTGACATACCATAGCCTTGAATATAAGCTGGTGAGGGTTTATACTGTGGAGGTTGTGCTGGTCATAACCAATTAGTTTTACATTGTCTTATAGTTACCTAACCACTTCTTTAAAACAATTGCTGGAGTAAAGTAATTCAGTTCTTGTATTGTGTTTGCAGTAAAAATAAAATGTATGATTTACAGAAATAGACATCCAATTCTACTTTGTAATTTCATATTCTGCTTGTCACTTTACTCCATTCTAAAGAGACGTCTAGGACTAGTTGTGCTACATTTCATTGAGTGATGGAAAATAGACTTGGAATTGGATGTCCACTTCCAATGTTTAAAAACAATTCTGCTCATACACAACAAGATTTATTAAATAATAATAATATTATTAATAATTATTATATATCAAATGAATTATTGTATTCAGTTAATATTAACATAATCAGACAAACATAAAAATAACTTTTATTATAAAAATATATTATAATTATGTTTAATTAATATTAACATAATCAGGTGTTATTGTAACAAGTTCATAAGATGTATTCTGTGTCATTGTTATCTGATATTGTTTAGTATCTTCATATGATATATTATGTTGTATAGTTATATCATCATCAATACTATTACACTCTATAATATGATATAATTAGATTATATTACATGTATACATGATATACATACTGTGTGTCTTCTTTATATAATAAACACCCACACAAACAACACTGACAATACTAATTAATATTATTAAGATACTAATGATGATCACAGTGATAACTATTATAACTAGAGAGAGAGAAGTTATATATAAATATTTAATTATATTATTAACATACTAAGAAACCTCTGAGATCCAGGTACTGATATTATATTAGTAGTTGATGGTATTACTATTGTAGAATAACTTTGTATAGTAGGTATGGTATCTGTATTATTATTATAATGATAATTATAATCTTTATAATATCACTATATCTTACTTAAAGTAAATATCAACAGATCACTCTGTCCAACATTATTACTGAAGATAATAGAGAGAGTACATTGTTGATGTTGAGGAGCTAACAGACTATCTGATATATTCATAGAATATTCTACCAGATATGTTTTATTAAATATAACTACATCATCACATTGTATAGTGACTGTAGCATTCTCTGGAGCTTCAGATGAACATTCTAGAATAATCTATAGTAACTATAGTAATCATATAGTAACCACTATTGGATAGACTCACTGGTATATTAAACATCAAATTGACTTCATTATTTATATATGACAAAATCGTATATGTAGTATTTACTTTGGTAGATCTTGGAGCTAAAATGACATCATTAAATAAACACACATATTAGTTATTTTAACTAACCTCTTTGAAAAGAGAAGGTACTATTGTTATGTTCTCCTTCACCCAGTTCATTTATACCATATATGGTATATGCATATTGATGACGAAATAATTCCTGATCTTCATACTTGTATTCATTTCCATTAATAGATACATTTTGTAATAACATCTTGTTGACATCATCATATATCAGTAGTATATAGTAAGATATCTGGACTCTACTGTCTACATTAGGACGATCCCAACTGATAATAATAGTAGTACAGTTGTCAAGTGATGAAGAGATATTGAGAACAGAAGTAAGAAAACCTGTCTCATACAAGAGATAATACACACACACACACAACATAACATGTGATATATAACTTACCAAATGGAAATACATTGATAGTATGTCCAGCTGGATTACTAAAAGTTACCTCAACAAGATATGTCCTCAAGTTAACAGGTGATGATATATTAACTATTATCAGTTGATTATTAACTAAAGATAGTGTCACATCATTAGATAATGTTTGTTGTAGAACATCATTAGAGTCCTTGATATTTACTGTAAAATTAGTAGGATACTTACCAATACATAGACCACTGACCTAACAGAGATAACATCATAACAAAGAAATATAAATTATTATAACTAACTATACTAACAAAACCTAATTACAATATATTACAATACTATTATGTAACATAATAATTTTTATATTAAACAAGACTATTTGTTGTCCAGTTATATTATATAGATATCTTGTAAAAATTAATATATTATTTTAACAACTACTTTATAGCTCATGTCAATGGATTACTATGAAAACAAGAGTTCATGAAAATTACTCATTATATAATTTGTTGTTATTATTATTACAAAGCAACAGATTTTATAATGAGTAATTTACATGAACTCTATTTTCATAACAATTCATTCATGTTAGTTCAAATTAGTTTGTTAAAATAACAAATTAATTTTTAAAGTGATATATACTAACATTTGTAATTATTTGAAATATAACATTATATCCATCTATTGTTGGTATAACTGATACTGGAATAGTTTGAGGAACTGAAATATAACAGAAATGTATCATTGTATAACATAATATGTTACCTCTAGCAATATAGTACATGACATTATTACTATCTCCTATACCAGCTCCATTAATACCAGAGACATATACAGTAGTTACATTACATGAATCATCATTACTAGATGTCAGGATGTACTCAGTAGTATTAACTGTGTCTATAAGTGTTCCTTGATCATCATTGATGTTATATCCAGTGATAGGTACATTATCCAATGTATATGGTGCAGACCACATCAGTAATACACTAGATCTATTGAGAACTGTAGCAGTTAGATCTTTAACAGAAGATAGTAAACCTACATCAATATATCATAATAATATAATATCTATAACATTAACTCACCTTGTATTCTTAATACAGCAATGTCACTATCTTTGTTCATTGGAGAACCAAATGCTGTACATGATATATTAGTGTTATTATTGTCTTCAAATGCTATAGCTATTAACACTCTTGTTAATACACTACCATTGAGTGACTCAGATTGTAGAGTAAATCCTCTACTTATAACATTTGGTTTAGCTGCTGAAATATCATTAACTTCAAAGGAAATAGCAACAGCAGAAGTAGCTTCACATCTAAAACTAACTGTTGAATTAATAGTAGTATTGACTGATTGAGGATGAACTGTAATCTCTATCAAATATATCATAGTAATAATAATGATGATGATGTACAATATTATAACACTTACCAACTGAATGGACAAGAGTTACTACAAGAGATATTGTAGTCAGTATTGTTATATATAAGATAGACATCTTTGACTACAGTCTTAATATATCACATTATGTGCAACTGAAGAACAAGTCTGTACTATGTCATAAATATATATGTGTGTGTGTGTGTAATTGCAAAATAAAACTTACTGCTTAGAATGATAGATTTAGTTTTCCATCTTTATTGCTTACATTGCAAAAGGTGGGTGGAGTCAGTTTCAAGGAGTATTATATATTTTCTATAATTTATTTTACGTTAAAGGACCAATTAACTTATTAAAGGATCAATCAAGTCGTTATTATCATAAACTAGCTATATAATAGTATATACATATTATGACATATAACTCATTGTATGATTTGTTTGATGGGTGTGTCAATGACTTGACTATATATTTCTCCAGAACACGGAGCTTTAATTAAATTTTTCTTGTATTAACTCTTAAAAAATTTCCGTTCATTTCTGTATACTTCCATCCACGTGGGTTATTTTGTGATGTTGAATAAACAATCTATTAGAGATATACCAGGTTTCTATTATGATCCTGACCTTAAAAGATACTTCAAACGACCTAATGGCGGTATTGTAACACCTGGAGCAAATAATATAATGAAAAGAGAAATATTAAGAGAGAAGACATCAATAAAACCTCAATATCATGATCATATTATTAACTATATAAGAAAGAGAACAAACCAATTTGAATGTAATGAACAGACACATATGTAAGTTATGAGTAACCATATATAGTTTCATTCTCATTCCTTGGATTCAGTTTCAATCCTAGAATTCTATGTGTCTGAGTTTGAGACTAATATATTTACAATCTTATTCCTTCACATACTCTTCACATATTTTGTTATAAATTATCTTTAGTAATCTTCAAGAGCAATTGATTGGATGTCTTCAAGAAAATCATCAAGCTGCTTCTCTTTTAAAAGATGTTTTTGTTGGTACTATCAAAGATATGAAGGTAATTGTGGGTGTGGTTAATAGGTGTGGTCATCAGGTACAGTTGTCATTGTTTTAGATAGATGACTCAGGACAAATTTTAATGGTGTCTCAAGTAATTTATCACCATGACGACAGTGGATATTATTCTTTAGATGTAGCAAAACAATTGTAAGTGATAGTAATATTAGAAATAGTTGAGTAATTAGAAAATTAGTTTATTTTTTGACAAAGGTAATAATCACATTAACATTGAGTCAAGTAGAAGATACTACAATTATGACATTCCTTTAAATGCTGAGGTATGTGAGACTGCCCCTAAAATTAATGTCATTTAATTATTATATAATTACATAGAAGTGGCATCAATGGTTCAGTGATATTAAGTCTACAAGCACTACATCATTCCAAGTAGTAGAATCGTATCCATAGCATAACCATGGTAACACCATGACAACAGTATCTATGACAACAGTGTTTTTAGCTATAATAACTACCTTAACTGTATCAATAGTTATTTACAAACAAATACCCTCAAGAGATACAATATCACACATGATAATGATAGTGAGTATGATAATTATAGCATACAGTGTCTGGTTATTGTGTGTACATATTTAGGGAAGTGGTCTGTAACTGATAACCTGTTAAATTTTCATGATCATCCCAGTTATAATGTAGTGTCTTATAACTGGGAGAATTGTTCTAATAATAATCTAATAATGGGTTGTTCTAAAGGGAGAGTATTAAGAGCAGATATTGGTACATTATCAAGTCATGTGATACAGTTACCTGATAAGACCACTATTAATGATGTCACTTCATTATATCAGGTATGTTATACTGAAATGTGTACTGTTTAATTCTGTTGTAGTTGCCTGTAATTTGTAGTGGGTGCGCCAGTGGGCGTGTGTATTTATACGACTGTCGTTGTTCACATATAGCATGTACAATTGAGTTACCTTCTGTTAAAAGTAGGCAGAGTCCAGTTGTTAAACTCCACCCACTTTTAGACGATATTCATCTTGTAACAAGTGGCATGAACTCTCAGGTATACATTATACAAGTTATTAATACTTTATTTCTGTTGCCATAGTTACATATGTGGGATTTAAGAGTGAAAAAAATTGTCCATAAATTTTGTGAACATACTAACGCCCACTCATTTGCATCTAGTATTGTTGATAAATCTAATGTATTATTAGCAGCAGGTAAGTAGGGGGTGTGGTTTAGTACCAGAAATAAATATTTTATTGTTAGTTGGTGATAATAATGATGTCATAATGTGGTCATTATCAAATGGTCATATTATTAAAGTTATCTCTGGTGATCCTGATATGTCACGCCCATTAATTAGCTATACCCATCATATAGGTGGTCCAGATGGTCCACCAGCTCTCTTAGTTGCCATTGGTAACCGACTGACTGTTCACACATTATATGATACTGATTTTAAATTAAAATAATAAAATTATTAATTTAAAGGAAATGTAGAATTATTTTTAAAAATAACGACAATTTCAAAATCAAATAATTTCATAACTATTAATATAACCTACCACACAATAAGTCACTACTACAGTGTGTGATATGTGAGTATGTGTAAAGAGTGAGGGAGAAGGAGAAGATTAGATACCTAACTAGAATAATAATTAAAGCAATTGAACTGATATGATTTTCTAAAGAATATATATGGGTATTAATGATCAGACAAATTGACCATCTTCGGACATAAAGTCATCATATTTAGCTTGTAATCCCATTGAACTACCGTGAGGTATTGACCCTGCTAGTTCATTATCTTGACGTGGGTAGTACCCCTGAAAAAAATCACTATCGGGAGGAGGTACCTTCATCATTTCAAAGTCTTCACCACCACCTAATAAGACAAATGACAAACGTTAATATATTTGTAGTAGAGAATTTATTACATTTGTCTCAAAGTTATCATTCATCAAATAATAAGACTATTATTAGTTAAGACATAGGAACTTCCAGTAGTATCAGTATTTGTAAGCACATATGCCCAATATTGGGTTTGTATGTAATACAACCATTACATATTACTTATGAAGGTAATATACCCAATACATATTAGGGTATATACATTTGAGGGTAATGCACCCAATACATATTAGAGTGCATACATATGAAGGTAATATAATCAATACATATTAGGGTGAATACCTATGTGGTATATACCCAATAGATAATAGGGTCTCAGGTTATAATTCATTGAATGTTAAGGCTATTATCAATTAAGATGTGGAAAATTCTAATATTTTATAAGCACACATATTCTGTATTGGGTATGTATGAAACATAACAATACTATCCATTACATATATGGGGATGGAATTTAGGTGGTATAAATATTTGGTATGTACCCATTACATATTATGGTGTATGCATTGAGGTATATACCAATTGCATATTGGGGTGTATGCATATGAGAGTAATGTACACATTACATATTAGGGTATATACCCAATACATAATAGGGTGTATTCATATGAGGGTAATGTACCATGTCTCATGTAGTAATTGGGTACATACCAGTTATCAATTAATATTGACATACCATAGCCTTGAATATAAGCTGGTGATGGTTTATATTGTGGAGGTTGTGCTGGTCGTAGAGCTGGTAAACTCTCATATTGAGGTTGGAAGGCTTCAGGTTCTTCTTTCTCTTCATCTGAGTCTTCATCGACATTGCCACGCCCATCTGGAAAATCTTTAGCAAGACCTTGTCGAGATTGTCGTGGGCCAGTACTATAATTACCTGTGTGTGTGTGTGTGAGAGAGAGAGAGACAGAGTGCAATTCCAACATTGACTTAAATTAGACTTACCACTTTTTTTATTTTTTGCAACACAATAACAACAAACAACAACAAAGATTATAACTAATACTATTATTATCAAGGCAGCAACACCCCCTCCTATACCAGCTCCAAGATATATCAATATTGAAGACGAACTTGGTGTTGGTGTAGTAGTTGCAGCTATTTCAATTAAAAATGCAATATTAACATAGTCATGTGATTGTCATGTGACTTACAAGGCATAATATTGAGTGTAACAGAAGCATTGACAGCTCTTGGAATATATGTATTGTTTACAAAACATATGTATGTGCCTTCATCATTTGAATCTACGCTATGAATTATTAATGTGAATTGATTATTCACAAATCTAAAATCATAATCAGTATCATCTGTTAGACGTGTTCCATCTTTATACCAACGTAGAGAGTCTTGTAGAGTGGGTGGGGGTGTACTACTTACAGTACAGTTCAGTTGAACTGTCCTTCCTTCAATAGCTGTTACCATAGGAGTTGTAGCATTAATAAAAGGTGTGGCTAAATAAAATATATACACACACATATATATAAAGGAACTATTATCATAATATGATAATTTATATTATGACATGATATAACATAGAATTAGGTATAAATTTAGAATGAGTGATTGTGATATTAAAGTAGTGAAACAAATTAATAGTCTTAACATGATCCTATCAAATAATACATCATCACTTACTGCAGAACTCCAGAGGTAAGTTCCTAAAGATATTGAGATCATTATTAGCTCTACAGTTGTAATTACCACCAACATTAGATAATGTAGCATCAACCTCTAATATACTAGTAGTAATAGCTGTAATACTGTTAGTAGTAGAACAGTTAATACAAGATTTTGGAAAATTGTTCACACGGAAAGTAACAGTGGGATCAGGAAGTCCTTGTACAATACAAGTTAAATTTGAGATAATGTTTTCAAGGAGACAGTTGTAAGGACTGATATCAAATGAAATGATCTCCACAGGAACTAAATGAGAGAGAGATACACAAGTTGTATAATAACAAGATATGAAACAAATAACAAGTCACATGACTTGTCACATGACAGGTCAAGTGACTATACTTACCTGTTACAGACACAAACCAGGAGGGACTTTGAATTATTTCTGTTCTATTATCATCAATTAATGCAATATAAAATCCAGTAACATCTAATGCAACATTACGTATTGTTAATGATATCTAAATAAAACAAACATTATATTAACAACTTGTGGTTGAAATAGGAGACCCTTATAACAACAATAGTATACACTACTATATTAGATATACAATATTATTATATTTTAGTATAAATTAACCACAAAATGAATTCCAATCATACCATACATAGTTTAATACTAACCACACACATACCATTGTGTACATAAGGTAATCATCATCATCTTACATAATCCTTCCATCCATTCATTCATTACCTGATATATTTCATTAGATACATCAATTAAAACAGGAGATGACATTTCAAAACTTGTATTATTGACAAAGTTTATTTCTATTGTAACATTAGTGAGGTTAGTGAACATCCATCTAACTAAGGGCAGAAAGTCAGATTGAAATGTTAAGTTGAGAGTAACATTGGTTCCAGGAGGTACAATGGTACGATTACCAGAATATGTAGTACCATCAGACATAAAGGAGAAGGCTCGAGGTGGAGCTATAGTATAGAATGAATAATATTATATTAACTGATGAACATGGATGGTAGGTGGGTCTAAAGATATATGGATCAAAGGTGAATGGATAAATGGATAGATACATGAATGGAATGGACAGACAGAGAGGCAATGACCATTACAACTTTATATAACAGACTTATACTTAATATAACAAAATTAACACTTTATATAACAAACTTACCTGGTGTTTGTACAGCCAGTGCCCATGACGTTGAGTTAAAGTCCTCATCAGTACTACCTTGCCATATACACTGATACACACCTGCTTCACTATTTGTGAGGTTAGTTAGAGACAGTGTATTTGAATTAATGTTAAGTGGTCGTCCATTATGATACCACTTTAAATTAACATCAGTTCCTGTAGCTATACAAGTAAAGTTAATAGACTCATCAACAAATCTGTGGAATAAGACAGTGTTGTTGAGGACATCAAATGGTACTTGAAGGACAGTTAATGGATCTATTAAAGAACAATATTAGTTATATATTACTAGTTAGTAGCATATGTCTTACCTCTAATACTAATAGTATAACGTACTGTGACATCTGATGCTTCATTTGGTACTCCATTTTGACCCAGACGTAAAATAATATTTTTATTTTTGTTATTGTTAAAGGAATTACCAGCAGTACCAAATGTATAAGATAGATCATTACTAGAGAAACCACCAGTAACATCACTAAGAACTTGAGTATCTTGACCTTCACCTCTAGCTACTGATACTCCAATATAATAAAAGGTTACACTAGTTGCAGTTGATGGGAGAGTTTGGCTCTTAGGACGTCGATATGCGATGAAATCATTTAGAAAAGAATCTTTGAAAATAAAAGACAAATGTAAGCAACATTTAAAATAATTATGTTTAAACATAAAAAGTATACTATGTAGCAAAATATTAGTATTAATATATACTGATATGATATACATATTTGTCATAGTACTTACTGTTGCTGTTATTCAATAAAGTGAACTCCACATCAGATATCACAGTCTCAAACATTCTAACATTAGTAACTCCACATTTATATTTGATTGGATCACTATTATTAGTAATATCACTAGTATCAAGATCATAGATTACTAGATACTGTCCATCATCCAATAGATTGTATTTATTAGTACTGGTGTCAATGAGGGAATCATTTTTATACCAAGATATAATAGGTGAGGGAATAGCTGATGAAACATTGCAAAATAAAGCAACTGCTTCACCAAGTTTAACAAGAATTGTTCTGTTAGTATCATCAAGGAATCCATCAAAAACTAAAAGAGAGAGGGAGAGAGAGGGAGAGAGAGAGAGAGAGAGAGAAAGAGAGAGAGAGAGAGAGAGAGAGAGAGAGAGAGAGAGAGAGAGAGAGAGAGAGAGAGAGAGAGAGAGAGAGAGAGAGAGGTTATTTATTTCTCCATCCATCCATCATTCATCCATTTACTCACATGTATACTGAACTAACACAGCTCTACTTCGGGCCACACCCAGTGAATTACTAGCAAGACAAAAATACGGCAACCCCTTACGAGTAGCATCCACCCCCTCAATAAAACTAGTTATATTAAATATTAATGTATTATTTTCCATCAGTTCAGTCGTATTATCAGGTACAGGTCCTCCTGTTCCATTCCCTCTATACCAACTCAATGTACCTACACCAGTACATGTAAGTTGTAACATGGAGTTCTGAGAGACAACAACCGGAGAAGAGAATGATGTAATGATGGCAGAGGGAAGAGTGATTTCTTCATCTATTAAGATCAGACAACGTCAATATTTGTATAGATAACTACACTAATATTACAGTGTTAGGTTATTATGATACAACTAGTCACACACAAAAGATGACGACACCATAACCAACCCTACATACTAAGCAGATGGTTTAGTAATATCCACATTGTGTGGGTAGTGGTGTCCTGACAGCAACAGTGCATGAATACCATCATCTCTGTTAGTATAATATATGCACAAGGCTAGCATTAACACTAAAATAACTTCCCAGTTAACTTAAATTCAACAAACAAAGAGACACAGTAATTCTATATCTTTAAAACAACACGAAAAAGCTTGTCTCGGCAAGTCCATTCGGCGCAAGGCTTCCTTCTCGCTCGCTATAAAGCAAATCGACATTATTTTCTATTTTTACGCCATAAACAAAGATACACACACTCGACATGAGTCCAACAGTTAAAAAACACTTGTTTTCTTGCTGTCTTTAAGAGGTTTATGGCCACCTCTAACTAAGAACTACTGTCAATAAGACACACTTACCAACATGAGTACTCGATACAGCAGTTATCAATGAGAGTACACACAACAACAGACTCCATCTTATCTCCATATTTTGACGATATAAAAAGTAAAGACAGCAATACAAACCAATAGCTTTGACTAGGAGTGAACACACACACACTCTCTTAACCGAGGAACTACAATCATTCAAATAAAGTCTTTGGTATTTCCTTTGATGTCACGAATCCTCCTCCTCCTCCTACAACAGCAAGAATGTATCCAGCTAAACAACTTATAAGCTAATCCAATTCGTACCTGAACTAAACCAGCGATGGCCGCTCTACACTATCTCTTAATAGCTCTACTGTTATCAGAAAGAGGTAAGCCCCTCGTCAGCCTATTCCCTATAGACAGGATCAGTTGGTACATACTAATGAATACCATATTTTTCAATATTCACAGTTGCCGCTCTTCAAGGCCCCAATGCACGACAATCAGTGAAGACTGGAGCTACAGTTCATCTTCACTGTACCTCTAAACAAAAAGCTGATATAGAATGGTTTAAAGGGACAATATTTGAAAACAATTTTACAAATCTATCAAGTAATGATAACTATACAATTGATGATGATACTGGGACACTTACAATTACAAACTTTAACCATCAATATCATAATGGCCCCTATACATGTAGAGGTCAATACTCTGATGATCGTATTTTGTACTCTTGTCCTGGGACTTTAATTTACGTTGGTACGTTAGTACGAGAGATGTAACTGGATGTTTGTTATGACTGTTACTAAATGAATTTGACTTTTATAGAAATTGTTATAATGTATTAATTAATATGTTTTGTTTTTGCTCTCTCTCTCTCTCTCTCTCTCTCTCTCTCTCTCTCTCTCTCTCCTTCCCTCAGAACCACCACACTTCCCTGGTGATCATACTGACATAACCACTTCCCTCGGCAATACAGTAGTACTTCAATGTATTCATTCTTATTCTGATCCTCCATCTTTCATATTTTGGGAAAAAGATAACAATGTTTTAGTATCTACTGACAATATAATTCAAGCCAATAGTGGTAATTTATACATTATGTCAGTCAATGCTTCTGATAGAGGATATTATCAATGTGGGACAATTAATCATACTCCTTTTAAGACTATAACTTTGTCAAGTACTTATCTTAACATCACAGGTAATTCACTTTTAATGATATCATTGTATTTATAAATACCATATATTATATATCCCTTGTCTTCTGACATCAAAACAGTATTTGCATCCTTTTTGAAAAAAACAAAAGCCTTGTTATTTCTGATGTGTTTTTATAATTTTTACTTTTTCCTTTGTATCTTATGTCCCTCCTTAGACAAGCCTGCTTTACCCACGTTCATAATCACACCCTCAAACACAATAATAGAAGTAGGCAAACATTTGGAATGGGAATGTGCCTCGAGTGGATCTAAAGTCTCCTGGGAGAGACTAGGCCATGCTTCTTTACCGCCGTTGGCTAACATTACTAAAACTGGTGCTTTGAAGTTCACTAGCGTGGGAGAAAATGATGGAGGAGTGTATCGTTGTATAGCAGGCAATAGTTCAGTTAACGTTACTCTAACAATAGTGGGTAAGTATGTGTGGGCAGTACTCCTGTTAATAGTAACGGTTGTCCTAGCAAAAATTGTTTGTTTATAAAATAATAGAAATAGCTGGAAATAACACAGGTGATGTCTGGGAATTAACTGTCCGATATATGTTATTTAATTATTAAAATATTTTTAACTGGTATATTTATTATTAGGTATGACAGTTGTTAGCTCTATTTACTGTATGGTATGTACATGTTGCTGTAAATGGTGTTTATCGAGTAATGTCACCATGAGTAGAATGTCTATTGGTTAGAATTCACTTACGACAAATGATATTTTTGCGTATACATACACTATATATATTATAGTATATAATCTTGTTTCTTTTGATCAATAAAGATGTATAATTTGTGTGATGGCTTCTATAGTGAGTACTATCTTTGTAAATATGATATCACACTTTTAATGAAATAGATAGAGTAAGAGAAAACTGATACATGATCAACTTACTTTCAACAGCTAAATTGTGTGTATTAATTTTAATAATGATTGTTTCTTATTTGGGACAGTTGAATTATATCTCACATAACAATTACCATAAGTGAATTGTTTTTAATTGGGGAAAAGAAGAGAAAAGATAGCAACTTGGGACACTAGTCTTTGTTATATGTAGAGGTCTCATGATTATTGTGGTATCTATTTGGGAATCTGTAATTGGACAGTAACATATACATGTATTAAAGATGCGACCTTATTTTGATAATAGTCGTAAAAGTAATTTAGCTTGTGACCTTACATGCCCACTTATAATTTTACCTCTGTTTTCTAGCCCCACCCACTGTTGTCTTAACCTCTAACAATCCATCTCCATTACCTGGCACTAATGTCACCTTCACATGTTCCTCCTCCTCTCCCACACTTACTGGTGAAGTCAGTGTTGCTGGTGTAGTGGGTGGAGTTGTTTATCGGAGTTCCTCTCCTATAACAAAATCATTTTCCTTTACTTATACTATACTTGATCATAGTCAAGAAGGTGATATAATAGGAGCACAGTGTCTGATGACTAATCAATACGGGTGTGATCAAGCTGTCATTAATATCACCGTAGCAGCTGGTATGAAATGGATGGATGAATTATTGAATGGATGAATGGACTAGTGAATGGATGGATGGACATGGAATGGATTAATGAATAAGCTCCACCTACTACTTATCTCTTTATTAGATCGTAAACTGACAGTCCATGTACCACAGAAGACAGTAGTAGCTACTAAAGGATCATATGTTAATTTGACGTGTGAATTTTATAATAATGATGACATTTCTCTTATACTTTGGTTAAAACTGAATACCTTCACAACTTATAATACTGCTATTAATCAGGTCTGACACCTATACTATAAGTTTAATACCCATACTATTAATTTGATGCACACAATATTGATTGTCCTATAAGTCTGTAGAGATACTCATATTACAAGTCTGATACTGATATTCATATTATTAAGTCTGATACCCATACTATCAGTCTGATACTCAGACTTTTTTAACTTGTAGTATTTCATGACAAACAATTAACATCATATAACATTTCTTTCTCTCTTTATATAACAGGTGGTAGGTAGTAAGACAATCAGTATACTTCCACTTGGTCCCCTAGAAATATCTAATAGTGACCTCTATCAATGTAAAGCTTATACAAGTGACCTTTCTACTCTTACTAGTAACAACATAAATTTAACAGTGTTGGGTAAGTTATTTGATACTGTAGTAGCATCATTGTATAATGAGAACTAACTAAGGGACTAGTAACAACTAATACATGTATATGTACATGTTACATGTACTTATACAATTCACATGTTCCTCCTCTTCCTCCACACTCACTAGTGAAGTCAGCATTGTTGGTATAGTGGGTGGAGTTGTTTATCAGAGTTCCTTCCCTGTAATAAAATCATTATCCTATAATTATATTATATCTAATTGATAATCAATTAATAATTGATGGACTGTATTTAATTTTGTTTTGGTTTTTTTACTAGAACCAACTACTCCAACTCCTGCATCATATAATATTACTGTGTCCCCTAAGGAGGTGTCTCTACATTCTGGTGACTATACTATATTAACATGTACATTAACTATTCAAGGTGATGTCAATGTTTTAAATATTAATTGGACACCTAATGATGGAATAATTGAAAATAAGGTGAGTGATGAACAGATGAATTGATATTTATAAATGATATGTAATATTTCTATAGATCGTAATAGATGATCAGACTACACTTGTACAAGCTAATATTACCACTGGAACTACCTATACTTGTACAGCAATAATTATATTGAAGGGCAGTATGATATTTCCAAGCAAATCAGTTATAGTAACAGAAAGTATGTTATATAATATTATATATATACTATATAATATTATATATACTGGATAATATTATATATACTGTATAATATTATATATACTGTATAATATTATATATACTGATAATATTATATATACTATATAATATTATATATACTATATAATATTATATATACTACATAATATTTGTTTATTTTAGTACCAGCTGTTTCATCTACACCCTCTCCATCACCAGGTAGTGATATAAGCTCCACCTACTTATTATTATCTCTTTATTAGTTGGTAAACTGACAGTCCATGTACCACAGAAGATAGTAGTGGCTATTAAAGGATCATATGTTAATTTGACGTGTGAATTTTATAATTATAATGATGGTTCTAGTATTAAATGGACAAAACCAAGTACTACGGAAATATATCATACTGTTACTAACCAGGTCTGATACCTATACTATTAATATGAGAAATCCAATTTACATATTATTAACTGTACTATAATCCTGTACCCATGCTATAAGCCTGATACCTATACTATAAGCTTGATACCCATACTATAATCATGATACCCATACTATAAGTCTAATACTTAATCTTACTGTTGTTACCAATCACTACCTAACATCTCCTTCTCTCTTTATATAACAGATGATAGAGAGTAAGATGGTCAGTACAATTACACTTGGTCCCCTGGGAATATCTGATAGTGATCTTTATCAATGTGTAGCTCATACTAGTGACTATACTCAGATTGTTGCTGGTAGCATTAATTTAACAGTGTTAAGTAAGTTTACTACAGTGACATTGTTTAATGTAATAACAATAGAAACTAATGAACTGTCATTCTATATAACAACAATTAATACATGTAATTACTACATGTACTTACTACATGTACTTACTACAAGTACTTACTACAAGTCACATGTTCCTCCACACTCACCAGTGAAGTCAGTGTTGCTGGTATAATGGGTGGAGTTGTTTATTGGAGTTCCTCTCTTGTAACAGATCTTACTTTTACTCTATTATATCTAATTAATAATCATTGATAGACAATATTTTATTTATTATTGTTGTTATTTTTTTCTTACTTGAAGATGCTAACAGTGAATCAATTCCTTACTGTATAATATTATATATACTGTATAATATTATATATACTATATAATATTATATATACTGATAATATTATATATACTGATAATATTATATATACTATATAATATTATATTACTGATATTATTTGTTTATTTAGTACCAGTTGTTTCATCTACACCCTCTCCATCACCAGGTACACTTTATTGTGATATAAGCTCCACCTATTTATTATTATCTCTTTATTAGTTGGTAAACTGACAGTTCATGTACCACAGAAGACAGTAGTGGCTATTAAAGGATCATATGTTAATTTGACGTGTGAATTTTATAATTATAATAATAATGCTGGTATTCTTTGGACAAAACTAAGTACCTTCACACTTTATGATACTGCTAATGACCAGGTCTGACACCTATACTATAAGTCTGATACTCATACTATAAGTTTAATACCCATACTATAAATTTGATGCACATACTATTGATTGTCCTATAAGTCTGCAGAGATACTAACACTAGTCTGTCACTGATAGTCATACTATTAAGTCTGATACCCATACTACCAGTCTGATACCCATATTATTGGTCTGATACTCAGACTTGTTTTTCAACTTGTAGTATTTCATGACAAACAATTAACATCATATAACATTTCTTTTTCTCTTTATATAACAGGTGGTAGGTAGTAAGACAATTAGTACGCTTACACTTGGTCCCCTGGAAATATCTGATAGTGATCTTTATCAATGTGGAGCTTTTTCTCATGACTTCACTGAGAGTGCTAACGGATACATAAATTTAACAGTGTTAGGTAAGTTTATGACGCTATAATGACATCATTATATAATATAATAATAGAAACTAAACAACAATTAATATATGTACTTACTACATGTACTTACTACTGACTACTCCACACTCACTAGTGAAGTCAGTGTTGCTGGTATAGTGGGTGGAGTTGTTTATTGGAGTTCCTCTCTTTTACTCTATTATATCTAATTAATAATCATTGATAGACAATATTTTATTTATTAATGTTGTTATTTTTTTCTTACTTGAAGATGCTAGCAGTAAATCAATTCCTTCATCATTTACTGCCTCTCAGGAGGTGTCTACAACTACCATTATATCAGAGAGCAGTATGATATTTACAAGCAAATCAGTTATAGTAACAAAAAGTATGTTATATAATATTATATATACTATATAATATTATATATACTGATAATATTATATATACTACATAATATTCGTTTATTTTAGTACCAGCTGTTTCATCTACACCCTCTCCATCACCAGGTACACTTTATTATGAATAAGCTCCACCTACTACTTATCTCTTTATTAGATCGTAAACTGACAGTCCATGTACCACAGAAGACAGTAGTAGCTATTAAAGGATCATATGTTAATTTGACGTGTGAATTTTATAATAATGATGACATTTCTCTTATACTTTGGTTAAAACTGAATACCTTCACACCTTATAATACTGTTATTAATCAGGTCTGATACTCATACTATAAGTTTAATACCTATACTATAAATTTGATGCACACAATATTGATTGTCCTATAAGTCTGTAGAGATACTCATATTACAAGTCTGATACTGATATTCATATTATTAAGTCTGATACCCATACTATCAGTCTGATACTCAGACTTTTTTAACTTGTAGTATTTCATGACAAACAATTAACATCATATAACATTTCTTTCTTTCTTTATATAACAGGTGGTAGGTAGTAAGACAATCAGTATACTTCCACTTGGTCCCCTAAAAATATCTGATAGTGACCTTTATCAATGTAAAGCTTATACAAGTGACCCTTCTGCTCTTACTGGTAACATAAATTTAACAGTGTTAGGTAAGTTTATGACGCTATAATGACATCATTATATAATATAATAATAATAGAAACTAAACAACAATTAATATATGTACTTATTGACAGTACATGTTATAGTGAAATAAAGTAATTGAGGAATACTGCCATCATTGATTACTATATAATGTAGATATACTTCATTCAACATGACCCTTGACCTCTTGTACTGTACATGTAATTACATTAATTAATCTTATTAAAATAGTGTAGAATTTTAACTCACAAATTTCTAATTACAACTATTTATAAAATAATTTAATTCTCCAATAAACACTTTAATATTATCTGATGATATTAATCTCTTTATTCTAAAGTTGCTCCTCCTCCTCCTTCCTCATCTCCTACCCCATATCCTTCGTCTTCACCTATATATCCTCCATCTTCCTCATCTCTTACCCCATATCCCTCGTCTCCACCTACATATCCTCCATCTCCACCTAAGTATCCTCCTCGTGATGTCACTGGAGTATGGGTACCCTCGTCTAAGTCAATCCAGTTGTCATGGTTACCTCCACTTGATAATAGTACTAATATATTGGGTTATAAATTGAACTGGGGATTGTCTGAAATGACATTATCAGTGTCAGCTCTTGACTCTGTCCCTCCCTCGTCACGTGGATACAAAATTGATAAATTAATACCTGATAAAATCTATCAAATAATTGTGTGGGCATATACTATCGGAGGTGATGGTCCCTACACTCTAATTAAAGTCCAGTCTACTGGTAAGTTAGTACAATAATGATACTCTATGTATTGTTGCTTCTTTTAGTATTTGTTCCTATTCCAACGACAATGGTTACTATGGAAACCACATCAATCTCAGTTCCTATTCCATCTATTACTCCTAGCACTAGTGCTATTATTGAGCTATCATCTTGTACTAGTGTCACATCAACATTAGCTACAGTACATTTTAAGGTACAGTGATAGTGTGATTAATGCATTGGTCATATGGTTATACTACTGGTATACTGATACATTGGTATACTGGTTCAGTGATCAATTGGTATACTGGTACATTAGTATACTGGTATATTGGTACATTGGTCTATTGGTATACTGATACATTGGTATACTGGTTCAGTGGTCAATTGGTATACTGGTACATTAGTATACTGGTATATTGGTACATTGGTCTATTGGTATACTGATACATTGGTATACTGGTTCAGTGGTCAATTGGTATACTGGTACATTAGTATACTGGTATATTGGTACATTGGTCTATTGGTATACTGATACATTGGTCTATTGGTATACTGATACATTGGTCTATTGGTCTATTATGTTTTGCAGGTTATTTCAAGCCACAATATAAACAACTATACAATCTATTATCGCTGTGCAGCTACTGGTAACCATGGATACCATAATATAACAATTCTAGAGAGAATCTTAAATGTTCCTATCCTTCTCCCTCGATTACAACCTGGATGTACTTACACTATATCTGCTGAAGCTCGTAGTAAAACTGGGAAAGTAATAGCTAGAGCTACACCTTGTGAAGTCATAATGCCTACTAATGATGACATTTCTAGTATGCTCTTCTCTCTTTCTCTCTTCTCTCTCTCTCTCTCTCTCTCTCTCTCTCTCTCCCCCCTCATTAATCAATCATTTTTATTTTTAATAGAATCTGTAGATGTTCAAGTGGGATGGAGTAACAGTAATGATTTAGTATTGACATGGTCACTATCCTCACTGTTATCACATCTTAGTCGTAATGTCAGTGTGGAATGGAGAATTCAGGATATATCGTCATGGAGACAAGTGAACACCCAACAGTATATTGTATCAAATGCCATCTCCTATCAGGTATATAGATATATAGCTGGATTAATGGATTGATAGCTCAACAAATGGATTAATAACATGATTTATAGATATATCTTTCACACAGGGTCGTTTACTTGAAGTTCGTATCAAAATAGACAATCATATAGTTTACTCAAAAACCTTTCCCATCACATTACCTACATCATTGTCCAGTTCTATATTAGTCTTGACCACACCCACTCCAAATGCTGGGCGACAGAGTTATCATAGTTCTCCATGGTTGACGTACGGTGTTGGAATAAGTTCATTGTTTTGTGTGAGTATGCTAGCATTAATGTTAGTGTTACTGTTGAAGCATATACAAAGTACAAGAAGGGAGAAAGATAAAGGTAAGTAAATAGACGCATAGAAAGAGAATGGACATATAGTAATGGATGTATAGGAAGTGAATGGATGTATGGTAACTATGGTTAATGGGATGTGTAGAAAGTGAATGGATGTATGTTGTTGTGGTTAATGGATGTATAGGGAGTAATTACATGACCATATGTCACAGTTGATATTACTATTATACATGTATATATTGTACATGTATATATTGTACATGTATATATTGTACATGTATATATTGTACATGTATATATTGTACATGTATATATTGTACATTTAGTGACCGATCATCGTCACAAAACAAATGATAACACAACATACGAAGTGAAAAAATCATTAAGGTAAGTATTGATCATATGACATGTCATGTGACAAACTCCGCCTTCTCTCTATTTTATTACAGACATCCTCAACACCTATCTAAAAAAACATATCGACCATCCAATGGACACACCAATGGACATATCTATTAACACACTCATCACTCATTAATATATTGTTATATTATGTAGTATAGACAAACATTTTGTATGTCTCCCTTTATTTTGAATATTTTTATTTTATTGATTTTTATACAATTCACGACAACACCCAATAAACTATATTAGTGTTATTTTTTTGTCTTGAAATATTAAAAAAAACTTGGACAATGGAATTAGCTTGGAAGGGATATACATATATATATATATATATAGTACATACATTTATTAGCAAGGTAACCATGGAGATACTTTTAAGAAGGAAATATTTAATTAGTGATAATTGTTAACTGTAAACATTTCCTGATTAGAGTAATTATGTGTAGTAAATGTAATGTAAAAATTACTGAACATAACAAAATTAATTTTAAGTATTTCATTTAATAGTTAACTAACGTTAATGAAGGAGCTATGTTATACATGCATCATCATTACATGTATAAAAGAGAGAGAGAAATATGATTATATTGTGAGTCATAAAAAAATATCATGGGATGAAACAAAGTGACATCAGGTGATAGTTAAAATGTTGAAGTCGCTTCTGATGGATCAATAGCAATGGAGTCTTCATTTACTGAGGTTTCTGACATTGGATGACGGGACATTTTAGTTCCACGTGGTAGAGTATCTGCACTTGGTTCAAAAGATGAGGCGTTATACATAGAACTGTTATATCCTGCTGATGATGTGTGGGGTGTGGTACCCGTTGTACCGGTATATCCAGTTGTACCTGTTCCACCACCTTGATAATAACTGTCACCATGTGGTCTGTTTTCACGCCATGAGTGGTATGCAGCTGAAACACCTACAAAAAAAGGGGTAGAGTTTAA
Organism: Xestospongia bergquistia; assembly: GCA_963965975.1. Taxonomy (NCBI): domain Eukaryota; kingdom Metazoa; phylum Porifera; class Demospongiae; order Haplosclerida; family Petrosiidae; genus Xestospongia; species Xestospongia bergquistia. The sequence goes on from OZ014412.1 coordinate 1,947,404, forward strand.
TTGAGAGGGTTGTCATAATGATATCATACCACAGTAAAGTAGACATCCCAAGAACATAATGATACAAAGACCTAATCCAGTAGGGACTCCGATAACTAGACTGAGATGTTCATCTAGCCATGACTCCTCTCCATCGGTAGGACTTGTCAAGGGAGAAAGAGGGGGAGAGGAAGCTACAAAAGTAAGAAACAATATCAAGGAATAATCACTTTGTGACATCAACTAGAGGTATTAGTAAATACTGGTCTCCATCATTTATACAGGGCCATAAGGGTTATACTGAGGTAGGGTAGCCAGACTAGACAACTAACAAGCTAGACAGTTATAAAAGAAAATTACTAAATTCGAGGTTATTTTCATTTTAAAGTGAGTGGAATAATCCATTATCTTCAATACAGTGCATTACTTGCTGCGACTTACATAACACCTCTACAGACGTACTGACTGTACTGCTCGGTACAGGATCAACAGCAGCGACTGTAACAATTATTAATAGAGAGGAATAATACGATAGCTCGTATAGAACTTACCTAACAGTATCTGTAGATGACTATATGCAAGGAGAGCTACCAATATAGGAATAACTAACATTTTGACTAAATAAAGGCACGCCCACATTGAGTGTTTTTATAAACAAGAATTTAATTGGTTAAAAGTCACTCCCATCCTCTTCATCTTCCTCCTCCTCTTCTTCTTCCTCTTCCTCTTCTTCTTCTTCCTCCTCTTCTTCCTCTTCCTCTTCCTCCTCTTCGTCATCACTCAACACTAACTTTCTTCCTTTCTTCTTAACAGACGAAGCTACAAACATAAGTCACATGACAATCACATGTACACATGACAACTTACTTTTTCTTTTTGGTGCCTGTTTCTTTCTTCGTCCACCCTATTAATTAATAATAAATAACTACATTAATTATTAATTAATTACTTTTGGTTTTATAGCTTCGACCTCTTCTTCACTTTCTTCCTATAATTAATGATGCAATAATGACATCATAATGATAGGGAATACCTCCTCTTCATATTCATTGCGTCTACGAGATGAACGAGATCGCACTGATGATTTGATAGCTGATAAACTAACCATCTCATCCTAATCAATGACATCATCACTATAACATCATCATGACATCATTATTTTTTTAATACCTCATCATCATCGTAATGTCCCTCTCTTCCTGGTTCTAAATATGATGCTGTTAGTCCCTTTTGTGAAAAACGTTCTTTAATTCGTCGTTTTTGACTTTGTAATTTCATAGACGCTCTTAATCTTTGCTCCTCCTCCTGTTAATTATTAATAGTTAATTAACAAGGACAATATTCATTAACATAACCTTTATCATTTCAGAACGACGTGACTCTGGATCTTTCTCTACAACTGGTAATACTCGTATTTTCTACAAGTAATTATAATCCATAACATAATGTACTACAATATACTACAATATACTATAATATACCGAAATATACTGTAATATACTATAATATACTGAAATATATTGTAATATACTATAATATAATACAAATTACTATAATATACTGAAATATACTATAATATACTACAATGTCCAATAATATACTATAGTATACTACATTATGTAAACACTACATATATATTATTATAACCTGTGCTTTAGAGAATCTATCAGCAATAGATAGAGTCATTTTGCGATGTGTCTGGCTGTCAGTGGAATGTGGTCTGAATGTAATTTTATTTTTAAATACTGCCTGTCCTTGTAGACCAGAGCCTGAAATTTTTTGTAAGGTAGTCAGAAAGACATTAGACCACACCCACCTTGTCGTACAAATAAGTGACTGTATTCTTTTTGTAATGGTTGTCGATGAATATCAAATATTTCACTTCCTAAATATAATGACATACTAGAGAAAGAAAAAGAGAGAGAGAGAGAGAGAGAGAGAGAGAGAGAGAGAGAGAGAGAGAGAGAGAGAGAGAGAGAGAGAGAGAGAGAGAGAGAGAGAGAGAGAGAGAGAGAGAGAGAGAGAGAGAGAGAGAGAGAGAGAGAGACAGACAGACAGACAGACAGACAGACTAAAACCACACCCACTGATCACACCCACCTTCCATCAGTCCACTGGACAATTCTTGCATTACTTTCTTTAACATCCTCACCATCTTCATTCTGATAACGACGCCATCTTATTGTATTCTCTACTTTTAGTTTTAATCTAGCACGTCCATCTTCATCAAGTATATCTCCTTCATCTTCAATTTCATCCTCATAAGAAAGAGGATCAAATGGTCTAAGGGGTGGAGCTTCAAAATGACCACACCCATCTCATAAATACCTTGTTTCTATTGAGAGGAAGTTTGGTAGCTTAACAAAATGTAAATCACTACCAAGTTGAGCTACACAACGAGGAATTTCTACCTCAATACGTGGTACATCCATGTCCTCTTCTTCAGGACGACGTTCCTGTTGGGGATGTGATTCCTGAGAGACTTCTCCCTCGTCATCAGATCTAAGACCATGTACAGGTATATATATGTAACAATAACCTTACGATGACACGTCAACTTCTTCTCCAAATATGTCTTTAACAGCTTCTGCGTCAGCAGTAGGGGGAGGAGTCTCACTTTGTTGCTTAGCAACACCATTTTCTTCTCCTTTGTCCACTTCTTTATCACTACCTGAACTAGATCTAAGAGAGAAAAAATGAAGCTTCCGACCACACCTACTTACTCTGAGGAGGTATCAGCACCAAACAGATCTTGAGTGTTAGGAAACTGACTATCAGTTATCGGAGGAAAGCCTTCTCCATCTTGAGAGGTATGACTTGAAGGTTCTTCATTTTTATTTGGTTCCTTTGTTTGTTCATCCTGTTCACCTAATTTGTTCATATATAATTAATTAATTCATTCATTATTTAAATGTACTTAATGTGACAAATATAATGGGCACTTACTTGATGAGGATGTCCCTGAACTACTGCTAGAGTCAGAACCACGTCTAGTTTTACTGGGCTTATCATTTGGGACCTATAGACACATATATCATATAATATGTGGTCAGTTATTTTTACTTCATCATCACTGCTGTCTTCTTCAACACTACTCTCTCCAAACAAATCCTTCTCCATCTTACACGTGTGGCCACACCTACTAACCACGCCCATTAATTCAAATTACCTCATCAGGAAAGAAGAGTAAAGATGTTGGATCTCTTTACTATTTTTACTAAAGGCGGTATAGTCCTTTGGTATTTTCAAGGTACTGCGCTCTCTCTAACACCAGCTGTCAATGCTCTAGTCAAGACAGTACTACTTCAGGTACGAACTAGTAGACGTATCATGATCTATTATCTATTGTACTTCCATTACAGGAGAGAGGAGGAATGGACGTTTTTAATCATGAGTCATTAAAACTACAATTTAAATTGGACAATGAATTTGAACTTGTCTTTGTGGTAAGAACAATGGATGAACAAATATATAAATGGACAGATAGTATGTATGAATGGACAAACAAACAGAGAAATGGACAGCCAGTGATAAATATCATCATTACTATTATTATTATTATTATTGTTGTTGTTGTTGTTGTTGTTGTTGTTGCTAGGTTGTGTATCAACGTATTCTTCAATTGTCGTATGTTGATAAGTTACTCGAACAAGTCCAGCTGGCTTTTCGAGATCGTTATAAGAATGATCTCACAAAGGGATCACTTGCTCCAATAATGTACACCAATTTTGGTGACATATTCAAAGTAAATACAGTCACATGACCCTCACATGACCTTCACATGTTCATCAGGAAATACTAGGTCGTTTAGAGGAGGCAGACAAACTTACTAAACAGCGACCACGTGCTATGAAAACATGGGAGGAGACTTCTCGTAAGAAGAACAATAAAGTACTCATACAGCCTGAGAAAAATGATGTAGCTGAGAGTAGGAGTGGTCGTTCACAACAAGCTAACAAACAAGATGTGGAAGAGGAAGAACAAGGTAATAATAATGTAAAACAGGTTTGACTGGTTTGACTGGTTTTCTTTAGAGGATACTCAGTTATTAGAGGACAGTATTACTAATGTTAATGAAACAGGAGATACAGCTACTAACTCACTGACTAATAATGTTAAGATAAAGAAATTAATGGCTAGAAAAAATCGTAAAACTGGATCAAGCAAGACCAAAAAGTGTGTGTGTGTGTGTGTGTGTATTAACAGATATTATATTGTAATATCTAGTATGTCATTGATATTATAATTGTTTTTATTGTTTTATTGTAGACCAGCTAAATCTACTGCTCCATCTGCTACTAGTACTGCTAAGCCGAAGAAAGAGGATCGTCAATGGGTGGGTGTGGTCAGAGGAAATGAAGCTAAAGAGTTGGATTATTCGGGTGCTTCCTCTCCTCTCTCTAATGGCACTGATCATGATGATGATATGGACGTATGTTGTTCACGTGACAGTCATGTGATATATTGTCATGATCAATTTTTATAGCTCTCTTTGAAGGGAAGTATGATAGGACAACTACAACCAGTTAAAGACTCAGAGGTTAATGAGACTGCTTCCACTTCAGAGTATGTGCTTATAATAGTACCCTGTGCTTATAATAGATACATTAAAGTATCCTGTGTTTATAATACATATGTCATGTACTTTGTGATTTTAATAGATAGGTTTAATACCCTGTGCTTACAATACATATGTCATATGTTATGGTACTCTGTGCTGTAATAGATAATACAGTGTTATTAGCCTCTACTTATAATATTACCCTGTGCTTATAATGGTACCCTGTGCTAATAATGGTACTCTGTGCTTAAAAGTTTCTGTTCTATATTATAGAGCTCAACAGAACAGTAGTGGAGGAGTCTTCTCATTTTTCAAATCTCTAACAGCTGGACGTACAATTACTGTTGAGCTCATGACACCTGTTATGGAGAAAATGAAAGAACATCTTATTAGTATGTATAGTGGGCGTGGTCAATGATGTCATTATTATACTATTATCTAGCTAAAAATGTTGCTGCTGAAATTGCTGATAAATTGTGTGACTCTGTGACAGCTAAATTGGCCGGAAAAACTATTGGGACTTTTAGCGGTAAAATATCATGGTAACCATGGCAACATTTTAGTTACAATAATGTAGGGATTCAATCTACCGTTCGTTCAAGTATGGAAGAAGCACTTGTTCAAATCTTGTCTCCTAAACGCCGTATTGATGTCCTTCAGGATGCTATGAAATGTAAGGAAGAAGGTCGTCCATTTGTTGTGACATTTTGTGGTGTAAATGGAGTAGGAAAATCTACTAACCTTGCTAAGGTAAATGGATATATAGGATGGATAAATGGATGTATAGATAGATAAATGGATGTATAGGATAGATAAATGGATATATAGGATGGATAAATGGATATATAGGATGGATAAATGGATGTATAGGATGGATAAATGGATATATAGATAGATAAATGGATGTATAGGATAGATAAATGGATGTATAGGATAGATAAATGGATATATAAATAAATAATATAATTATTTCAGATTTGCTTCTGGTTATTGGAAAATGGTCTCCGTGTTTTAATTGCTGGGTGTGACACCTTCCGTTCAGGAGCAGTTGAACAATTGAAGACCCACACTCGTCATCTGTCATCTCTTCATCCATCTGAGAGAGAGGGAGGACCTCCACGTGTGATGTTATTTGAACGTGGGTATGGTAAGGATGCAGCTGGTATTTGCATGGAAGCTGTTAGCTTTGGTAAGTCATCATTATTATAGAAGAGAGTAATATTATTATATTATATATTACATGTACAGCTCAACAACAAAAGTTTAATGTAGTATTAGTTGATACAGCTGGTAGAATGCAGGACAATGAACCTCTCATGATCTCTTTGGCTAAGGTTCATATTTACACTATAACTACCTATATAATCCATTGTTCATAGAATTTATCAATACACCTCTACTTAGTCTCATTCCCAGACTTAGTGAAGAACTGATTACTTCAATAGGTCTGGGTATGAGACTAACCTTTACTCAGTCAATCATTGATCCATTCAAATAGTTATTTGTCTATTGTCCATTTAATTATAGCTTATACGTGTCAATTCTCCTGATCTCGTATTATTTGTGGGTGAGGCTTTAGTTGGAAATGAAGCAGTTGATCAGTTAGTCAAGTTCAATCGAGCTCTAATAGATTATGCTGATAGTAATGATCATAATCCACGTGGTATTGATGGGATTGTCCTCACTAAATTTGATACCATTGATGATAAGGTATGTATATGAGGTATGTTTCATCTGACTCCATCCCCTCTTTCCAGGTTGGTGCTGCTATTAGTATGACCTATACTACTGGTCAACCAATAGTATTTGTTGGTACTGGACAAACTTATCAACATTTGTGTACATTGAATGTACAATCTGTTGTCTCATCATTGTTAAAATGAAGACTAATATGATAACTGGACAAAGGATTTCATTTGATTTCAAGAAAATAATTATATTAATTTTAAATAAAGACAAAAGTTGACTCCACATATAGTGATTGTAAAAATAAGTTTTTTATAATAATACAATATATTGCTATCTTCTATCTTAGCTCCAATGTGACTGCTAAGGTCTGTTATAGAAGGTACTGTTTGTAGCTCAAACTGAAGACAAGATAAAATGGATAGATGAATATGAATGGATGGACAGCAAATAGATAAATGGATTAACAAGTGGATGTGAATGGACAGTATCTTGAAAATGAGTTTCAAAAGTCATATGCTGATACTTAAATACCTTATAAATCCTCCTCTGGTATTTGTAGCTTTTGTGACAGTGGGGAAGTGAAAGTAACATCAAGTTCAGTCAGATTATTTTCATAATAAGCTTCAGTTAAAGGCTCCCAAGATTCTTTTGTATAAGACAGTAAATAAAAGTTAAAATATGTTATTGTATCTTGTAATTAATTTTACCTTTTAGTAGTAAGCTCTTCATTTTGACTGCAATTTTTTTCAAGCTCTCATCTTCTGTACTTATTAATACATCACAAATATTTAGTAATATCTGCTCTGATTCATTACTAGACTGAATCTGTCTATGTAGTTCAGTTACTACTTTACTTCCTTTTTGATAAACTGAATAACAAAGTGTTGTAGTAATATCATTGTATATATCTTGAGTAATCAACTGGTAAGTAAATAACTTGTTCATTATTCGGTCAAAATTGACTTCTGATCCAATTGCCTTACACAATTCTTCAAAATAACCTTGAAACAGCTCTGATGGGTCAGGTTTTTCTATTTTAAGAAAGATTATATTATATAATGGTCTGATTAATTTAGATTCATTAACATTATAAGCTGTTTAAATATGTCATAGTCAACTTACTAGTGATAGACTGAGGAGTTAAATGTCCTTGTGTTTGTGGTTCAGGTGGAGCAGTGAAATAATTCTTGATACGACCTGCTAAATCTTTTCTACCAATAGTATGAAGAGCAGTTGTTATTGGTTCCCATGAAGATGACATGTTACGTGACCTCCATAGAAGTATGGCTTCTCTACCACATTCAAGAGATCCACTATATTTCATTGTTATGTTATGAAGATCACCAACACTAAGTCCTAGTTTAAGACCAAACTCAAACCATTTATCACCAATGCCCATTGAACCAGTTTTACTTGCTAATATACACATAATGTCAACAATAAGTGGATCAGTGGCTGCAAAAGATATATACTATAAACCATTTCTAATTGCTAGTTACCTTTAGAAATGATGTTCACATCACTTGTTGAAGAATCAGATAAACTGTCAGATAAAGGAGGAGTGGGTGGCAAATGAGAATGCATCCCTGTATATGACAAGGAATACTAACAAAGTCTTTATCACAATATATTAACCTGGCTTTTTTAAAATGATCTTATCAATGTAAGGTTTGCTATTATGAGTACTAGTTATACCATTAAAGGTGATGGTTACTTCTGTTCTTGTTTTCTCAGCATCATCATATTCAATTCTTAATCTGAAGCGAGGAGGATATGACAAAAGACTTTCTAAATATTTAAGATCCTCTATGTTCTTTTCTGTTATTATTCCTTCTGTACAACCCATAACTTTATAGAAATCAATGGAGTCTTTTGTAATCTACAATGTAGAAATATTTTCCTTATTAATCTCCACCTGTCTTTCTTTTACCTCAGGAGTATATGGTTCCATTGATATGTACCAACCACGGATATTAGATTTAAAGTCAATGGAAGCAGACTCATCAGTAAATCTTATAGTTGGAGGTGATGATTTTAAATCATATCCTTGTGTTTGATATTGCTCTTCCAATGTCTATATTTAAAAAAAAGTAATATTTAGTTAACATTAATTTATTATTTACCTCTCCACACTTTTTTTGTTGATACAATAAACAGTAGTCTACTAATACAGTATGACCATTATCCTCTATTTTGTCAGCTCGTCTAATCAAATATTGTTTTGGAACTCTGTGATATTCCTTTCTTTCAATTCCAATACAATTTGAACAAAAATGACAAGTATCAACTTTGACAAGTGTAGACTCAACAGTCATTGTGAAGTTACTGTTTTGTTTAAAGTTAAATACATTGTTAATTATGAAATCTTCATCATCTGCTGTTAGTAGATATAGTTGGTTATTAGTATCCTTCATATTAGACACATCAATGTGATGAGGTATATATAGTTCAGCTGGTTTTATTAACTGACAGTTGATATATATCCATACAATAGGAGAGACTGGAATATAATCATCTTCAAACTTAAATTTATCACTAAACAAACAGACACCAAACCAGACAATAGCTGTATGTTCTATAGCTCCTTCTGGTATAATGAGAGTAACACCATATTGACTACAATCAATGATGTACTAAACCAGTAGGAGTGGCTTTTAATGTAGTCAGGTTTTTAAAAATACCTATATAATAATAATATAGAATACCATAGTTGTAAAATGACTTTTGTATAAATTAAAATAAATTATACTAAGATACATCTTCTCCGATTAATAATGGTCATAATTAAATGCTTATTACAAACAGATACTTAGTGACCTTCAGAAACCATGCAGTACACAAGCTGTAGTCAATGACATTATATGTCCTTTTCCTATTACTTAACAATGTCAAATAATATTTAATTGAATTTACCAAGTAAGGTCTTGTTGAGTATTAATGAAGTGACAGTCATCTGATGTGAAGTACTCTCATCATTTTGAACTCTGATAGGATCTGAAACAGTAGTTTTAATAGAGCTACTAGTAACATTACTTGACTCTTCACACAATGGAGGTTTATCCTAAATATTAAAATGTTTCTCTGTAGCTTCTATATGTATAGAAAATATTAAATACATACTTGACTTTTCATTATAGAACCAGAATACATAACAGTCTCTTTTTCTCTTATAACATGAGGCACTTTAGTACTGTGTTCTAATATCTATAATAGTATCATTAATAATAATAATGTATTATTAATATCTATGTTATTACTGTATTATTAGAAGATATAGTAGTTAAAGTCATATTGGTTGTTGGATAACATAATGAAATAGGCAATGAAGGAGGTGGTAGTAAAGTTGGTTTAACATTCGTTGCAGCTGTAGGATATGTAAAGTAGACAGATGGAGCTGTACCAGTTAGAGAACGAGGTTGGCTAGGAGTGAGAGTAACTGTAGACAAAGGCTGGATGTGAGGAAGAGGTATACCCATGCGGAAGTCAGGAATCTTCAGGTCATTGCGAAATCGAAGTATGTCTTTGCAAAACTTTAGTGATGGTCTGGCCTGTTCCAATTGTTGTCTTTTGTTCTTGTAGCGTCGATTTTGAAACCAAATTTTGACTTGTGTCTCTGTAAGTTTTAGTGTTTTTGCTAGTTGCTCTCTCTCATGTTGGGTCAAATATTTTTGGGTTGCATACCTTTGCTCAAGCTTATAGACTTGTTCAAGAGTGAATAGACAACTGGGCCGTCTCTTTTTCAATTTTTTAATAGAACTGCTTCCTAAAAATATACATTAAAGTAACTATAAATGACAGTTAAAAAACACAAAATAAATCACAAGTATTCTAATCACATGTTATATACACATATCATATACACATGTTATACAGACACATATCATATAGCATAAATTCTGGGCAAAATTCAGCCAAAACATTTATTAATATTGATTTGAAAAATCAATTGGTATCTACAAAGTAATCAGTTGACATCAAGTGATCAAAAAATTGTTAATCAATATTTTCCATTGATTCATGATTAATGTTTATGCTATGATTGATGCTATCCGATTAATGAGTGTTTTCTGTTCAATCATCAGCTTGAAAACCACTCCCATTAATGTTAATTGTGAGAAACAATAAGATGACAGCATGTTTAGTGAGATGTTAATGTTTTATCACTCTCAGTGATGAATTTGTGGAGTTAGATATCAACGTACTGTAACGATCACTTTTGTATTATTTCTTTTCTTACAAAAAATTTATCTGAATAAGTCTATAAGATTGAAATACCTACCACTGAATTTTCATGAATTGATTGTGTGTGTGTGTGTGCATATGTTCTCTAAAGAAAGAAATAAGTGTTAAAAGAAATACCTCGTTATAGGAAGATAATTACATTACAAATAGGTGTGGTTTAATAATTATATCATGAACGATTTTGTGCAGAAATATCAATTGATTGATATTTTGCATTGTCAATAATCAGTTGTTTTCAAATCACATAACCATCATTTAATTTAAATTGGATGGCTTGAAAATATTGATCAATTATTTGGACAAATCATAGACAATATATAAAATGGATGGACTGGCCAGATACTATATGCTGTGACATCACATCACTTCACATCACTTCCTGTTATACAGACATACTTTATTAGAGAGAGTGAAATGACATGGTGAGTAAACACTAGCTCAGTGCAATATAGCTTTAAATGGACATATATAAGATTCTAATAGATCTATTTTATTTACAATGTTTTTTATATGCTAATTTTGCTTAAAAATTAAAAGTAAGAAATGTTAAGTTTCACAGAAACTGTTCATATGATGTGTTAGTGTCTTTTTGGAACAGATATCATGAAAAGAGTGAAAGTAGCTATGAAAGAAAGGTGTTTGCTAAAGAATATTTACAGTTTGTGCTGATGATGGCATTTTTTATTGTTGTATTTGTTAATTTATTATTTCAACAACTACTTGCTTGTTCCTGATGTATATATAAAAACAGTGATATATTAATTAATATGTACATAGTTTAAAGTTATGGGGTATCATTATGAATGTTAATTAACAGTGGTAAAGTTGTATGTTCTGAACAAACATTTTAGAAATATTTAGGACCCATCTCTGAAGGGATTGGCAAAGGGCTTTCTCTGAGAGATTTTAAAAGTAGTTATGATTTTTCCTTGTAATTTCAGGAGGTAGTGAGCCAACTTCAAGACTACTTCCTACCTTTGTACAGATGAATTTGTTTAATTAAACATCAGACTAAGTTATTACAATGTTGACATTCTTGAGGTTAGAAAACTTACCTTTACTTTTAATTTGATATTACAGTTAAATTACAACTTTAATCACTTATAATAAATCAGCCATGTTTAGCAAATACAGCCATGGTAACCATGTTCCAAAATACTTACTGTGTAAAGTGCATGTTCACATTCAATTTCACATTCATATTATATAGCATATATGGACAGATATATACAAAATATCAATCAATGTTTTTGATCAATATTGACCATTCTTTGCCAGGAATTGTATCATACATACCCACACATGGATTATGATATAATATATACCTTGTTCAGTATTTGGGGGTGAATCAGCGTCAACTGAAGGATTACTAGGACGCTCCTTACTGTCTCCAGATACATTGTTTGGTGTATCGTCGTAATTGGATGGGCCTTGCTGGACATTGTTACTAACACTGCACGTCGGTGATGGTGGCAGCTGCGGAGGTAACAATATCGGCATCGTGTCTAAGATATCGGAGATCATAAAAGACGACCTCTTTCTCTCTGGTGATTGACTATCCATAACATTAGTCTCGCGAGACCAGTCCCTTTGGTTAAGGTCTTGTAGCCCACGTATAATTCCTTCACCCGCATTCCTGGGGAAACCACAGCGTATTGAACCTCTGCCTAACAAACCACATTATTACAGTTAGGTGTGGTTAAGGATTTGCTTCTAGAAATTTGAAAATATTATAGAGGATTCATAAATTCAGCAGAGATTAATAAATACAGTACTTTTTTTGTAACCTTTATCAGAGGGTTAAAATTAATTGATGGTACTCTCCAGTTATGTAATGAGGGAGGACCTCCACGTGTGATGTTATTTGAACGTGGGTATGGTAAAGATGCAGCTGGTATTTGCATGGAAGCTGTTAGCTTTGGTAAGTCATCATTATAGAAGAGAGTAATATTATTATATTATATATGACAGCTCAACAACAAAAGTTTAATGTAGTATTAGTTGATACAGCTGGTAGAATGCAGGACAATGAACCTCTCATGATCTCTTTGGCTAAGGTTCATATTTACACTGTAACTACCTATATAATCCATTGTTTGTATAATTTATCAATACATCTCTACTTAGTCTCATTCCCAGACTTAGTGAAGAACTGATTACTTCAATAGGTCTGGGTATGAGACTAACCTTTACTCAGTCAATCATTGATCCATTCAAATAGTTATTTGTCTATTGTCCATTTAATTATAGCTTATACGTGTCAATTCTCCTGATCTTGTATTATTTGTGGGTGAAGCTTTAGTTGGAAATGAAGCAGTTGATCAGTTAGTAAAGTTCAATAGAGCTCTAATAGATTATGCTGATAGTAATGATTATAGTCCATGCGGTATTGATGGGATTGTCCTCACTAAATTTGATACCATTGATGATAAGGTATGTATATGAGGTATGTTTCATCTGACTCCACCCCCTCTTTCCAGGTTGGTGCTGCTATTAGTATGACCTATACTACTGGTCAACCAATAGTATTTGTTGGTACTGGACAAACTTATCAACATTTGTGTACATTGAATGTACAATCTGTTGTCTCATCATTGTTAAAATGAAGACTAGTATGATATAACTGGACAAAGCATTTCATTTGATTTCAAGAATACAATTATAAATTTTAAATAAAAACAAAAAGTTGACTCCACATAATATAATGATTGTAAAAATATTTTTTTAATAATAATACAATATATTGCTATCTTCTATCTTAGCTCCAATGTGACTGCTAAGGTCTGCTATAGAAGGTACTGTTTGTAGCTCAAACTGAAGACAAGATAAAATGGATAGATGAATATGAATGGATTAACAAGTGGATGTGAATGGACAGTATCTTGAAAATGAGTTTCAAAAGTCATGTACTGATACTTAAATACCTTATAAATCCTCTTGTGGTATTTGTAGGTTTTGTGGTGAAGTGAAAGTAACATCAAGTTCAGTCAGATCATTTTCATGATAAGCTTCAGTTAAAGGCTCGCAAGATTCTTTTGTATAAGACAGTAAATAAGAGTTAACAAAACATGTCATTGTTATTTGTAATTAATGTTACTAATAGTACCTTTTAGTAGTAGGCTCTTCATTTTGCCAGCAGTTTCTTTCAAGCTCTCATTTTCTGTACTTATTAGTACATCACAAATCTTTAGTAATATCTGCTCTGATTCATTACTGGACTGAATCTGTCTATGTAGTTCAGTTACTACTTTACTGCCTTTTTGATAAACTGAATAACAAAGTGTTGTAGTAATATCATTGTATATATCTTGAGTGATCAACTGGTGAGTAAATAACTTGTTCATTATTCGGTCAAAATTGACTTCTGATCCAATTGCCTTACACAAGTCTTCAAAATAACCTTGAAACAGCTCTGATGGGTCAGGTTTTTCTATTTTAAGAAAGATTATATCATATAATGGTCTGATTAATTTAGATTCATTAACATTATAAAGCTGTTTAGTGTTTAAATTTATCATAGTCAACTTACTAGTGATAGACTGAGGAGTTAAATACCCTTGTGCTTGTAGTTCAGGTGGAGCAGTGAAATAATTCTTGATACAACCTGCTATATCTTTTCTACCAATAGTATCAAGAGCAGTTGTTATTGGTTCCCATGAAGCTGACATGTTACGTGACCTCCATAGAAGTATGACTTCTCTACCACATTCAAGAGATCCACTATATTTCATTGTTATGTTATGAAGATCACCAACAGTAAGTCCTAGTTTAAGACCAAATACAAACCATTGATGACCAATACCAATTGGATTAGTTTTATTTTCTAATAGACATATAATGTCAACAATAAGTGGATCAGTATCTAAAAAAAGACATATATATACTACAAACCATTTCAAATGCTAGTTACCTTTAGAAATAATATTCACATCACTTGTTGAAGAATCAGATGAACTGTCAGATAAAGGAGGAGTGGGTAGAAAATGAGAATACATCCCTGTATATGACAAAGAATACTTACACACTCTTTATTACATTATATTAACCTGGCTTTTTTAAAATGATCTTATCAATGTAAGGTTTGCTATTATGAGTACTAGTTATACCATTAAAGGTGATAGTTACTTCTGTTCTTGTTTTTTCATCACCATCATACTCAATTCTTAACCTGAAGCGAGGAGGATATGACAAAAGTTTTTCTAAGTATTTAAGATCCTCTATGTTCTTTTCTGTTATTATTCCTTCTGTACAATCCATAACTTTATAGAAATCAATGGAGTCTTTTGTAATCTACAATGTAGAAATATTTCCTCTCTTAAACTCTACCTGTCTTTCTTTTTACCTCAGGAATATATGGTTCCATTGATATGTACCAACCAGGGATACTAGATTTAAAGTCAATGGAAACAGACTCATCAGTAAATCTTATAGTTGGAGGTGATGATTTTAAATCATATCCATGTCTTTGATATTGTTCTTCCAATGTCTATATTTACAATAGTAGTAATAATTAGCTAATATAATTAATTATTTACCTCTCCACACTTTTTTTGTTGATACAATAAACAGTAGTCTACTAATACAGTATGACCATTATCCTCTATTTTGTCAGCTCGTCTAATTAAATATTGCTTTGGAACTCTGTGATATTCCTTTCTATCAACTCCAATACAATTTGAACAAAAGTGACAAGTATCAACTTTGACAAGTGTAGACTCAACAGTCATTGTGAAGTTACTGTTTTGTTTAAAGTTAAATACATTGTTAATTATGAAATCTTCATCATCTGCTGTTAGTAAATATAGTTGGTTATTAGTATCCTTCATATTAGACACATCAATGTGATGAGGTATATATAATTCAGCTGGTTTTATTAACTGACAGTTGATATATATCCATACAATAGGAGAGACTGGAATATAATCATCTTCAAACTTAAATTTATCACTAAACAAACAGACACCAAACCAGACAATAGCTGTATGTTCTATAGCTCCTTCTGGTATAATGAGAGTAACACCATATTGACTACAATGATGTACTAAACCAGTAGTAGTGACTTTTAATGTAGTCAGGTTTTTAAAAATACCTATATAATAATAATACCATAGTTGTAAATGTTTTTTATATAAATTAAAATAATTATACTAAGATATAATTATCTTCTCCAATTAATAAAGGTCATAATTAAATGCTTATTACAAACAGATGCTTTGTGACTTCAGAAACCATATAATACACAAGCTGTAGTCAATTAAATTATATGTCCTTTTCCTTTTACTTAACAATGTCAAATAATATTTAATTTACCAAGTAAGGTCTTGTTGAGTATTAATGAAGTCACAGTCATCTGATGTGAAGTACTCTCATCATTTTGTCCTGTGATAGGATCTGAAACAGTAGTTTTAATAGAGCTACTAGTAACATTACTTGACTCTTCACACAATAGAGGTTTATCCTAAATATTAAAATGTTTCTCTGTAGCTTCTATATATAGAAAATATTAAATACATACTTGACTTTTCATTATAGAACCAGAATACATAACAGTCTCCTTTTCTCTTATAACATGAGACACTTTAGTACTGTGTTCTAATATCTATAATAGTAGCAACAATAATAATAATGTATTATTAATATCTATGTTATTACTGTATTATTAGAAGATATAGTAGTTAAAGTCATATTGGGTGTTGGATAACATGATGAAATAGGCAATGAAAGCGGAGGTAGTAAAGTTGGTTTAACATTCATTACAGCTGTAGGATATCTAAAGTAAACAGATGAAGACAACAATAAAACAATGGTAGATGGCATATAGATGCTATAAGGCCCAAAATAATCTTAGGACTACCTGGCAAGCTCTGCATGGCAAGCGTTTTTATTGCATCCGTTACAAAGGGGTTTCCCTGGGCAGCTAGTTACCATGGGAGAGAGTATATATACACGTTTGCAGTTACTCCCTTGACCAAATGCTATGATCAAAGGTTAATAATACAATAAATGGATTAGCATAATAATAACACAGACATAACTAAGTCACACACATGTACATGTACATGTACGATATGAGCATGTACATGTGTTGTATGCTGACCTATTGTACAAGCAAAGGAAATGAAAAGATTTATAACAATAAAATAACAATATATGATGTATCCTATTAATTAGAAGCCATAATAAAGGGGCATGTACCTATAAATCCAATGACATAAGACTATTTGCTTATGCTCCAATCAATACCACTTTCACCGCCTACATTGTTTAAATATCAGAGTCCTTATTAAGAACACATGTTGTGTCATAGAAAACTTACACTATGTCAATAGTGTGAGTATGAAGGGCACCCTTGACTTCTTGGGACTTTCCTGATGGCCGACAAAGGAATGTACCATCTTGTTTACATCTTAAATAGTGCTCAGGTTGACTCCTAAGAGGAAGAGAGAGGGAAATAGAGTGATTAACAATGGGCATTTCATGTGTAAACTTCAATATTATAAGATCAATCCTTGGAACATAATAATATATAACATGTCAAATTTCAATATCATCCTGTCTAATTTCAAAACAATTGTTACAATAACAATTACCTTATAAGGAAAACTAAAACAATAACAAATATTACATAAACAGAAAAATAAAATTATGCCTCCATTTATCCAATGATCATTCATTATCATTGCAATTAATTCATTAGTTTACATACCTATCACACTCTACATACCACGTATCCTGACGAATGTGAGGACGATTCTCAACAGGCATTGATAACTGAAAAGATATATACATGTACATGTATATTATATGGAGATTACAATATATTTAGTCCAATACATGTACATGTAGCACAGTACATGTGTATCAAGAGGAACAGGGACTAATATATTGACCATGTGAATGTAATCACAGAAGCTAAAAGTCCAGTATTTCTTACCTTTGATCTCATATGTACTGGCCTCATAGCATTGACTGGTGTGCTTTGTGTAAACCTATCATTCTCTGAAGATATTTTTCTAATTGAAGGTAGAGGGAGTTGTGGTAAAGGAGTTGCTCTGGGAACAAGAGGAGGAGGAGGAGACGATTCTTCTATTGTCCTACTTCTGTTGACACACACACAGAGAAAGAGAGAGAGAGAGAGAGAGAGTAGAGACAAATAACACATAAGAAAGGTATTACCTTGGAGGAGGAGGAGGGCCAGGATTAGCCAATAGAAAAGAAACTTCAGGTGGAGGTTCATAAATCAATTCAGGGTCCTCATCATCATCCCTGAAATTATTAAAAAACAACACTCACAAAATTGGCAAATACTATTATACACATGTTACCATGGAAACAAGTAAAATACACGCACTATTGTCAATACGTTACTATGGAAACAAGTAAATACATGTATATGCACACAGTTTTAATGCACACATTGTCTTATGAGAATATATTATTATTAACAATAATTTGGAGAGATGATAATACTTACATCTCTTCTTCCAATGTTCCATACAATGTACCATAAATACTCTCGGATTCTGTGATGGACTTCTCTTTGACACGTTCAGAAATATCATGATGAGTCAGTCCTTCTTGGACTAGTTTACTGGAAAAAAAATACAGCAAATTACAAGTGTACTAACAGTGAGTTTAGATTCTCTTTATCATGGACATAATGAGGTTTTGGGAACTATTATTATTATTATTATTACTGTCTTACCTAATGTATTGATCTTTTTCCCATTGAAGTCTCATTAAAATAGGTCTTATTGAGTTTAAGTCACGATCAAGTGCTCTAAAATTTTTGTTACAATCAATCATGTTTTGTAAAGCCATTTTATGGTATCTTTCAGCTTGTTGTAATTTATCACCTAATACTTTCCCATTTTCCATTACCCTATAAGGTAATACAGTGTTATGAGTATATGTGTATGTGTGAGAGAGACAGAGAGACAGAGAAGAGAGAGAGAGAATGTTCACCTTTTTCTATCAATCTCCAACATATTAGATACAGAAAGATTAGATTTCCTGAGAAAGACAAGCTGTTCTTTAAGCATTTCCACTATATTCCCTCGAGCTTTGACACTAGCTTGACCATTCTCAACTTCCTACAAAAGAAAAGATCATTTAATTTTAAGTGAATGGAGTCACAACATTGCAAAGAGGTGATAAGTAAACAAGTTATTAATGTAAACAAGTTATTAATGTAAACAAGTTATTAATATAAACAAAACTAACAATATAAGGTTTGAAGATACAATAAAACAACTCATAGTGGACACACAGATTTAAGGACACTTGTTCTAGTCCCATAATAATACTTTAGTGTATTATACAACCTCTATATTGAGGATACCTCTATATTAAGGATCCATTTGAAAGAGGTTTGACAAAGTAACAGATATTGGTTGACAAAATGTCTATCATACAAGTCACTTACAACTCTTTCACGCTCAAATCTCTTCTCTAATTCAAGGTACTCATCATTTTTAGAATCAAAATTCTCTGTTGCTTCTTGTAATTTGTCAAGTAATTCTTCAACATCATTCTCACGATCTTCTTCTTCATCTTCCGCACCTTCATCAGTGATCTAAATGGACAGATAGTAAAATGAAAGATCATATGGATACACATTATATTAAAATAGATATGCATCTGTAATAGAGGCAATTTACTTTGGAAAAACGGGATATGGGATGTTCCAATTTCACATCAAGACGTGGGTTATACTGAGACAATGAGTTCTTACGATAGTACTCAATTAAAGCAGGTACAGATGAAAAAGCTGTTGGTTCCGAAAACCCATACTTCCCTTGAGATGAAATGATACGTATTAACTTGTTTTGTCCTCCTTTTCTCACAGTCAATGTGTAAGCTCCTCGTTGAGAGTCACTGACAAGAAATGTCCCATCAACTGTATCTCTAAGTTTTGGTGTCACTTCTTCCCTGAACATAGATAGGAATACAAATCAGTGCTCTCTTTATAGTAGAATCTCTTATAATGGACACTCTGATTTAGAGAGATTCTCTGAATGTGTTCTAGTCCCATACTAATATTTTAGTGTATTATACAACCTCTATATTAAGGACACTTGTTCTAGTCCAATACCAATACTTAAGTGTATTATTTTGACCTCTATATCAAGGTCCAAGGACACCTCTATATTAAGGATATCCTCTATACAGATGACACAGGTGGAATAAGGTCAAATAGTACTCACTACATTACCAGTGTATTCTGACACCTTAGAAACTTACAACTGTAGAGAGAGGTCAAATAACTGGAACAAGTCCAGGATGTTTGTAAAGGGTGTTTTTAATTCATTGTCCTTTACAGGAAGTAAATTAGTGTTATGATCTAAGGGGTGTCCTCTTTTCATAAGAGGAAAACACACAAGGGATATTTTCTATTAATAACACACACATGTACATGTACACAATAAATGTTGATACATTCTATTACATGTACCTCACCAACTTTTTAATATGTAGCCAAGTCTGAATATATTAAATTACTGACTTACCTGGAAATATCCTGCCAGTACCAACCACAATCAGTTAATGGCATAGAAACAGTATCGACATCTTCCTCTTCTAGAACTGGTACAGGGAGTGGTCGAGAGGGAGGGAGAGAGGGTTGCCTTACTCTACTTGGTACTGGAAGTGGTGGAGAAGTGGCTAGAAATAGAATGAACAACTTAATAATATAAATGTACACGTACATGTGTATAATGAAAGTAATAGTGGTCTAGCATATTAAAATCAACTTAAGTTTTACAAAGAACATACTATTATTTATGTCTCCTTTCAAATATAAATCAAATTTTAGCATATCAAAACAATAAACTTTATAATAAATTTTTATGAGAAACAGTTTCATTGCAACTGTTCAAAACAAGTAAGTTATATAATTTGATTTGATTGTTCCAGTAACAAATGAAATAAAACAAAACAACTCAAGAGGAAATGGTATGCTAACATCCTGTACCAGGAATGTTAATAAAATATGGTATGTAATAATTACTATAGAACTTCCTGTTATAAAATTTATTAATAAGATGGCTGCATAGAACGTGCAAATATTTCCTTAAATGTCAGCATTTTTTCGACTTAGTTACATAATTAATGATATGTAATGGAGCTAATGCTCAAATGAATTTCAAATGAACGCTCGTGTATAAGTTATTGTTACAATAAGTTATTGTTGCTATTGTTGTGTATAAGTTATTGTTAAACAGGAAGTTTATAAAATTTGGTAAGCATGAGGGACTATCATTGAACTTCCTGCATACCAACTTTCTTGTTCAAGATGTCCATGTATATAGCAATCAATTATATGCACAAGTATTTGTTCTAAATTTTCAGACTTAGTTTATAATACTCACGTTTGGTTTCTCTCCTGATAGGAGGTGGAGGCGCTACATAAATAATAAACACAATATAACATATTAAATATTGTATATTCCAGTATATTATCAGTATACTCTAGTAAAATATTAGTATATTCCAGTATACCATTACCTCTGTTCCAGGGGCCTTTCTGTAATAGAATATCTATTATCCGACAGTGAACATCACAATTTCCTACCAGCTCACTAAGGTCAAAGTACAGAGGTTAAAGGTTAAAATAAGACCAACTCACGTTATTTGTTCTGGTTTTGGTCTGATAAGAGTGGGTCCAAAAACAAGAGCTAAATTATTTAGTGACATCTTGTTATATTGTTGTTCATCAATAACACTGCAATGAGACGGAAAGAGAGAGTAAGACATAATACAGACATTATATTATAACTTACTTAATGAGATGTTTCAAAATTGTTTCTAATGTCAGTTTATTATGAGATGGTAGTCGGTCAACAAGAGATTTTACATTTTGATAAATCATATCAATATCTTTACTGCTTTCTAAAAAAGAATAAAAATGGAGAATATTATCAGCAACTGAACCATTTCTACAAAACTAGCAGTGCATGAAATATTTAGGAGGAGAGAGAGAGAGAGAGAGAGATGCAACAGAAAGCCAACAGTTTACTTACTTGCAGCCTGAATAAAATCACTATACATGTGATAAGTGAACACTGGTTCAGGTAACTCTCTCAAGTAGAGTTTGAGAGCACCGGCAAAGACATGAGTATCAGCCCAACGTGGATCATGAACATCAACAGCAGCTACATCTAGAGAGAGAAAGAGAGAGAGAGAGAGAGAGAGAGAGAGAGAGAGAGAGAGAGAGAGAGATGGCCTATGTAATCTATTTACAAACTTACTTGTATTCAGTTCATCTTTTAGTCTGTTAATGTCACCAAGTGATGGACTGATACAATAGATACCTTCTAGTCTTAGACCTAACAATACAACAACAATATCACTTATAACTGAATTGATCCTCATACCTTTCTCCTCTACTGCTTCGATACATTTGATGACAATAGGAGGAGCCTTCTCAACCTGACAGTTAAATTGTGCCACTAATTCAACACCAAATACTTCAACTAATAATTTTAAAAATAATGCATATAAGTTCATATAATATATAATAAATGTAGTTATAATATATATAATTAGAATATATAAGTTAATGTAACACTATATTATACAGTGACATGTCCTCAGTCTTCATAATAGTATATTATGTTAATATATTTAATCATTATTGTAACTAGACTATATGATGTTTGTAACCAAACTAACCAATGTTATGTCTCGTTTTCCATTGATCACAACTAGCAATGGTCTCCATTAGACACATTTTGTGTAGACTCATACTACAATCTTAAGAGAGAGAGAGAGAGACAGTAAAATTATTATTTACTTAATTAATTCTCTCACTTTTACACTTTAATCCTTGTCGTATAAACCCTAACATGTACTTACGACAGAAATCACATCTGGTAGGAGTACCATATGTATGAGAATGAAAGATATGTCCATTTAATGAACGTTCTCCCTCTACAAAATATAAACAAAATGACTGTTGATGAAACATGTTCTTTGTTCTCTCTCTCTCACACACACACACACACACACTCACTTCTTTTCTTAGGGTCTTGATCTGTTATTGTGAATACACCTGGTGAACGAACCATTGCAGCAGCATACTGACCAAACTGACCACTTAATCTCTTCCAAGCACCAATATCAGTATCATCATCAGGAGAGAGAGAATTAGGAGTAGATACCTACAATAAAATAATATTATCAACAGAAAATATAATCTGACATATTGACACTTTTAACAACATTGAGTCACATAACTAAATTAAGAATAATCATTACAGTACGACCACACCCCATAATATATATGTACGATACACTGATCTATAATAACTAACATTAATAGTAAAAACAACCTACTAATAATATATTTCTTATAATACTTAAAAACAATATTATTATATCATTATTCTTATTTCATTAATTTATTTATAGTATAAACATTTAATATTCTCCCTGCTAATAAATCCACAATGAGGTAATGTAGAACATTGTTGGTGTATTAATAACTTATTGAAATAAAGATATAAAATATAAATTTATTACAAATAGTTAATACTAATATACTTTCAAGTGTAAAGTAATAAATATGCCACACCCACAGTGACCCACCTATTGCTGATGTATTACTAAGTCAGAACTCAATGTAATACAATTTAATATATTATAACATGTACACTGCTATTACTTACTATATTGTATATGAACATATCTATACGTAATATTAACTATAATACTTCTTAAACTTAACTATACAAATTTCAGACTACAGCTCTAATAATATGCCACTCCCACTATTTAATTACGTGTGGGTGGTAACTATTTTCTGATTACTGAAATGTGGGCAGTACCTGTGTTGGCCTACAGAGTTCATTAAGACACTCCATAATGACTTGTATATGTAGTTCATCAGTGATACCAAGTTTCTATGAGAATGAGTATATTATAAAACAATTGTGCATTATAAAAAAAACACATTCTAGTTCTGGAATGGGAATGAAATTATAGGTATGCATGTGTATACGTCCACTAACTATTAGTATGTCTTCATTGACCCTCATCAGTTCTTGTCCAGTAACAATACCACCTTTTTTAAAGTGGTCCCAGTAAACATCAATTTTAACAGCTTTCATCCATGATTCAATGTCTGACTCATGGAATTCAAGGAATGACTGGAGAGTGAGTGAGTAAGAGAGAGAGGAGGAATAATTTAAAACATTTCGTATGTTCATACTTACATTTTTAGTGTAAACATATTCTCTATATGAGATATCTTCTAAGGCATCCTGTGGAATGGAATTATAAAATTATTAGTCTCAGTTTTTCAAAACAAAATCTTAAAAACTCACACTGGCACTAGGATCACATTTAATGACTTTTAAGAAAGCATCTTTGCAGGTGGCATGGCATACTGCTTGACAGTCTGTGTGTGTGTGTGTGTGTGTGTGTGTGAGAGAGAGAGAGAGAGAGAAGAGAGAAAGAGAGAAGCAGTAAAAGAAGTTAATAAACAAATCATACTAGGTAAATAATGCCCTTTATATTAAATAAACTATTTAATTAAATGTGTGGTCTGTGGTGTTTATTTTAATCAGCAGTTGCTACAAAAACAAGAGTAAACCCCTGACCAATTACTGTATAATGAACAATAAAATAACATATACATAATCAACTATAATCTTATGTATTATGTCAACTTGAAATAAACTTGAGAACAGCACAACATATTTATTGTATACAGATATATCATATACAACTCACATATGCACTTGAAGCCGGAATTACTCGCACCCCAAAGGTAGTCTTCACCTAACAGACAGATAGATAAATAAACAGAGAGAAAAATAGATGAATGGATGAAGAATGGACATGTTATGGATTAACGAATGATCAGATAATAGTATCACTTACAAACAATACACATTAGTGGTAACTGAAGTGTCACTTTGAAAAGATCATGAGGTTGTATAACTTCTCTATGAGCACGAGGAGCTGGAGGGGGTGGGGTTGTTTCTTTTGGTATAGAAGGATCAGGTGTTGGAGTTGGTCTTTTCTGCCGAAGTGGAGGAGGAGGTGGGGTAGGTTCATGGATAGGCTCTCGGGGAGGGGGAAAGGGAGATATGGGTTCTTCCTGTGGTATCACTTCATCTATTAATTGTGAATAACTACCGCCAGGAAAGTCCCCAGTTTCTCCAGTACGTTGATTAGTACCTATAAATAGACATTTGATGATGTAATGATCAAACTATTTTCTGTAGTCATTCATCCACTGGACCAAAGTATTAATCCATTCTACTTAATCATCCATCCATTAAAACTAGCATCTCTTCATACCTTTCATCCAAGCACTTTCATTTGGCCATGATCCATCATCTAATTGATAGACAATTAAAAAATCATCAGGTAACATAGACACTTCAGAGGAATCTCTTGATGTGAATGGAAAGAGAGCTTTGTATACTCTATATGCCATCTCCTGAGCCAGAGAGAGAGAGAGACAGACAGACAGACAGACAGAGAGAGACAGAGAGATCACAAACAGCCATACAATTTAATTACAACATATCTTAAATCCAAACTTAGGTTATCTATCAAATAAACTACTACTAGAATGTAACTACTAAATTATACACCTACAACATTGTATTGCACATAAACATGTACACTTCCATATACTCACTCAATATCACACTGATCATCTTAACAAAGATGTTTGTAAATGAGTATCATCAATAAAATACACTGGCAAACAAGTTATTTACATTGTCTATATTAGATATATCTCTCCAGATGCTTGGACTAGCCTAAACCAAATAATTGTTTATTTTAAGGACAAAGTGTCCAATTATAACATAGAATATAGAGATAAGTTTACATGTAAAAATACATGTACATGTACTATACACAGCCATATAGTTCTGTAGATCTTGTGGTCATAAAGCTGTCATTCATTAATTCATCAGTTCATCAATTCATCCATCAGTTCAACCATTCATCCATCAACATCCATTAATTCATCTACAAATCTGTCCATTCATCCATCTATTTTATCAAGCCATCCATTATTTAACTATTTGTCCATCCAATATTCTATCCATTACATACATATAAAAATACAACATCTCCCATAAGGAAGCAACCCTCACCTCAAGTCACATGATATGACAACAACATTGGGTAAACAAGTTACCACTATTCCAAATTAATAGAATATATATATATATATATATATATATATATTACACACACACACACACACATATTAAAGGGTTAGACCTCAAGAGTTGCTGATAAATAAATCACAACTACAAGATATAGGATGTTAGCTATACATGTATTTAAACAGGATAAGCCAGTTATGACAGGATTGGGTTATTGGTTGATATAAAGTGTACACAAAGAGAAAAGACAAACTAACATTACAATTGGAAATTTACCACTTCATTTCACAAGATGCTCTATATTGCTTACAACAACTATCACTTTACTGAGCAAGTTTACAAAGATATCCTAACATATACAGAGGTTTACAGAGGTATCCTAAGTTTTCTAATGAACTACACAATTGATACACTGGTGCTTTAGAATGGAAAGGAACTTAAATTTCTTCCACCAGTAAATTAACCAAGAATGACAGAGAACTAAGCTAGCTTCTAAAAATATATTTGAATATTTTGAGATTATATATGTCATTAATTCAAGGCCAAACAATATCTTTTTTTATACTTTATACAGATAGGGTGAATTAATTTGTTGTCTCAGGAACAAACACTTTTATAGTATAACTATAAGCAGCTGGTTGGTAGTTAATACTGACATACAATGAAATGATCAATACATTTCTACATCTGTCTCTTTATTACTAAAACTATTTATATGTAAAAGTGCTGTACCCAATACACAATTATCTAACTGTTTACATCAACAAAATCAAAGCTGTATGCCCCTTCAAACCAAGTCATCATGTACATTAACATTATACGATAAATGACAACATATCTCACCCGCTATTTTGCCAGTACTGCCACTAGTGTCTCAGATGGAAAATTCACACTGCTTGTGCTGTCACAAAAAATTGGTTCCCCCTTAATTTGTTCCCCCCGGTCCTAATATTTTGCAATATTTGATCCCCCTGGAACTTATATTTCAGTGGCATGTTGAAATATATAGACCCTCTCTGAAATAATAAATCCCCCCTAGGTCCTTCGTTTTCATAATATATTGCCCCCCCCTGGAACTAATATTTCAACAAAACTAAAACATAAAGACCACTATGAATAATTAATAATCTCTATGTTGCAATGTGTTGACACTATACTAAATACACTTGTTACAGGACCACTTTGTAGATGAGTCTAAAATTTCAGTGGGTATAGTCACACATACACCAACATGGAACCAATCTCCACAGGTAGAGCACTGCATCCTGGACGTTCAGGCATTCTACAGGAACAGTAGATGTACAAAGCATATGAATGCTTAACTACATTTCCTCTTCTCCTTCTTCGCTAAACTGGAAAGTCAGAGAGACACTGTGTTTCTAGACAGTGTATCAAGTGCTTTCGCATTTGTGGCTGATCAAAATGGAAAGCTCCAGGTTGATCCCCATTTGCTAGGGTTGCAGCAAATGCAATGGCGAAGATGCCACAGTCTGTTGAACCACACTGCAGTTGGGTGTCCATATATCTAATATTGATGGTAGATCTTGGAGTTGCAAGCAGTGCTGCAATCTGGTCTAGTAGATGTGTTGTAGTGACTGGGGGATAGCTATCGAAGATGTTGATTTCCCCATCTTTGCAACCAATGTTGGAAACTGTTACCCAGTGGGCATGTCCGGCATGTAAAATTTGAACAAACTCCTCTGTTTGTATAGCAAATGACAAAGTAAGTCCTAGTGTCACATCCTGAAGTCCATTAACATAGGGGTATTTCTTCTTCAGTAAACTTTGAGCTTCATTGATGATCTTGTCTGTCAGCCAGCCATTATTAATAAGTACTGCTTGATCACTTTTTGTAAGACCATCTACCCAATGTTTCTCATGTTCTTGAGAAGACAGATTATGGCTGTCCACATTGATGACTATAGTCTCTGGTTCTTGCAGTGATCTTGCCTGTTGTCTCAACTTGCAAGCCAGTGCTTTTGCTTTGTAGTTAGTACGCAGCTTTCTAGTGGGTGCAGATGGTATAGAAAGCTGTTTAGTAAGTGGAGGTGGTCTTGCAGGAGATGAGGATATGATAGATTTAGGAGTAAGTGTCAGTGGTTTCGTTGGAATGGATGGAGCGAGTGGAGGTCGTCTTGGAGGAGTGGATGGAAGCTGCTTAGTGAGTGGAGGTGGTCTTGGAGGTGTGGATGTCAATATTGGAGATGGCAGATCATACGGGGAAAATTCTGGAATGAACCCAGCTTGTTTAATTGGAGTACTGAATGCACTGACTCCTGGTGAATGATCAAGAATTGCTACATTCAATTTGTATGATGTAGGTGAAGGAAAGCTCACATCCTGTTGTGAAAATGGCAGTATATGTGTAATTCTTGGAGGCAGTGGAGGTATGGAGTCATCTATTCTATATTGATTCTATACAAATGAAGGATCAAGACATAAAATACATTTTGCCTGCATATATGTACCTCATTTGTTTCCTGGTCTCCATCACTATCATCAACTCTTTGGGGACATGTATTCTCATCATTCTTATTCAGAAAGTATCTCTTTAAGTGAAACCCGTTGACTTGTTGTACAACCTAAAAGTATACAGTACAAGTAAATTGATATAACTGTGCAAGCATGCATGCATGTACTAGCTCTCTCAATATAGCTCACATAGAATTATATAGCTAACCTTCTCCCCATTTAGTTCCTTTAACTTGAAAAGCCTTTTACCAAGTGATGCAATGATTACAAATAATAAAAATGAGCATTTACTATTTTCATGTAAACTATTTAAAAGGAATGTTTTATTGTAACAAGAAAGAAGTAACACTAATAACACTTATAAGACAAAATATTTGTTGTGATATATCGTACTACATAATATAATTATATACAATACTTTTTATAAATTTTCCTTCTACAATGTCAATAATAATATAATATACTGAATACCAAGGAGTTACTGTAATAGACTGATATAGTAAGCATTGTTTGATCCAATAACACTGTCATTGTTGATGATATTACAATAACTATTATAATACTAGTAATACTATAGTTCCTACAATGATGAGACCACAAGGTAATAATGAATGTCAGATAAATTTTGCAAAATTTTGTGACATATGTCTTTAATAATAAAAATGAGCATTTACTATTTTCATGTAAACTATTTAAAAGGAATGTTTTATTGTAGCTATGACAACAGTTTAATTAATAAAATAATAACTACAAAATTTAATAAAGATATGATCATTAATTATATAATAATTAATTTTATTAACAGTTAATTACTAGTAAAATTTTCATAATCATCATTGTCTTGTTGTTGTTGTTGTTCAATAGACCTAATGTAGTAGTTAAGTTTGATACTGAATTCAATAGTATTGACATTGTTTTTTAATTTGTAAACAATACATTGAAATTGAAAACTTTACTTAATAATATTATAATATTTAATATTAAAAAAAATACTATATGTTGTTATGTAATGATTTAGTTAAAGAAAATGTATGAAATCAATTTACTATTATTGATTATATTAATTAATAATGTCACATTTTGTGATGATTTGTTAAAAAAACATTTTGTTAACATAATGAAACTTATTAAAAATGTATTAAGTTATGGACAAGAACTAGGTCTTGTAGACGGACAGAGGATAATCCTAGTGAGATCATTATCTTTCAAATGAAATCTCTTTCCCTTGTTACTTGATATACAGCAGTATTGTTCATAAATAGAGGGTCCATGTTGCTCCATATTACAGTTAGCCATACAGTGAGACAATCCTTGTCTTATACCAGGAGTTGGTAATACTAACAAAAAGAAAAGAGCTGTCATTATAACTACCCACTCTCAGTAATATGTATGTTATGTTGTAATAGATGATGATAAAGTATGAATATTTAAAATTTTTGTATACCACATCATAGTAATGACATTATGTTAATATAATATAATGCACTATAATGTATTATAATGTATTATTATATAATTAGTATGCTGTAATTAAACTAATTGCCCATTTACTAGATATTATTGCTTGTTAATTAATCAAGTAATCTTTTAAAAATAATATAATACTATTATCCAATTAACAAGTTATTATGAGTCAAGTAGTCTTGTATATATCATACTATGTTATAACTGATTAATTAACCAATTGTTTTACTCTGATTGCTAAAACTATCCTTTTACAGAATAAGAGGTGATTGATTTATTGGTAGTTAGCTCCTCCTAACATTTGTCAAATCATTCATACTACTTGTTTCAGTAGGTTAATACTAGTCAAACTGATCATACTTGTTTATACTAGTCAAATTATATTATGTTGTGTAGTAAGTACTGATTCATACACTGTAAAAATTAATATGTCATTTTAACAACTAATTTGTAGTCTACGTGGATGGATTACTATGGAATTTAGAATTCATGAGAATTTCTCACTATGTAATTTATTGGTATGTTGTACTGGTACATATCAACAAATTATACAATGACTAATTCACATAAATTCTAAATTCCATAGTAATCCAGCCACGTAGACTACAAATTAGTTGTTAAAATGACATATTAATTTTTACAGTGTATGCTATATTAGACTGTACTATAATATCAGGAGATGTTATATGATAATCAGAAGTTGGTATATTGTTATCTAAATATAAAAAAATATATTATATAAACTATTATATTAATAATTTATTACCTTTTTGTTTCATTTTAAGTAGACAATAATAAATATATTAAATATTATAACAGCTAACAGTATGGAAGAGATCACACTAGCTATTAAGGCTGATACAAATATCAATGTAGTAATATTGTTACTAGTAGCAGTACTAGTAATGAAAGATAACTACTAACAGTAGGAATAATAGTAGTGGTAGTAGTAGCTAAAAACAAATTGATATATTAATTATTATCATTATATATGATAAGAATGTCAGGTAGTGGGTGGAGTATGTATTAAAATTCTATTGTAAATATTGTTGTTGTACTTTTGCTAAGTATGAAGAGCTATTGTATTTCTCAATGATGTTTATAGAGGTTTGAACCTTAATCAGTCACACCCAATTTAAAGCACTCATGGTAACAAAAAATTAAATTTGATGTGTGTCATCAGTTACTTTATGTGGTTATCTTTTATTTGTTGGCTTCAAAATTCACATACAACAATATTATATAATGAGATATAATGAATCTAATTTAATAGATCAGACCACTGTTGTTAAACTAATTATGCTCACTTCTAGTATACTAATAAGGAATCTGTTATAACATAATTAAAATTGTTACAATATTGAGGATATTTAATTAGTTCTTATAATGTTTGCAAAATTGAAAGTAAACGGATAGAAATATGTGACTAATGGATACATGAAATGAGTTAATGGGTAAACAATATAGATATATTAATTAGTAAATGGACATATAACACAGTAACTTACAATCAATATCAGTTCTTGTTATCACACTGTTACTATCAGGACTCCTTCCAACACTATTATTAGCATATATAGTCACATTGTAATATGTACCCTTCATTAGATCACCAATATCAATAGTAGTGGATGGAGCTAATACAATCACAGATAACATTGACTGTGACTGATCTACTGGAACATATGTCACTGTAAAAGACTGTACTGGTGTCTGTGTAAATGGATCTCTATTATCCTATATAAATAAGTAGGAGTGATATAATAATGATGATATATAGTTAATTGATCATAACATATTGTACAATTGCAGCTGTAATATTGACAGTTTGTCAAGTCAAGTTATAACAGGACATAGTAGTATTAACAGTGACTATATAATAGGTAGTAGTAGTGACTATATTAGGTAGTACATTACATCATAGATTTAATTATAATGATTGCTGGTAGTAACATTGTTAGAAGTTATTGACATGTAAGTCATTTATGAGTGACATAATGTATGTATATTGAAATAATACTTACAGTCCATAATACTCTCAAAGCAGTTGAGTTAATTGGAATGACAGAATTAAGAGTAGGAGCATTAGGTGCTGAGAGAGAAAGAGACTGAAATGAATATAAACAAGTTGACTTACCTAGTGGTGCAGTTTCAATAGTTACACTCACTGGTATACTAGTACCTACTATA
The DNA here is from genome assembly GCA_963965975.1 of Xestospongia bergquistia. Lineage (NCBI taxonomy): Eukaryota > Metazoa > Porifera > Demospongiae > Haplosclerida > Petrosiidae > Xestospongia > Xestospongia bergquistia. Next base: position 1,979,135 of record OZ014412.1, read on the forward strand.
TTACTAACAGTATTAATAACAATAACAGTAAAATTATATATTGTAAATGGTTGAAGATCTGATATAGTTGTCTCTGTCCCAGGGACTGGTCCTTTCTTATTAGAGTCAGAAGTATTGGTATTACTAATAGCTTCATATGTTATATTAACTCCAATAATATCAGCATTGCCATTAAAACCATAAGACCAGGTCAGTTTAACAGAACTGGTACCAATTAGTTGGGAAATTAATGAAGTAACAGGAGAAGGAGAGACTGGAGGAGGAGAGAGTGAAAGAGAAAGAGAGAGAGATTTTTAATCTATGTAGTCTTACTATAACTAACCTTGTACAGTAATATTAACTGCAGAATTGTCCATTCCAATTATATTTTCTGTTACACATATATAACTTCCACTGTCTTCTAGTCCTTGAGGAGTTAGTGTTAATTCAGTATATGTAGTCTCAGTATTAACTGAAATATGAGTAAAGTTATCAGGATCAAGCACTGTCCCATTTCGTTTCCACATTATATTTTCTGGGGCAGGGTTCCCATCAAATGTACAATTAATAGTGACCATATTTCCACTTGGTAGTGTAACACTAACAGGAGAGATAGAGTTGATAACTGCTGGATCTAAAAAAGAGGATGATATTAATAAGAAGTATAGATAGAGAGGATTAACTTACATTGTACATTAATAGTAATATTAGACATTTTAATAACACCTAGTACATTAGTTTTCGTGGATTGACAGATATAGAGTCCACTAAAGTTTCTTTGAATGTTATTAAATGATAACAAAACAGGAGGATTAGTTGATACAGCTGTTAGTGAATTACCAGTACTATCAAACCATTGATAACGTGTAGTTCCAGTGTTACCAGGATCTCTACAAGAGAGAGTAAGATTTGTACCTTCAGTAACATCTATTGTCATATCAGATCCACCATCAGGAGATAATGTAGGATTTCTAAAGACTATATATTGAGATCATATACTGATTGTAATATATGTATTGTATTAACTTACTAAATTCTGTAATAGTAATTAAATGTTGACCTTGTGATGCTGAATTACATCTCAGAGTGTTTCCAACATTAATTACATTGATAGGATTGGGTAATATTAATATATCAGTATTAGGATCAATAAGAACACTTCCATTCATACTATCATTAGTTAATGTAATGAAAGGACTAGATCCACGAGACCATGTGATATCTGTAGGAAATATGACATTACCACCAACAAGATACAAACATCGAAAACAGAGAGGACTAGTGAGTGGTACAGCTTTAGGACCATCACTAGTAATTCCTTGTATATCATTATGAGGACATTGTTGGCCTTGTACATCACCTAAAGTAGAAGATTGAGTAAAGTGACATAGAGTATAACTCTTTTATCAATTTTATTATGTACACCATCTTACCTAGAATGAAAGCAACTATTAAACACAGTACGAACGGCATTGTTACTTGCAATTTCTTCATTTTCAATCAGTATGACTCAGTAAGATTTAACAGTAATAGAGTAGGTTCATAAAGGTTTTACAAATCCCAATTTCGTGGATGGACAATCCAGCGCAAGAATGTGAGGAACACTATACTTTAATGTGAAACTAATACAGTTATATGTTCCGATGTGGTTTAGGGTCTAGGGAAGTTTCTATTAAAGTATAGCACAGCGCATTGTGAACACTTCAGCCACTCCCCATTTACTGGGCACACCCACTCCGTATACCTGTATCTGAACTAAGCAATGACGACTGGAGGAACAGAACATTTTACAACAATTACAACAACGACCACGAGGACAGACACGAGCAGCTGTAGAAGACTCAGAGGCCTGGTGGACTCTAAAAGATACACTGTTTATAAAGTATGTACTAGTTAATAAACAATACAAACTGTATTATTAACTTTTAGTGTGTTTTCTAAATAGAGAACTTTTCTTTCTTTTTGAAATCAAACTGACTGACTGAGGATGACTGAATAAAGTTGATGCTTTTATACTAGTGACAACATGTGTTTCTTATGTGGATACTTCCAGAAGCATAATTAAAATTATAATGAATAATGAATAATAATAAGTTATTAATGATTAACATCTTACTACATTACTCCCCCTCCAGTGTCTATGACACGAATGGTGTAAAACGTTTTGGAAAATGAATACGTCGTCCAGAGCGAGTTGTACGGGTGGGAGGTTGAGTGGTTGACTCGTGGGTGGTAGGTGGAGGGTTGTCATCAAGGTGTGTTGGCTTGAGCCAGTCGATGGAAACTGTATCTTTTTTCGACCATTGATATCGATGGTGTAGTGTTTATCCATTCTTTTTAGAACTAGAAATGGACCATCATACGGTGGCTGAAGTGGTTTATGTACTACGTCTTGGCGGATAAAGACGTGGGTGGCAGTGGCTAACCCTTTCGGAATGTTACTGTCATTATTAGTGGGTTGCCGAGGTGGTGATGACTGGATATGTTGCATCAGGGCTTTTAATTGTCTGACATAGTTGGATGGATCCGGAAGTGATTCGGTAGTTGTAGGAGTGAAGTATTCTCCAGGTAAACAGAGAGTTGTGCCATACACCAATTCAGCTGCTGTAGAGGAAATGTCCTCTTTTAGGGAAGTTCGAATTCCAAGCAAAACAAGTGGAAAGGCATCCATCCACGAGTTTGTATTGGTTTGTGCTTTCAAAGCACACTTCAGCTGTCTATGGAAACGCTCCACCATTCCATACAATTGCAGGTGGTAAGCTGTTGAATAATGAATAATAATAAGTTATTAATGATTAACATCTCACTACAAACTCTTTCTCTTACACTGCGGTTGTAGTCAGATTAGAAGATAACTCATATTTTATATTTAATAAGATCAATGCATTGCAAAAGAAAATAAAAATAATAATTACTATAGCACAATATTATAGTATAACAGCATTAATGTAGCTAATGTATGTGTACAACATTAGGTAGAGGATGTTTCTTTTCTTAGACAATTATACAATGTCGTCTCATCTGTTGTAAGAACGTTTCAGTCTATATTAACACAATAAGGTCATACATACTATGCAAGGTAGTCTATAAATCTTATACCTGAGCAGGAGAATTATTCTCTTCAGTTTCAAGTAATTTTGGATGACCAGTGGTCTCCTCTTCCTTAGAAATGATTACAATCTCAGGTAAATCCATCTCATCACACCTTACACTAGGCTAATAAAATATCCAAACATGTCAAACTATTATCATTCATTATACTATCAATTACATGATCACTAGTTTCTTCTGACTGACATTTTAATTCAATAACACACTTTCCATTATCAAGATCAAGGCTACAATCATTTTTACATACCTGATCAGAAGATGATGGAGGCTTGAGTTTCATTTTCAAGTTAGAATGAACAATAATTACTATTGTCTTATTTATTGTTATTACCTGTGACTGATAATTTGTTGCTATTTGTCATCAAAGGATCCTGAGAATTTATAATTGTTATAGGAACATGTCCTATTTCAAAATAATAAAATGATGACATAATGTGAGACAAACAGTGTGTACTTACCAATATTCTTAGTAACTGACTCACTCTTTTCTTGACTATAATATATAATACCTCCTCTTTTTTCAGTCTCATCTGCTTCACTGATATATTGATCATTGCTGTTTAAAACAGGAGCAGGATATAGACTCTCATCAGTAACATTATCTTCTTTCTATATTGATAATGGAACAAACGATAATAATACATGAGATCAATTTACTGTTTTGTTCTTCACTTCTATTGATGTAGCAAGACAGTCTGTAAAGTATATTATTATAATAAAAATACATCACAGTACAAGAGTATATTTACTGTGAGGTTGAACACTACCAGGAGGTGGTACATTAGTTGGTATAGGAGGTGGTATATCATCATCTTGTACATTAGCTGGTAGAGGAGGTGGTATATCTTCATCTTGTACATTAACTGGTACACTAGGTATTGATGGCTCTATATCATCATAAGATGGAGAATGTTGTTCTTTTTTTGGTGGAAAATGATGTAGTTCAGAGTATACTAGTTCATCACTAGATGGGAGAAAAGTTTGAGGTTCCTTTTAATATTCTACATAATTTTATTAACTATATTTAATATAATATATTACACTTTTGGTGGTACTTCAGAATTAGATGTACTGGAAGATCTTTTCCGAACAAGATCTGTATAGGAATTACAAAATGTCACATAGACACATAATTATAAAAGGTTCTATATTATAGGCACTTGTGCTTCCCTTTTCCTTATTAAGGATGTTGTCTATACTTACTGGTAGCTTTTTGTTGCTCAGAAGATTCTTGTTTCAAGTCTTGCTCTATCTTTTTAGCTAAATCATAACCTTGAACAAGTGGTCCCTTAATAACATCTAAAATGATCTTCCAATTAACGGGAGTGTGTTGATTATGACCACCCATATCCATCCATGTCTAGAGCACATGATCAAGTCTTGTTTGATTAGACATGTTAGACTCAGCCAAACCTTGAAGGTCATTGTATTCCATTCCAAGACCATTATCAATACTACGCCATTTTGCATCAATAGGAGCTAATTTTATTAAAACATCATGTTTGGTAGGTTTTTCATCTAAAAATACAAGTGAGCTATTTATTATCAGATGATGACATAACTTACATAATTTAGGACAATCACTCATTTCTTCAGTGTAGCTATCTGGTAACTCTTGATGACCTGTTGTAGTATGAAATAAATGACAAGATAACAAAAAATCTTAGACATGTATTCTATTGACATGGTATATTATAATTTAAAACATACTATAATTGCTTTCCTGTTTTGACTTCCTAATTGTTATGATAAAACTCTATAATTGTATAAAAGCAATTAAAAAAACTTCCAAGCACATGACCATTGATTTAGTGGTTGCAGTGAAGGTGACATTGGTTGTGGTATGCGTAGGTTGTTTGCATACAAAGTGTTCATCATATTCACTATTCCAATACAACAAAAGAAAAGAAATACCAAAGTGGACATTAAAAAAATAATCATAGGGTTGGCTGACATGTCAAACAATACAAGTTGTTTTATAATTGCTTTAAAGACACCACAATACAGGGATTGGAGAACTGTAAACCAACTATTAGAAAGCAGAGTCTTAAAAGGACAGACTAAACTAGCACAATCAGTCATGCCCATCATATGCATCATAACACTCACAGTAAAGTAAAATAATGTCAATGGCTAGAGTATGTAGTTATATTTTATTCATCGCTATACTATGTCAAATACTACAAAGTTGCTACAAACTAGCAAGCCTGATTTTTGTATACTGATCCTCTCCCCTAAAACTTTCATGAAAGCAAATCAGCAATAATGTCACAGGCTCACAGCCTCAGCTAACCATTACTAACTGTAATAATGAACTTACTGGAGTCTGCTACTTGTGATATAGAGAACATTTTTGCAATAGAATCTGATAAATCTTCCCAACCAACTTTATGAAGAGCAGTGACTATTGGTACAAAGGATTCTGACATGTTGATTGACCTCCATAAAAGTAAAACTTCTCTACCACAATCAAGAGATCTTCTACCTGTCATTCTAATATTAGTAAGATCAGAAACACTAAGCCCTAGCTGAAGACCAAACTCAAACCATTGATCAATCCCTTTTGAATGAGTTATTCTTGCTATCTCACATAGAATAATAACAATTAGTGGATCAGTATCTGTGAAGAAAATATTATTTAATGGACTATTCAAATAGTTATACTTTTAGAGATAATGTTACTATCCTTTATTGAGGAATAAAGAGAATTACCAGATATTGGAAGAGTCAGTGGTTGGTAAGAATAAATGTCTGCATTCTTAGATAAATAATTGATGAGCATCATATTGTGTTAACCTGTTTTTTTAAAGTGATTATAAAGGTAGGGGAGTTTAATACTCAAATAAAAATGACTTTTTCTTCAGTTGCCATTTTTTCAGCATTATTGTACTGAAATTTTAGCTTAAAACGAGGAGGATATGACAGATTATCTTCTAGAAATTTAAGTTCTTTTAAGTTTTATTTGATACTTCTCCTACTTTACAACCCATTATTTTGTAAAAGTCAATATCATCTTCTGAAATCTATTTAAAGAGTACAAATAGTATAATAAGTAATTTGACACACATCCTTGCTCTCTCTTTCTTATTCATTCATTCATACATTAATTACCAAACATTTTCCTTCCAATGATCTAACCCAACCAGGAACGTAATGAGGATCAAAGTTAAGGGAAGCAAACTTGTCAGTGAATGTTATAGGTTGAGGTGATGGATATAGATTATAACCTTCTTTTTCATATTGTTTGTGAACTGTCTATTTAGGAGGAGTATAAAATAATGTATTGTAAATATAAATGATAAAATAAATATAAATAATATACAACAAATTATACCTCTCTACAACAAGGTTGACGATACAGCAAACAAAAGTCTACTAACACAGTACCATCATCAAGTATCTTGTCAGCTCGATCAATGAAATATCGCTTTGGTATTTCTTTATTAGTAGCAATACAGTTAGAACAAAAGCGAAAACCAAGAACTTTGACCAAAGTAGATTCAATAATCACTTGGTATTCATGGTTTTGTTTAAAAGTAAATACATTGTCTCTTTTAAAAGATTCATCATCTGCTGTTAGTAGATATAGTTGATTATCCTTCATATTAGACACATCAATGTGATGAGGTATATATAATTCAGCTGGTTTTATTAACTGACAGTTGATATATCCATACAATAGGAGAGACTGGAATATAATCATCTTCAAACTTAAATTTATCACTAAACAAACAGACACCAAACCAGACAATAGCTGTATGTTCTATAGCTCCTTCTGGTATAATGAGAGTAACACCATATTGACTACAATGATGTACTAAACCAGTAGGAGTGACTGTGAATGGAGTCAGGTTTTCAAAGATATCTATATAAAAATATAGAATACTGACCTAATAGATATCTTTATATATATATATATATATATGTTACAGTAAGATTGTGTATATAGGGATTTTGCGAAATCCCTGAAACTTTCAGGGAGTTTGTGAAATCACTTTTTCACTTAGTGACTTCAGGTTAGGGTTTAGGGTTTAGGATTTTATAAAGTCCTTAAGTGAAAAAGTGATTTCACAAACTCCCTGAAAGTTTCAGGGATTTTGCAAAATCCCTATATACACAATCTTACTGTAACATATATATATATATATATATATATATATATATATATATATATATCTTTAATTAAAGTCACAAGAAACAAGATACTGATATAAATCTTTTCATTAGCTACTATGTCATAACTAAATTAATGAATGGAGGGAGAGAGGGACAAGTAGACTAACAGATCTATTTAGTGACTCATATAATGCACAAGATAAAGTCAAGAGCATTATTATGTCTATTTCCCTCCCATTACTTAGTGAACTCTGAGTCTCTATATTTAGCTGAACATACTTTTTAAGGAAGGTATAGAAGCAAGGATAGTGCTGTGATGATCATAATCAGTAACTATCAAAAACAAGCAAATATTACATTTTATTTAACATCAACTTTACTATTGGGTGTCAGTGAACTGACAGTCATCATATATTGTGAAGTACTCTCATCATCTTGAACTGTGATAGGATCTAAAACAGTAGTTTTTATAGAGCTACTAGTAACTGATGGTAGTACAGATCTAGAATACATGTCAACTCATAGGACCTGACTGACTAATATGTCTTTCTAATGCATTTTCAAGCTAGAAAAACAATAATTACTATTCTCTTATTTATTGTTATTACCTGTGACTGTGATAATTTTTTGCTATTTGTCAAAGGATCTATAATTGTTATAGCAATGTGTCCTATTTCAAAACAATGAAATGACAACATAATGTGAGACAAACAATGTGTACTTACCAACAGTCTTAGTAACTGACTCACTCTTTTCTTGACTATAATATATAATACCTCCTCTTTTTTCATTCTCATCTGCTATAGCATCTTCAGTGATATATTGATCATTGCTGTTTAAAACAGAAGCAGGATACAGACTTTCATCAGTAACATTATCTTGTTGCTATATTGATAATGGAACAAAGGATAATTATACACGAGATCAATTTACTGTTTTGTTCTCCACTTCTGTTGATGTAGCAAGACAGTCTACAAAATATATTATTATAATAATATATATCAAAATACAATAATATACTTACTGTAATAGCAATCAATGGTTTCAGATTGAAAACTACAAGGAGTCACAACAATATCATTCTGTCCTATTTCAGATTAAGGGTTCCATTTTAGATTAGGAGGAATTTGAAGTTTTGGTGGTCCCCCAGTATCTTTGTACCAATGTACCAATTCTAGTTACAGGTGTAACTGGAATTGGTACAACTTTACTATATGACTAAATATTTATTCATTACTAACTCCTAATTTCTATAGTATTAATTACCTGATCATTATTAGATCCATCTTCTACAACTGTTGACTGGTAGCTTAATTCAGTATCATTTACTGTTAGCTTTTCAGAAGAGGATAGAGATTGGGCATCACTATTTCCAAGCTAGAATGAAATTAAATGTGTTTCATCTTATACTTTTTATTATTACTTGTGCTATTCTTGCCTCAAATGTTGGCTCTACTTTGCTGGTACTGGCAGATGTTAGTTCTCCAGTGATCTCTTCATCATTGGATGATGTCTGCTTAATAGTATCTGATGTCTTGTTAGTTTTAGCTGGTATAGGAGGTGGTATATCATCATCTTGAACATTAGCTGGTATAGGAGGTGGTATATCATCATACATTAGCTGGTATAGGAGGTGGTATATCATCATCTTGTACATTAGCTGGTATAGGAGGTGGTATATCATCATCTTGTACATTAGCTGGTATAGGAGGTGGTATATCATCATCTTGTACATTAGCTGATATAGGAGGTGGTATATCATCATCTTGTACATTAGCTGGTATAGGAGGTGGTATATCATCTTGTGCTTTAGCAGGCATAGAGGTGGCATAAAAATGAAGAGGATAGAAAAATACATCAAACAAACTCCATATCATGATAACCTGTTGTTATTCTAGGTTACTATCTGATAAACACTAACCACCAAAGCCTTTTCCAGTTTTAAAAAGCAGTTCTTTATTAAGCTCTGCTTGCTACCAAAATATTCCTCATAGTAGCTATGACAGAAATTATTTGATGGTGGTGTAATATGATATGGTATAGTCATTTATTTTTATTGGATAAAAGAAATAATTAATTATAACAATAATACTTAATATAGACTTACTTCAACAATGGAATCTCACTTAAGAATATGATTTGAGAACTCTCAGTATTATAGTACCAAGTTGGATATTCTAAAACAGTTCTAATGAAATGTTATTGGAAATTGACTAACTTAAGTCATTTCTCTTCTTGACCTTTATCCAATATGGTATACCGAGTAATAAAAATAACAATTCTTACATAATGGTGCTGATGTAGTTGGTAATGTAGTCCCCAAAGTAGGTGGATTGGTTGTCATGGTAACTACATGTATGAAAGCAAAAACATAACACAGCTCAAGTCTAAACTTAATTATATACAAGTTAATATAAGGTAATTTGTATCTATTTTAAGCAACAAATTCGTACGTCTAAACAAACATTGAAGGCGATCATTTATCTAATGTTACTCACCACTATTTGAAAAATCTTCCTTACAGCATGGACTTATAGTCAATAGTCTCCTGACAACTTCTAATGACTTGTTAACTCTACCATATTTATCCCAAATATATACATATATTATATATGTTCCATTATTAGTCAGACATGTACTACTGTTATCAACAGCATATGAACTAATAGATGAGAGACGACTTATGTTCTGACTAAATATATACTCTCCTGTGTCATTATTAACTACTTCAATAGCACATCCTTTAGCTTGTGATCCAGGTAGAAATGTACACTTTATACTGAAGTATCCTGTTGATGTATCCTCTGATATGATAACCTCTTGTATTTCATATGTATCTAATGTAAGTGAAGATATTATGTAATCATGATAAATATCATCCTAATTAAACTCTATATCTACTAATACTCTTAAATTTACCAACCTCTAATTTAGTATTTTACTAGTTTAATTAAAATTATAGCAAGTTTGAATTTTATTGATTATTATTATAGTTGTAACATGAATACATGTAATTTTAATAACAGGTTAAAAAGTACTATATTAATGAAAACTGTAATTAGTGTTTTCTTACTTTGATTTATAATATATAATTTATGATCTCCTGGAGACATAGTAACATTACAGTTCCTTTTATTAGGATAAATAAAGAACAACCTACACAATCTAACAACATTCACAGTACAATTAGGAGATATGATAGGATTTCTGAAAACTGCTATAGAATATATGAGAGTGTTAATCATTAGAATTATTATAATTTGCTAAATTCTGTTATAGTAATATTACATTGACCTCATGATGCTGAATTACATCTCAAAACAATCCAATACTGAGTGCATTCCAGGATTTAGTAGTATTAACATAATCCTCTAATATTAATAAGAACACTTACATTGTTTGAATGAGTAACACTGTCATCATTGATGATATCACAATACTGTTATAATGCCAATATTATAATACTAGTTGTATTATAGTCTCTACAATAATGAGACCATGAGGTGATAATGAGAGTCAGATAAATTTTGCAAAATTTTGTGGTCATTAATAACAAAAATGAGCAACTACTATTTTTATGCACAATATTTAAAAGGAATGTTTTATTGTAACTATGACAACAGTTTAATATTAACAGTTTATTACTAAAATAATAACTACAAAATTCAATAAAAGGTTTGATCATTAATTATATAATAATTAATTTTATTAACAGTTAATTACTAGTAAAATTTTCATAATCATCATTGTCTTGTTGTTGTTGTTCACCAGGTAATACTTCATACATTATATCATCATTTCTATTTACTGAGGTACTATATGATATATTATGTTGTGTAGTAAGTACTGGTTCATATGATATATTAGACTGTGCTATAATATCAGATGTTGTATGATAATTGTAAGTTGGTATATTGTTATCTAAATATTAAAAATATTATATAAACTATTATATTAATAATTTATTACCTTTTTGTTTTTGTTTTAAGTAGACAATAAAGAATATAGTAAATATTATAACAGCTGTCAATATGGAAGAGATCACACTAGCTATTATGACTGATACTATCAATGTTGTAATAGTAATACTAGTAGTAGTAGCTAATAATAAATTGATATATTAATTATTATTACAATAATATAGAACATACCAGTTATTAACTGGTTATTAACTACAAGAGAAAATGTATAACTGACATTTTGAAATGAACATGTGTAGTTAGCAGTGTCTTCAACTTGAGGATTTGTAATGTTAATTACATTACCAAATATGACATCAGTAGGAATAAGTATTCCATTGTCACGTCTAAATAGATATATCAATGATGTCATTATGACAACAGACATATCATACATGACTTATGTCCATGTGACAGAAGTAGGCGGGGTTCCTCCAGTGTCCAAGTTACAAACAAGGACTACACCATTACCAGCTGTAACAGGTCCATTGACTGTACTAGTTACTACAACTTTTAATTCTAAAAACAACATTAAAGTATGAATTGTGACCACACCCATTTATTATTACCTAATGTAGTAAAGATGACAGTTGGACTGATAAGTTGTGGACAATTATCATTTCCAATTCTGATTAATCGGATTTCATAAACAGTCTCTGGCATTAAGTCAGTAATTGTGTACTGAGACACACTAGAATTAAAGATTTTCTCTGTAGTATTAGACCAATCTTGACCTGTTGAAAAAATTATAGTCAATCATCTTTTATTGTTGTATATACCTTGTAGTTGATATTGTAGATGTTGGTCTAGGTTCTCAGAGGATGGAGTCCACCTCACAGTAGCTTTTAATGCAGTAATGTTTGATACAGAGGGTACTAGAGGAGCATCTGGTCAAATGACAATCACATGATTATTAAGAAAACTGGAAAGCAAACCTGCTGTTTTTGATATAGTAGTGTTCGGACTTTGTCCACCTTCTATGTTAGAGACAGCAACACTTACACTACATTTGTGTGTGTGAGAGAGAGAGAGAAAGTGAGGAGAGAGAAATAGGGAGTAACCATACATGATATCATTGACAAGACTTACCTGTATTTATTTGAGTTCATTAGTGGTTCTACTATATATGTCAGGTCAGATGGTCCTAAGTTACCATGTAGCATATAGTCCTCAGTGGGTGTGGCATTATCATTTCGTACATACACTTGATAACTTGATAAATTCTGTCCACCATTTTCTGAAGGTGGTTGCCATGACACACATAAAGAGTCAGGATAAGAAATAATGTTGAGCATGTTAATGGATAATGGAGCTAGAAAGAAGACCAATAGATGAATAGATCCAGAAATAGACAGATAACAATAAGATTACACACCACATCATTACCAACACCATTACCATATATAACATTTATAAGACCACACACAGTATGCCAAGTAGAAATGATTGACTAATTAGTTTACCACAGTATCATAATATTAATTATTATTAAACTAGTTATAATATGATTCCTTCTAAAAATAGAAAGTAACCTGATGTGAAAACATTTTGTTAACATCCATAATTTTTGAAAATTGCAAAGTAAATTGATAAAAATATGTGACAAATGGATATAAGTAATGATGTATATGTAAACAATATAGATATACTAATTAATAAATGGACATATAACACAGTAACTTACAATCAATATCAGTTCTTGTTATCACATTGTTACTATCAGGACTCCTTCCAACACTATTATTAGCATATATAGTCACATTGTAATATGTACCCTTCATTAGATCACCAATATCAACAGTAGTGGTTGGAGCTAATACGATCACAGATAACATTAACTGTGACTGATCTACTGGAACATATGTCACTGTATAAGACTGTACTGGTGTCTGTGTAAATGGATCTCTATTATCCTATATAAATAAATAGGAGTGATATAATAAATGATGATATATAGTTAATTGGTCATAAAATAATTGTTCAATCCCAGCTGTTATAATGACAGTTTGTCAACTCAAGTTATAACAGGATATAGTAGCATTAACAGTGACTATACATTAGGTAGTATATTAGATCATAGGATCATAAAGCTATATAGTTATAATGATTGCTGGCAATAACTGTTAGAAGTTATTAATGTGTATGTTGTTCAAATCATTTATGAGTGATTTAATATATGTATATTGTAATAATACTTACAGTCCATGATACCCTCAAAGCAGTTGCGTTGATTGGAGTGACAGAATTAAGAGTAGAAGCATTAGGAACTGAGAGAGAGAGAGTTAAGATGGCATTCATTAGTCTTACATACCTAGTGGTGCAGTTTCAATAGTTACACTCACTGGTATACTAGTACCTACTATATTACTAACAGTATTAATAACAACAACAGTAAAATTATATATTGTAAATGGTTGAAGTTCTGATATAGTTGTCTCTGTCCCAGGGACTGGCCCTTTCTTATTAGAGTCAAAAGTATTACTATTACTAACAGCTTCATATGTTATATTAACTCCAATAATATCAGCATTGCCATTAAAACCATAAGACCACATTAGTTTAACAGAACTGGTACCAGTTAGTTGGGGAATTAATGAAGTCACAGGACAAGGAGCAACTGGAGGTGGAGAGAGTGAAAGAGAAAGAGAGAGATTTGTAACCTTATGTAGTCTTAATATAACTAACCTTGTACAGTAATATTAAATGCAGAACTGTCCCTTCCAATTATATTTTCTGTTACACACACATAACTTCCACTGTCTTCTAGTCCTTGAAGAGTTAAAGATAACTCGGTATATGTAGTCTGAGTATCAATTGAAATATGAGTGAAGTTATCAGGATCAAAGACAGTCCCATTATGTTGCCATGTTATATTTTCAGGAGCAGGGTTCCCATCAAAGGTACAGTTAATAGTGACCATGTTTCCCACAGGTAATACTGAGCTAGCAGGAGTGATAGATGTGATGGCTGCAATATCTAAAATTAAAGAATGATATCAAAACTAAGGACTCAGTGACGATGAACACATCAACAATGCAAAGAGTTCAAAGAAGATTAACTTACATTGTACATTAATAGTGACATTGGACATAGTAATGTCTGGTACAATATCTTTAGTGGATTGACAGATATAGAGTCCACTAGATTGTCTTTGAATATTATTGAATGGCAAGTTGAGAGGAGTAGATGTGACTTTATTTGTTAGAACACCACCAGTACTGTTGAACCATTGATAGAATGTAGTCCCAAGATTAGTATTACCAGGATTATTACATGAGAGGGTAAGAGTTGTACCTTCTTTAATATCTACTATACCATTATGAGACAAAGTGGGATTTCTAAAGACTATTATTTAGAGAATATAGCATGTTAGAGTGTACTATATATCATAACTTACTAAATTCTGCTATGGTAATATTATATTCAAAATTCTCTGACACTGAATTACATGTCAGAACATTTCCAACATCAAGTACATTGTCAGGATTTAGTAGTATTAACCTATTATTGGTAGGATTTACCAGAACATCTCCATTCATACTACCATTAGTTAAAATAGTACCACTTATTGACCACACCATATCAGTTGGGCATGGATTGTTTGCAGTTGTAAAACAGCACCGAAAACAGAAAGGACTACTCAGTGGTACAGGATATGATTGAGGACCAAAAAAGTTATGAACATTAGCGTTAGAAGGACACTGTTGACCTTGTACACTACCTACAATAAGGAGAGATACAAGATAATATATAGTAAATAGAGATGCACTGCTACCAACCTACCCAACACTAGGATAGTTACAACACAGAAAACTATGAGCAACATAGTAACTTGATTACTTCTTTTTTATCACTGATCAATATTAGTACAGTGACTATCTTTAGTTGTAGATCCTAACTTCTGACAGTAAGGGAATGTTTGGAACTTCCCAGCCTTGCTAGGCCAGCCCCTTCCTCTCTAAGAAAAGGGGCTGGCCTCACCAGACTAGCTAAAATAACTATTTTTTTGTAAATTTTTGTTATACTACCAGCAACTGAATTAATCTAAATCCTGCAAACTTACCTTAATATGTCGTTTAACTCAATCATGGAGCCAACTTCTCCCTAGTTACTCGATTAATAAGCTTCCAGGTATACAATATTTCATTATATCATATGTGTAGTCAATACAATCTGATTATTTTAATATTTTGATTATATAGATGCCGATAATCGACCACGCCTTCATATATAAATATGCAGTGTTTGCACGCATAAAGCGCAACATTTTGCACACCATATCATTCCAACTTGCTGAGAAACAACAATTAATAACTAATGACCCCTCAGTACTAATATCTGGATACACAACCGACCACGCCTATTATAATAATTAACAATTAGTAAATTATAAACCCATTAACTTTTTTCTATCCTAGTGTACTAAATTTCATGATAAATTGGGACTTATCCACCTTATTAGGGATTTAATAATAAATTAAACAATATATAGTATCACATCTCAGTGTTCAATTATTCCTCATGTTGTATAGTTCTAATTAGTGGTATCTCATTCTCAATGTCAGAATAAATTAGATTAATAATTCTATATAATTATATATGAACTTATTCCAAGAGAATTATTGTATACATTAATGTAAGTTATAAAATATTAAATTCTGTCACAAATCACTGTCTAAATATTTCTAACGTTGTGATATTTTGACTATAAAGAAAGGTGATATTTCATTTTCAAGGTCAGTTAGTGGAACATCTGAGTCCTCTTGTTGAGAGGGCTAATATTACAAATAAAAACTGAATAAAATAAAGACAATATAATGTACCTCTTTTTAAGGAATTATAGATGGTTTGTTTATAAGATCTTGTGTTTCCATTTCTGCTCCTTTGATAGGTGAAAAAGGATGTTGCTGCTATTGCGTTGATAATAATTCTTCTTTTAAAATTTGTTTTGATGATTCGATTCTGTCAATATAAACAACAATAACATATAATAAAACAATGACATCACATATCAACAATATATATGCTGTGTTTATAAATTCAAAATACTAGTTGTTAATTTATAATAGGAATGTCACAGATATTTAAAAAAAATAAAAAATACATATTATACCTTGTTTCTTCAATGCAGCTGTGATTTGATACATCAGGAAGTGGGTATGTATCTAAAAAGTCATGTCATATATATACATACATATGTATAAAAGGTTTTAAATAATAGACAATTGTGTTTTCCCCTTTTATCTCTTCTTATTGAAAAGAGGATTAGTAAATTTATTGATATCCTTACCAGCTGGTGACATAGTTTGAGAATGTACACTATGATACTTATTACAAAGAGGATAGTATACACCATCTGGTTCCTCCATTAGTTGTTGCTCAGATTTAGTAGATAAATCACTAACGAGTGGAAATTCTCCTTTACAAGTACTGTAAGAGAGAAAATATCAATAGTTGTATATTATATAACCAACCAAGAAGGAAAAAAAATAGCACTAGTATTCTCAACATGAAGATAGGTAAGAAATTATCCTGTAAACCACTTTAAGCATCTCTGTCAGCAAATTCATCGGACACCATGCAGTGTATCACAGCTCAGAGCTATTCCTACACAATAATTCTGTCCTTATCTCCATAAATGGTTTATATTATGATAATAACACCATGTACCTACTGTATAAGTGAATAAATTTATGAAATCTAAGAATAGCAGCAAACCATCTCAAACAAGACTACAGTAAGAATATGGTAGTATAAAACCTCCTACATATATAGCAATAAACAAATTTGAGGGTCATACAAAACATAATGTTTTAAGATTGACTTCCAAATCTAGGCTAACACTTGATTGTGTCTAACTAAAAAGTTGTGGTTGGAGTGGATGTAGCTAGGACATTGTTATAAGGACTGGAGATTTAGTTCAAATCTATTGTCAAGATAATATAGTAATAAACACTTGATAATTAATATATCTTAATTCATTAATTATGTGTATATATAGGTATTTCATATATTGACTCTTAGAAAAAACATCGTTAATTCAAAGACAGAAATATTTATTATCGACTGGACTATATGTGACTAACACATGTTTGTGAGTGTCTAATTCATTTGTACTCTACTTTGTAATTGATATATACTCTGTCTGTTGATACAGTATAAAAAGAATTCAACACACAAAACTAATGAATCTTCAAAACAAACAATGACTGATTAAAGCAGCTATTGCACATTCTAGTTGTTACATTAGGTTTTAGGTTCTATTAAAAGTGTGGTAACAGGTGAATCCACAAACTAAAACTAGCTATAAATCTCTATCATCAACAACAACAAACTAAACAGTAACAACAATGTTTAAATACAAAACTGAACAAAGAAAGGTGTAAACTAAAAAAACACATTAAGGTATAGCATTTAAGGATTAAGTATTAACACTACTAAATATTGTCACATATTACAAAAGAAACACAGAAAGCTCTTATTAACAAATAACATGAAAATTAAATCTAACAAAAGATACATAATAAACAATTAATAGTGACTAAATAAAATATAATTACAATATATTTAAAAAAGTAAAAGAAAACTTAAACCATCTAATGTCATCTGAGACTAATGGATATTAAGATAGTTCACTCAAAAACTAAAAACATATTAAAGATTTTGCTATCTCTGAAGAGTAAAATAGTATTGTTTTCAAACATTTTACTGTTAGCCTGCAAAGAAATTTATCAAGCAACCAATTGATTTTCTTTTATGAATTGCTGTACAGAATAAAACTACATTTACTTACTTGGGAACCTATATCAATCAAAGTAATAAGAGCTGTATGTAATTGTAATACACACCTATGAATAATTAATTAGATGCTAACTTTTTATGCATGCCATACTTTTGCTCTTTGTGTTTAATTTTATGAAAACTGATACATTTCATTAACTATTGATATGTCTTAACAAGAATGTTAGTTTAAGTAGGTGTATCATGACAACCAATATTAGCTATATCACTACAACAATCATTCCATTTGTAACAGTGTTCATCACAATAGCATCCTTTATGGGAACATTCAGAAGACAGTGACAATTTACAACATCCAGAATAACTGAGATTAAGTGCTAGACATGAACCTAAAATAAACAGATAAACAACATGACTTAATTTGTAGTACACATTTACCAGATGGAGTAACAGTTGGTGTACTTGATGGTTTGATTGTTGCGCCTATATTGTAATGGTAATAAAGAATTTATAATGAATATTATATATCTCAAGTTATAATTTATCTGATAATGTTTGAATCTTCTCACTAAGGCTCAGTAAAGTCAAGTTACTTTAAAGGACCAATACAGGAGTAATACAAGGACTTACTAAGTATGTCAGTTGAAGTAGGTATTGGATAGCAATTAATATTAGCTATATCATTACAACAATCATTCCACTTGTGACAATGCTCATCACAATAGCATTGTTTATGGGTACATACAGGTGACATTGACCAATCACAACATCCAGGATAACCAAAATTAAGTGCCAGACATGAACCTAAAATAAATATATGAATAAATTAATTTAATTAGCACTTATTTACCAGGTGGAATAACAATTGGTGTAGTTGATGGTTTGATTGTTGTGTCTATATAAGAATAGTAACAAAATAATACAAAGGGATAATTATCACATTATCAGTAATTGTATATCATTACTACTTAATACATAAACTGATATAGAAAAAATTAGTATAATTAACCATTATTGTGCTATTAAAAACATAATAGGATTTGACACTCACAGAGTGAACTTATTGTTGTAAGCTGAGAATTGTATTGGCTGTTAATCATTGAGTTATTTTTGCTGTTAATAATAACTTTCTTGTTTATTAAGTTCTCATGTGGTGGCAAAATGGGAATTACAAAATAACATTACTTAGCTACTTCTGGTTCTACAAACAATACAATATGATACTTTTTAATGGCATAACTATTTCAAAGCAAGAAGCTCTAGATTTTGTTTCCATTTGAGTTTCTGTTATGTTTCAACAATCATTATTATTAAATAATTTTGTAACAACTAAAAGTATATTGAAAGAGAATAACATATGAAAGTGTACTCTAGAACTCTCTCTACTTCCTAGATATAAGTCACTGTAAAGATCTTTATTTAACTACTATATATCACATAAAGTAAATTGTTCATCATTGTTCTATTGCTTTGATAGCTATAATTACTATGGTTTTGACACTTATTAATAACTTCTAAAAAAAAGAAAGATAAAGGACTGTGTTATAACAATAAAACTAACAACAGCTGTAACATTGTAACATCTAGAAATATGAAACATCTTTTGAAATTCCTTTGTCTAAGTAATGAGATCTTAAACAGAGTCTTAATAACTCTGATGATTAACAACATGCTGTCAAGTACAATTAGTAAAATGATATATGATATGAACCTTTAAGTTAAGTATATTGCATAATATCATAATGTCATAATATCATAATATCATTTCTTTCTGTATATTATATGTAACAGTAGATGATCCAATAACAGTAGAAACAGCTGTATATGAGAGAGAGATAGTGAGAGTTATTTGCTAAATCAACAAAGGGAGTATTTTAATGACATTGAGGGTATTCTCCCATAACACAGGTCACCTTTACTCTATGAGGAACAATGTCTATTATTACAGTATTTAATATCATGAGTCATGTTTGAAATAACATTATTAAAAATTCCTGTCTCATTTTTGTTGCATAACTGGACATTCTACAAAGTACCCTAACAGCCAATGACATCACATAAGATGTCAACCATGAACAATGGACTGTATCATAATAATGACAAATGTCACTATTACAACTGATACTAAAATCAATATTTTCAAAGACTGACCAAGTTGACATTGGTAATGATAGCACCACCTTTAGAAACCCTCACAATACAACCACAAATCATTCAAATAACATTATATAATACTCACTAAATATAGAAACAGATGTTGAGACAGATAACACAAGATCAGTGGGTTCAACTATGACTTCACATGTATATAGAGTGTACTGTTTGGAAGGAGATGTAATGTGTAAGGTACTGGAGTTTTGACCTGACAGAGTTCTAGAAAGAAAAATGATATCAATATAACATTTCCTTGTAATAAGTAATATCTATTCTCACATTTCTTGACTGGTGTTAGTATCAGTAACTTTCCATTTGTATTGTTTGACTGATCTGTCTTCACTCATGAATATACATTTTAATTGGAGAGGGTTTCCTTCAATAATTTGAGTATTACCAGTAATATCTAATGTATAGTCTAGAGAAAGAGATGCAAATAATGTCAGATATAGCTTGCTCACTTTGTGATGGAACATTTAAGTAGATTTCCTCTTGAGTTCCATTTAAAATAGCACGACATTTATATTCACCAATAAACTGTTTGGTAAAAGAATTAATTGTAAGAAGACTCCCTCCAAATGCAGTGGTAATTGATACACCAGATGGTTCATTCCCATTAATAAACCACTCGTAATTTTCAGTTTCTGGACTGAAACATCCTACTTGAAATTTTTCTCCAAGTATTGGAGGAAATAGTGACACAAACTCCCATCTGGTCTGGCCTAAAGTGAGTACAACATTCTTCAAGTAAATATTAGCATTTTTGATTGTCACTATGGCAACACAAAGAGCAGTATAATAAATCTTAAAGTGCTACGAAGTCACGCTCCTCCCTAGAGTAAAATCACTTCTCCTCCTTTCTCTCTCACATCTCCTCTCACTGATCACACTGATATTTACTTTAACACTTTATCAGTTTAAACTAAAATATATTAACAATAGTTTTAAAGTTTCCAATTTATAAGTAATTATTTCAAAATGTGTGACTTTCATTGTTTTTATACTATAGTGTAGTAAAATACTCAAAATGAATATCACTTTAAACTATTGAAATACTATTAACTAGACACTGTATGAGTGTGTCAGTAAACTTACAAACTAAATGCTGTACATGTTGTATCAGTAAACTTTAAAAGTAACGTCTAGAAATATGAAACATCTTTTGAAATTCCTTTGTCTAACTAATGAGATCTTAACAAAATCTTAATAACTCTGATAATTAACAACAAGTCATAATATCATAATATCACAATATCATAATGTCACAATATCATAATATCATAATATCATAATATCATAATATCATAATATCATAATATCATAATGTCATAATATCATAATGTCATAATATCATAATATCATAATATCATAATGTCATAATATCATAATATCATAATGTCATAATATCATAATATCATAATATCATAATATCATAATATCATAATATCATAATATCATAATATCATAATATCATAATATCATACTGGTTGTATTAATTATAATAGAGTGGTTGGAACTGATTCATAACTACATGTCTTGCAAATGGATGCTTTGCCAAAAACAAAATAAACTGTTTTGCTAATTACTTACTATGGAATTTTATAATTTATATACTTAAATATACAACTTCTCAAAGAGGACATGTGTGTAGCATGTGCTATAAATTCTAGTATAATAGCTTATACAGCTGTAAAGACATAACAAGATTACATATTGACAATGATAACATGAGATTGCTATATAAGAAAAGATATGGAAAGTACTTATTTATAATTACATTAAATAATAATATACAGTGTAAATGGAATTAATTACAATGTACCTTGTACAACAATATTAGTGCTAGTATTAACTAATATATTATTTACATACTCATAGTCACTGACATTAGATAATATGTCAAAATTACAGGAATACTCTCCACTATCATCAGTATTATTCAATGGATTAAATATTATTATTATTATTATTATTATTATTATTATTATTATTATTATTATTATCTAAGTATTATAATATATATAGTATAATTATTATGTAATGACCTGTTCTCAGTACAAAAGTGAAGATATTTAATTCACAATGTATGCAATTTAAAATAAATTGATGGAAATATTGACTATTATAATAACAATTTAGTTACCAAAATATTCTCTTTTATATTTAGTAGAAATCATATCAAGTGTGTTGATATAATTAATTCCCATAATGTTTGCAAATTTCAAAGTAAATGGATAGAAATATGTGGCTAATGGATACATTAAATGACTTAATGGATATATATGGAAACAAATGGACATATAAATTAGTAAATGGACATATAATACAGTAACTTACGATCAATATCAGTTCTTGTTGTCACACTGTTACTATCAGGACTCCTTCCAACACTATTATTAGCATATATAGTTACATTGTAATATGTACCCTTCATTAGATCACCAATATCAACAGTAGTGGATGGAGATAATACAATCACAGATAACATTGACTGTGACTGATCTACTAGAACATATGTCACTGTAATAGACTGTACTGGTGTCTGTGTAAATGGATCTCTATTATCCTATATAAATAAGTAGGAGTGATATAATGATGATGATATATAGTTGATTGATCATAACATTTTGTACTATTGCAGCTGTAATATTAACAATTTATCAAGTCAAGTTATAACAGGATATAGTAGTATTAACAGTGATTATATATTAGGTAGGACTATAATGACTATATTAGGTAGTACATTAGATCATAGGATCACAGATTTGATTATAATGATTGCTGGTAGTAACATTGTTAAAAGTTATTGATGTGTAAGTCATTTATAAGTGAGATAATATAATGTATATTGTAATAATACTTACAGTCCACAATACAATAATTATAGTTAATTGATCATAGCATCATTGAACAATTGCAGCTGTAATATTAATATTTACAGTTTATCAAGTCAAGTTATAACAGGATATAGTAGCATTAACAGTGACTATATATTAAGTAGCAGTTATAAAATCATAGAGTTAGTTATAGTGATTGCTGGTAGTAATACTGTTGCAAGTTATTGACGTGTAAGTCATTTATAAGTGATATAAGAGTATGTATATTGTAATAATACTTACAGTCCATGATACTCTCAAAGCAGTTGAGTTAATAGCAGTGACAGAATTAAGAGTAGGAGCATTAGGAACTGAGAGAGAGATAGTTAAGAGTTAATCACATTATCAATTTAACTTACCTAGTGGTGCAGTTTCAATAGTTACACTCACTGGTATACTAGTACCTACTATATTAGTAACAGTATTAATAACAATAACAGTAAAATTATATATTGTAAATGGTTGAAGGTCTGATATAGTTGTCTCTAACATCCCAGAGACCATTTCATCTCCTGAGTGAAAATTTTCATTATTACTAACAGCTTCATATGTTATATTAACTCCAATAATATCAGCATTGCCATTAAAACCATAAGACCACATTAGTTTAACAGAACTAGTACCACTTAGTTGGGCATCTAAGGAAGTCACAGGAGAAGGAGCAACTGGAGGGGATAGAGAGAGATTTGTAATCTACATTAACCTAATATAGCTAACCTTGTACAGTGATGTTAACTTTAGAGCTCCTCTCTATACCAATAATATTTTCTGTTACACACACATAACTTCCACTGTCTTTTAGTCCTTGAAGAATCAAAGTTAATACAGTATATGTAGACTGAGTATTAACTGAAATATGAGTGAAGTTATTAGGATTAAGAACAGTCCTGTTTTGTTCCCATGTTATATTTTCTGCAGCAGGGTTCCCTTTAAAGGTACAGTTAATAGTGACTATATTTCCCCTTGGTAGTACAGCACTAGCAGGAGAGATAGAGTTGATAACTGCTGGGTCTAAAAAAGAGAATGATATTATCAAGAAGTATAGATAGAAAGTTTTGACTTACATTGTACATTAATAGTGACATTGGACATTTTAATAACACCTGGTACATTAGTTTTAGTAGATTGGCAAATATAGAGTTCACTGGAATTCCTTTGGATGTTAATAAAAGTTAAATTGAGAGTAGGACCACCTGATAGACCCGTTAATGAAGAACCAGTACTGTCAAACCATTGATAGGATGTAGTTCCAGTGTTACCAGGATCTTTACAAGAGAGGGTAAGATCTGTACCTTCAATAACATCTATTATCATATCAGATCCACCATCAGGAGATAGGACAGGATTTCTGAAGACTATTTTGAGAGAATGAATACATACAATATACAACAGAATATGACATATGAACTTACTAAACTCTGCTATTGTTATAGTATGTAGTCCATTTACTACAGACGCTGAGGAACATCTCAAAATGTCACCAACACTGAGTATATTGTCAGGATTTAATATTATTAAAGTATTTTGATTTGGATCTACAGGATCTATAAGAACTTCTCCATTCATACTACCATTAGTTAAAGTGTTCCCATTTAATGACCATACAGTATCAGAAGGAAATGGATCATTACCAACAAATCCACATCTCAAACAGAGGGTATTGACTAATGGAGTAGCAAATGATGGATCATTACCAAAAAAGAACTGTATATTGTTATGAGGACATTGTTGTCCTTGTACACCAACTATAGCACAAAATAATAATACAACAGCTGGAATATCAATCTTACCCAACAAAACAACAGCTGCTACAACATAGAACATAAATTCCATAGTTACTTTGTTATTTCTCTTATCAGTTGTAATTGATCACTGACTACAGCCATTCATGTGCACTGAATATAATTCAGATTAGTGACTGACCTGGAAGCGAAGAAAGGAAACCACCATAACAGGATGTTCAACCTCCTAAATCACGAACTAGGCGTGCAAGTTAGCCCACCTCTAGGCTGATATTACAATTAACAAAAGTTGATTTTAAAGAAGCTGACTTATTTAGGAAATTCATATCAAGCATTCTAACAATACCATATAACATTAATATTAGTGATTACTACTTGATACTAAATATGTGATATCAACTGCTAAATACAATTATTATGGTAATTGTTAACAACATTATTGTAATAGATTTAAGAACATTGTGTTAAATAATTTAATATAATAAGATAAGAATAAAAAGGTAACATTAATAACACTGTAAGATAAAACAATTATATTCATAATAATTATATTCATAATAATTATATTATATTATACTATTAGCAGTACTATGATTTTGTTAATTAACATACACACATATACACATACATATAAGTATACTTAACAGGAGACATTGGAGGGATTTGTCTCATCAAAGACAAATATCTCATCAGATGGAGAGGTAGTTAACTATTAATGATAATATTAAAACCATTGATTATAACTTAAATATGATATACCTACAGTAGTGGTTGTTGGTGATATCTAATAACAGGATTGTCATTCCTCTCATCTTTTGATATGACACTTTGATTATTTCCAACATCAGGTCCACTCTGCCATTCCATATCAATTTTTAATTGTTCAACTTGAATGTTGTCAATAAATTTAAAGTTAATATATAACATGTAACACTAATGTTGTTAGTAAAAACACTACAATAGAAAAGGATACAACACACAACAGTGATAGAATAAAATAATCTAAAGTCAATGCTTAAGTTAATTCATATTATATATTACTTCGTGCTACAAAAGTTTTTACAATCATGAAATTGATATTCTACACAATCTCAATAATAATATTTAATATAATATATTACAGTTTTAGTAGTACTTCAGAATTAGATGTAATAGATCTTTTGCGAACAATATCTGTATAGAAATTACAAAATGTCACATACATGCATAGTTATAAAAGGCTCTACATTATAGGCATTTGATTAGACAAGTTAGACTCAGCCAAAACTTAAAGGACATTGCCTTCTACTCTAATACCATTACCAATACTACACCATAATGTAACAATAGGAGATAATTTTATTAAAACATTATGTTTGGTAGTTTTCAACTAAAATGTAATTGAGCTAATAATTATTATCAGATGACAACACAACTTACATAATTTAGGACAATCATTCATTTTGTCAATGTAGCTATCTGGTAACTCTTGGTGACTTGTTTTAGAATATATTGAGAGTGTTAATCATTAGAATTATTATAATTTGGTAAATTTTGTTATAGTAATATTACATTGACCTCATGATGCTGAATTACATCTCAAAACAATCCAACACTGAGTGCATTCCAGGATTTAATAGTATTAACATAATCCTCTAATATTAATAAGAACACTTACATTGTTTGAATGAGTAACACTGTCATTGTTGATGATATCACAATACTGTTATAATGCCAATATTATAATATTAGTAGTATTATAGTCTCTACAATAATGAGACCATGAGGTGTAATGCGTGTCAGATAAATTTTGCAAAATTTTGTGGTCATTAATAACAAAAATGAGCAATTACTATTTTTAAGCAAAATATTTAAAAGGAATGTTTTATTGTAACTATGACAACAGTTTAATATTAACAGTTTATTACTAAAATAATAACTACAAAATTCAATAAAAGATTTGATCATTAATTATATAACAGTCAATTCTATTAATAGTTAATTACTAGTAACATTTTCATAATCATCATTGTCTTGTTGTTGTTGTTGTTCATCAGGTAATACTTCATACATTATATCATCATTTCTATTTACTGATGTAATATATGATATATTATGTTGTGTAGTAAGTACTGGTTCATATGATATATTAGACTGTGCTATAATATCAGATGTTGTATGATAATCATAACTTGTTATATTGTTATCTAAATATAAAAATATTATATAAACTATAGTATTAATAATTTATTACCTTTTTGTTTTCTTTTTAAGTAAACAATACAGAATATACTAAATATTATAACAGCTGTTAGTATGGAAGAGATCACACTAGCTAGTATAACTGATACTATCAATGTTGTAATAGTAATATTAGTACTAGTAGTAGTAGTAGCTAATAATAAATTGTTATATTAATTATTATTACTACAATATAGAACATACCAGTTATTAACTGTTTATTAACTACAAAAGAAAATGTATAACTAGCATCTCGAAATGAACATGTGTAGTTAGCAGTGTCTTCAACTTGAGGGTTTGTGATGTTAAGTACATTACCAAATATGACATCAGTAGGAATAGGTACTCCATTGTCACGTCTAAATAGATATATCAATGATGTCATTATGACATGTCATACATGACTTACCTCCATGTAACATTAGACAGAGTTCCTCCAGTATCTAAGTTACATACCAGGACTACACCATTACCAGCTGTAATAGGTCCATTGACTGTACTAGTTACTACAACTTTTAATTCTAAAAACAACATTATAATATGAATTATGACCACACCCATTCATTATATACCTAATGTAGTAAAGATGACAGTTGGACTGATAAGTTGTGGACAATTATCATTTCCAATTCTGATCAATCGGATTTGATAAACAGTCTCTGGCATTAAGTCAGAAATTGTGTACTGAGACACACTAGAATTAAAGATTTTCTCTCTAGTACTAGACCAATCTTGACCTGTTGACAAATAATAGTCAGTCATATTTTATTGTTGTATATACCTTGTAGTCTATATTGTAGATGTTGGTCAAGATTCTCAGAAGATGGAGTCCATCTCACAGTAGCTTGTAATGCAATAATGTTTGATACAGAGGGTTGTAGAGGAGCATCTGGTCACATGACAATCACATGATTATTAAGGAAACTAGAAAGCAAACCTGTTGTTTTTGATGTAGTAGTGTTAGGACTTTGTCCACCCTCTATATTAAAAGCAGCAACACTTATACTGTGTGTGAGAGAAAGTGAGGAGAGAGAAAAAGGGAGTAACCATACATGTTATAATAGACAAGGCTTACCTATATCTATTTGAGTTCATAAGTGGTTCTACTATATATATCAGGTCAGATGGTCCTAAGTTACCATGTAGTATATAATCCTCAGTGGGTGTGGCATCATCATTTCGTACATACACTTGATAACTTGATACCCTTCATTAGATCACCAATATCAACAGTAGTGGGTGGAGCTAATACAATCACAGATAACATTGACTGTGACTGATCTACTGGAACATATGTCACTGTATAAGACTGTACTGGTGTCTGTGTAAGTGCATCTCTATTATCCTATATAAATAAATAGGAGTGATATAATAATGATGACATATAATTAATTGGTCATAACATTTTGAACAATTCCAGCTGTAATATTGACAGTATTTCAAGTCAAGTTATAAGAGGACATAGTAGTATTAACAGTAACTATATATTAAGTAGAAGTAGTGACTATATTAGGTAGGACATGAGCTTATAGGATCATAGAACTAGTTGTAATGATTGCTGGCAGTAATACTGTTAGAAGTTCTTGACATGTAAGTCATTTATAAGTGATATAAGATAATGTATATTGTAATATTACTTACAGTCCATGACACTCTCAAAGCAGTTGAGTTGATAGCAGTAACAGTGTTAAGAGTAGGAGAAGTAGGTACTGATAGAGATAGGACAAGAGACTTGATATGAATATAATTAATTTAACTTACCTAGTGGTACAGTTTCAATAGCTATACTCACTGGTATACTAGTACCTACTATATTACTAACAGTATTAATAACAATAACAGTAAAATTATATATTGTAAATGGTTGAAGATCTGATATTGTTATCTCTGTCCCAGGGACTGGTCCTATCTTATCAGAGTCAGTAGTATTTCTATTATTAATAGCTTCATATGTTATATTAACTCCAATAATATCAGCATTTCCATTAAAACCGTAAGACCACATTAGGTTAACAGAACTAGTACCAATTAGTTGGGGAATTAATGAAGTAACAGGAGAAGGAGCAACTGGAGGGGATAGAGAGAGAGATTTGTAATCTACATTAACCTAATATAGCTAACCTTGTACAGTGATATTAACTTTAGAGCTCCTCTCTATACCAATAATATTTTCTGTTACACACACATAACTTCCACTGTCTCCTAGTCCTTGAAGAGTTAATGTCAACTCAGTATATGTAGTCTGAGTATCAATTGAAATATGAGTGAAGTTATCAGGATCAAGGACAGTCCCATTTTGTTGCCATGTTATATTTTTAGGAGCAGGGTTCCCATCAAATGTACAGTTAATAGTGATCATGTTTCCCACAGGTAATACTGAGCTAGCAGGAGTGATAGATGTGATGGTTACAATATCTAAAATTAAAGAATGATATCAAACTAATTGTAAGACTCATCAGAAAAGATGAACAGATCAACAATGCAATGAGTTCAAAGAATGTTAACTTACATTGTACATTAATAGTAACATTGGACATAGTAATGTCTGCTATAATATCTTTAGTGGATTGACAGATATAGAGTCCACTAGATTGTCTTTGAATATTATTGAATGACAAGTTGAGAGGAGTAGATGTGACTTTATTTGTTAGTTCACCACCAGTACTGTTTAACCATTGATAGAATGTAGTCCCAAGATTAGTATTACCAGGATTATCACATGAGAGGGTAAGAGTTGTACCTTCTTTAATATCTACTATACCATTATGAGACAAAGTGGGATTTCTAAAGACTATTATTTAGAGAATATAGCATGTTAGAGTGTACTATATATCATAACTTACTAAACTCTGTTATGGTAATATTATATTCAAAATTCTCTGACACTGAATTACATGTCAGAACATTTCCAACATCAAGTACATTGTCAGGATTTGGTAGTATTAACCTATTATTGGTAGGATTTAGCAGAACATCTCCATTCATACTACCATTAGTTAAAATAGTACCACTTATTGACCACACAATATCAGTAGGGCATGGAGGATCTGCAGTTACAAAACAACATCGAAAACAGAAAGGATTGCTAAGTGGTAGAGGATATGACTGAGGACCAGAAAGGTTACGAACATTAGCGTTAGAAGGACACTGTTGACCTTGTATACTACCTACAATAAAGAGAGATACAAGATAATATATAGTAAATAGAGATGCACTGCTGCCAACCTACCCAATACTAGGATAGCTGCAACAAAGTAGACTATAAGCAACATATAGCAATTTGATTACTTCCTTTTTATCACTGATCAATATTAGTACTATGTTTAGTTGTAGACCCTAACTTCTGACACTAAGGGAATGTTTGGAACTTCCCAGCCTTGCTAGGCCAGCCCCTTCCTCTCTAAGAAAAGGGGCTGGCCTCACCAGACTAGCTAAAATAACTATTTTTTGTAAATTTTTGTTATACTACCAGCAACTGAATTAATCTAAATCCTGCAAACTTACCTTAATATGTCGTTTAACTCAATCATGGAGCCAACTTCTCCCTAGTTACTCGATTAATAAGCTTCCGGGTATACAATATTTCATTATATCATATGTGTAGTCAATACAATCTGATTATTTTAATATTTTGATTATATAGATGCCGATAATCGACCACGCCTTCATATATAAATATGCAGTGTTTGCACGCATAAAGCGCAACATTTTGCATACCATATCATTCCAACTTGCTGAGAAACAACAATTAATAACTAATGACCCCTCAGTACTAATATCTGGATACACAACCAACCACGCCTATTATAATAATTAACAATTAGTAAAATATAAACCCATTAACTTTTTTTCTATCCTAGTGTACTAAATTTCATGATAAATTGAGACTTATCCACCTTATTAGGGATTTAATAATAAATTAAACAATATATAGTATCACATCTCAGTGTTCAATTATTCCTCATGTTGTGTAGTTCTAATTAGTGGTATCTCATTCTCAATGTCAGAATAAATTAGATTAATAATTCTATATAATTATATATGAACTTATTCCAAGAGAATTATTGTATACATTAATGTAAGTTATAAAGTATTAAATTCTGTCACAAATCACTGTCTAAATATTTTTAATGCTGTGATGTTTTGACTATAAAGAAAGGTGATATTTCATTTTCAAGGTCAGTTAGTGGAACATCTGAGTCCTCTTGTTGAGAGGGCTAATATTACAAATAAAAACTGAATAAAATAAAGACAATATAATGTACCTCCTTTTAAGGAATTATAGATGGTTTGTTTATAAGATCTTGTGTTTCCATTTCTGCTTCTTTGATAGGTGAAAAAGGATGTTGCTGCTATTGCGTTGATAATAATTCTTCTTTTAAATTTGTTATTGATGATTCAATTCTGTCAATATAAACAACAATAACATATAATAAAACAGTGATATCACATATCAACAATATATATGCTGTGTT
The DNA here is from genome assembly GCA_963965975.1 of Xestospongia bergquistia. Classification (NCBI taxonomy): domain Eukaryota; kingdom Metazoa; phylum Porifera; class Demospongiae; order Haplosclerida; family Petrosiidae; genus Xestospongia; species Xestospongia bergquistia. Next base: position 2,010,508 of record OZ014412.1, read on the forward strand.
TATAAATTCAAAATACTAGTTGTTAATTTATAATAGGAATGTCACAAATATTTAAAAAATATAAAAATTACATATTATACCTTGTTTCTTCTATGCAGCTGTGATAAGATACATCAGGAAGTGGGCATGTTCATGTCATATATATACATACATATGTATAAAAGGTTTTAAATAATAGACAATTGTGTTTTCCCCTTTTATCTCTTCTTATTGAAAAGAGGATTAGTAAATTTATTGATATCCTTACCAGCTGGTGACATAGTTTGAGAATGAACACCATGATACTTATTACAAAGAGGATAGTATACACCATCTGGTTCCTCCATTAGTTGTTGCTCAGATTTAGTAGATAAATCACTAACTAGTGGAAATTCTCCTTTACAAGTACTGTAAGAGAGAAAATATCAATAGTTGTATATTATATAACCAACCAAGAAGGAAAAAAAATAGCACTAGTATTCTCAACATGAAGATAGGTAAGAAATTATCCTGTAAACCACTTTAATCATCTCTGTCAGCAAATTCATTGGACACCAGTGTATCACAGCTCAGAGCTATTCCTACACAATAATTCTGTCCTTATCTCCATAAATGGTTTATATTATGGTAATAACACCATGTAGCTACTGTATAAGTGGATAAATTTATGAAATCTAAGAATAGCAGCAAATCATCTCAAACAAGACTACAGTAAGAATATGGTAGTATAAAACCTCCTACATATATAGCAATAAACAAATTTGAGGGTCATACAACTTCTACAGTTGTCATACAATGAGATTGTCACAATATAACAATAAAAGATTAAACCTACTATGTGTTTACTGTTGTGTAGGACTTCTAGTTGTTGGGCTACAGGTGGAACTTAAATGTACATCATTAATGTAATATTCTCCTTTTTACTTCTATTTATCTGTTCTGTTGAATTGTTCTCTCTTTACCTACATCTTATTTCACCTACTCTGATTATGTCATTTTGTCTATACAACTAATAAACTCTAAACAAGATTTTAAACAAATGAAATTTGCTGGCAAAATGAGAGTAGGTAAAATGAGATGTAAACAAAGTGAGAAGCACCTGTTCCATATTTGATTTTTGTTATATAAAAATATCTTACAATGATGTTATTTCTCTAAGTGCTGTTATAATAAAACATAATGTTTTAAGATTGACTTCCAAATCTAGGCTAACACTTGATTGTGTCTAACTAAAAGGTGTGGTTGGGAGTGGATGTAGCTAGGAGATTGTTTCATTTGTTATAAGGACTGGAGATTCAGTTCAAATCTATTGTCAAGATAATATAGTAATAAACACTTGATAATTAATATATCTTAATTCATTAATTATGTGTATATATAGGTATTTCATATATTGACTCTTAGAAAAAACATCGTTAATTCAAAGACAGAAATATTTATTATCGACTGGACTATATGTGACTAACACATGTTTGTGAGTGTCTAATTCATTTGTACTCTACTTTGTAATTGATATATACTCTGTCTGTTGATACAGTATAAAAAGAATTCAACACACAAAACTAATGAATCTTCAAAACAAATAATGACTGATTAAAGCAGCTATTGCACATTCTAGTTGTTACATTAGGTTTTAGGTTCTATTAAAAGTGTGGTAATTTGAACAGTTAAATCCACAAACTAAAACTAGCTATAAATCTCTATCATCAACAACAACAAACTAAACAGTAACAACAATGTTTAAATACAAAACTGAACAAAGAAAGGTGTAAACTAAAAAAACACATTAAGGTATAGCATTTAAGGATTAAGTATTAACACTACTAAATATTGTCACATATTACAAAAGAAACACAGAAAGCTCTTATTAACAAATAACATGAAAATTAAATCTAACAAAAGATACATAATAAACAATTAATAGTGACTAAATAAAATGTAATTACAATATATTTAAAAAAGTAAAAGAAAACTTAAACCATCTAATGTCATCTGAGACTAATGGATATTAAGATAGTTCACTCAAAAACTAAAAACATATTAAAGATTTTGCTATCTCTGAAAAGTAAAATAGTATTGTTTTCAAATATTTTACTGTTAGCCTGCAAAGAAATTTATCAAGCAACCAATTGATTTTCTTTTATGAATTGCTGTACAGAATAAAACTACATTTACTTACTTGGGAACCTATATCAATCAAAGTAATAAGAATTGTATGTAATCGTAATACACCACTATGAATAATTAATTAGATGCTAACTTTTTATGCATGCCATACTTTTGCTCTTTGTGTTTCATTTTCTGAAAACTGATACATTTCATTAACTATTGATTTGTTTTATCAAGTATATTAGTTTAAGTAGGTATAGCATGACAACCATTATTAGCTATATCACTACAACAATCATTCCATTTGTGACAGTGTTCATCACAATAGCATCCTTTATGGGAACATTCAGAAGACAGTGACAATTTACAACATCCAGAATAACTGAGATTAAGTGCTAGACATGAACCTAAAATAAACAGATAAACAACATGACTTAATTTGTAGTACACATTTACCAGGTGGAGTAACAGTTGGTGTACTTGATGGTTTGATTGTTGCGCCTATATTACAATGGTAATAAAGAATTTATAATGAATATTATATATCTCAAGTTATAATTTATCTGATAATGTTTGAATCTCCTCACTAAGGCTCAGTAAAGTCAAGTTACTTTAAAGGACCAATACAGGAGTAATACAAGGACTTACTAAGTATGTCAGTTGAAGTAGGTATTGGATAGCAATTAATATTAGCTATATCACTACAACAATCATTCCACTTGTGACAATGTTCATCACAATAGCATTGTTTATGGGAACATACAGGTGACAATGACCAATCACAACATCCAGGATAACCAAAATTAAGTGCCAGACATGAACCTAAAATAAATATATGAATAAATTAATTTAATTAGCAGTTATTTACCAGGTGGAGCAACAATTGGTGTAGTTGAAGGTTTGATTGCTGTGTCTATATAAGAATAGTAACAAAATAATATAAAAGGATAATTATCACATTATCAGTAATTGTATATCATTACTACTTAATACATAAACTGATATAGAAAAAATTAATATAATTAACCATTATTGTGCTATTAAAAACATAATAGGATTTGACACTCACAGAGTGAACTTATTGTTGTAAACTGAGAATTGTATTGGCTGTTAATCATTGTGTTATTTTTGCTGTTAATAATAACTTTCTTGTTTATTAAGTTCTCATGTGGTGGCAAAATGGGAATTGTAAAATAACATTACTTAGCTACTTCTGGTTCTACAAACAATACAATATGATACTTTTTAATGGCATAACTATTTCAAAGCAAGAAGCTCTAGATTTTGTTTCCATTTGAGTTTCTGTTATGTTTCAACAATCATTATTATTAAATAATTTTGTAACAACTAAAAGTATATTGAAAGAGAATAGCACATGAAAGTGTACTCTAGAACTCTCTCTACCTCTTAAATATAAGTCACTGTAAAGATCTTTATTTAACTACTCTATATCACATAATATAAATTGTTCATCATTGTTCATTGTTTTGATAGCTATAGTTACTATAGTTTTGACACTTATTAATAACTTCTAAAAAAATGAAATATAATGGACTGTGTTATAACAATAAAACTAACAACAGCTGTAACACTGTAATATCTAGAAATATGAAACATCTTTTGAAATTCCTTTGTCTAACTAATGAGATCTTAACAAAATCTTAATAACTCTGATAATTAACAACATGTTGTCAAGTACAATATGATATGAACCTATAAGTTAGTTATATTGCATAATATCATAATATAATATCATAAATATCATAATATCATAATATCATAATATCATAATATCATAATATCATAATATCATACTGGTTGTATTAATTATAATAGATTGGTTGGAACTGATTCATAATCACATGTCTTGCAAATTGATGTTTTGCCAGAAACAAAATAAACTGTTTTGCTAATTACTTACTATGGAATTTCATAATTTATATACTTAAATATACAAATTCTCAAAGAGGACATGTGTGTAGCATGTGCTATAAGTTCTAGTATAATAGCTTATACAGCTGTAATGACATAACAAGATTACATATTGACAATGATAATATGACATTGTTATAAGAAAAAGATATGGAAAGTACTTATCATATCCACTTTATAATTATATTAGTTAACAATATACAGTGTAAATGGAATTAATTACAATGTACAACAATATTAGTGCTAGTATTAACTAATATATTCTTTACATACTCATAGCCACTGATAATAAATAGAATGTCAAAATTATAGGAATACTCTCCACTATCATCAGTATTATCCAATGGATTAAATATTATTATTATTATTATTATTATTATTATTATTATCTAAGTATTATAATATATATAGTATAATTATTATGTAATGACCTGTTCTCAGTACAAAAGTGAAGATATTTAATTCGCAATGTATGCAATTTAAATAAATTGATGGAAATATTGACTATTATAATAACAATTTAGTTACTGAAATATTCTCTTTTATATTTAGTAGAAATCATATCAAATGTGTTGATATAATTAATTCCCATAATGTTTGCAAATTCCAAAGCAAATGGACATATATATGACAATTGGATACATTAAATGACTTAATGGATATATATGGAAACAAATGGACATATAAATTAGTAAATGGACATATAATACAGTAACTTACAATCAATATCAGTTCTTGTTATCACACTGTTACTATCAGGACTCCTTCCAACACTATTATTAGCATATATAGTCACATTGTAATATGTACCCTTCATTAGATCACCAATATCAACAGTAGTGGGTGGAGCTAATACAATTACAGATAACATTGACTGTGACTGATCTACTGGAACATATGTCACTGTAAAAGATTGTACTGGTGTCTGTGTAAATGGATCTCTATTATCCTATATAAATAAATAGGAGTGATGTAATAATGATGACATATAGTTAATTGGTCATAACATATTGTACAATTGCAGCTGTAATATTAACAATTTAACAAGCCAAGTTATAACAGAATATAGTAGTATTAACAGTGACTATATATTAGGTAGGACTAATGACTATATTAGGTAGTACATTAGGTCATAGGATCACAGATTTGATTATAATGATTGCTGGTAGTAACATTGTTAAAAGTTATTGATTTGTAAGTCATTTATAAATGATATAAGAGTATGTATATTGTAATAATACTTACAGTCCATGATACTCTCAAAGCAGTTGAGTTAATAGCAGTGACAGAATTAACAGTAGGAGCATTAGGAACTGAGAGAGACAAGGAAGAGTTAATCACATTATCAATTTAACTTACCTAGTGGTGCAGTTTCAATAGTTACACTCACTGGTATACTAGTACCTACTATATTACTAACAGTATTAATAACAATAACAGTAAAATTATATATTGTAAATGGTTGAAGGTCTGATAGGTGTCAGATAAATTTTGCAAAATTTTGTGGTTATTAATAACAAAAATGAGCAATTACTATTTTTATGCAAAATATTTAAAAGGAATGTTTTATTGTAACTATGACAACAGTTTAATATTAACAGTTTATTACTAAAATAATTACTACAAAATTCAATAAAAGATATGATTATTAATTATATAATAATCAATTTCATTAATAGTTAATTACTAGTTAAATTTTCATAATCATCATTGTCTTGTTGTTGTTGTTGTTCACCAGGTAATACTTCATACATTATATCATCATTTCTATTCACTGATGTAATATATGATATATTATGTTGTGTAATATGGACTGGTTCATATGATATATTAGACTGTGCTATAATATCAGGAGATGTTGTATGATAATCAGAACTTATTATATTGTTATCTAAATATAAAAAATATTATATAAACTATTATATTAATAATTTATTACCTTTTTGTTTTCTTTTTAAGTAGACAATAAAGAATATACTAAATATTATAACAGCTGTTAGTATGGAAGAGATCATACTAGCTAGTATAACTGATACTATCAATGTTGTAATAGTAATATTAGTACTAGTAGTAGTAGTAGCTAATAATAAATTAATATATTAATTATTATTACTACAATAATATATAACATACCAGTTATTAACTGTTTATTAACTATAAGAGAAAATGTATAACTGACATTTTGAAATGAACATGTGTAGTTAGCAGTATCTTCAACTTGAGGGTTTGTGATGTTAAGTACATTACCAAATATGACATCAGGAGGAATAGGTACTCCATTATCACGTCTAAATAGATATATCAATGATGTCATTATGCTATTATATCATACATTACTAACCTCCATGTGACATTAGATGGAGTTCCTCCAGTATCTAAGTTACAAACAAGGACTACACCATTACCAGCTGTAATAGGTCCATTGATTGAACTTGTTACTACAACTTTTAATTCTAAAAACAACATTATAATATGAATTGTGACCACACCTATTTATTATTACCTAATGTAGTAAAGTCAACAGTTGGACTGACAAGTTGTGGACAATTATCATTTCCAATTCTGATTAATCGGATTTCATAAACAGTCTCTGGCATTAAGTCAGTATACATGTACTGAGACACACTAGAATTAAAGATTTTCTCTCTAGTACTAGACCAATCTTGACCTGTTGACAAATTATAGTCAATCATCTTTTATTGTTGTATATACCTTGTAGTCTATATTGTAGATGTTGGTCTAGATTCTCAGAGGATGGAATCCACCTCACAGTAGCTTGTAATGCAGTAATGTTTGATACAGAGGGTATTAGAGGAGCATCTGGTCACATGACTATCACATGATTATTAAGGAAACTAGAAAGCAAACCTGTTGTTTTTGATATTGTAGTGTTAGGACTTTGTCCACCCTCTATATTAAAAGCAGCAACACTTATACTGTGTGTGAGAGAAAGTGAGGAGAGAGAAAAAGGGAGTAACCATACATGTTATAATAGACAAGGCTTACCTATATCTATTTGAGTTCATAAGTGGTTCTATTATATATATCAGGTTAGATGGTCCTAAGTTACCATTTAGTATATAATCCTCAGTGGGTGTGGCATCATCATTTCGTACATACACTTGATAACTTGATATATTCTGTCCACCATTTTCCAAAGGTGGTTGCCATGACACACATAAAGAGTCAGGATAAGAAGTAATATTAAGCATGTTAACAGCTAATGGAGCTAGAGAGAAGATAAATAGATGAACAGATCCAGAAATGGATACATAAATATGACCTTACATACCATACAATTACCATAGAAACCTAAACCAATATGTCCTTATAAGGACATATATATGTCCATATGTGGACATATAAGGACAATCTATTACTATTCATTACATATGGCCCAAGACATCCATCAGGTACACATAACATGTTATGATATTGAAAAACCAATATATTATGATATTGATAGGTAATTTTATAAACTCTTCAGTTGTTTATTGTCTTAATTTAATGTTTTTTTAGCCTGGCACACAGCATACCAGGTAAATAAGATATAATGATTAGTTTATTACAGTATCATAATCATTATTATTAAACTACTTATGATATGATTCCTACTAAAATAGAAGGTACTACTATTGGTATGACATGTTGTCAATATAATAATGAGGATATGTATTAATTCTAAACAATGTTTGCAAATTGAAATGACTTAATGGATATATATGTAAACAAATGGACATACAGATTAATAAATGGACATATAAGGTGGTTGCCATGACACACATAAAGAGTCAGGATAAGAAGTAATATTAAGCATGTTAACAGCTAATGGAGCTAGAAAGAAGACCAATAGATGAATAGATCAAGAAATGGACAGATAACAATAACATTACACATCACATCATTACCATCACCATTACCATATATAACATATATAAGACCACACACAGTATACCAAGTAGAAATGATTTAATGATTAGTTCACCACAGTATCATAATTATAATTATTATTATTAAACTAGTTATAATATGATTCCCTCTAAAAATAGAAAGTAACCTGATGTGAAAACATTTTGTTAACATCCATAATTTTTGAAAATTGCAAAGTAAATTCATAAAAATATGTGAAAAATGGATACAAGTAATGATGTATATTCTTATGACCACTTGGTACACATATTATGCCAGGTAGAAAAGATATACTAATTAGTTTACCACAGTATCACAATTATCATTATTAAACTAGTTATAACATGATAACTTCTAAAAATAGAAAGTATTATTTTTGGTGACAACCTGTTTAATTTTATGAAAACATATTGTTAATTTCCACAATGTTTTGCAAATTACAAAGTAAATGGATAGAAATATGTGACTAATGGATACATGAAATGAGTTAATCGGTAAACAATATAGATATACTAATTAATAAATGGACATATAATACAATAACTTACGATCAATATCAGTTCTTGTTGTCACACTGTTACTATCAGGACTCCTTCCAACACTATTATTAGCATATATAGTCACATTGTAATATGTACCCTTCATTAGATCACCAATATCAACAGTAGTGGGTGGAGCTAATACAATCACAGATAACATTAACTGTGACTGATCTACTGGAACATATGTCACTGTAAAAGACTGTACTGGTGTCTGTGTAAGTCCATCTCTATTATCCTATATAAGTAAATAGGAGTGATATAATAATGATGACATATAATTAGTTGGTCAAAATATAAATATAATTAAACATTTGCAGCTGTAACATTAATATTAACAGTTTGTCAAGTCAAGTTATAACATAATATAACAGATTAACAGATACTATATATTAGGTAGGACTAATGACTATATTAGGTAGTACATTAGGTCATAGGATCACAGATTTAGGTATAATGATTGCTGGTAGTAATACTGTTGGAAGTTATTGACATGTAAGTCATTTATAAGTGATATAAGATAATGTATATTGTAATAATACTTACAGTCCATGATATCCTCAAAGCAGTTGAGTTAATAGCAGTGACAGAATTAAGAGTAGGAGCATTAGGAACTGAGAGAGATAGAATAAGAGAGAGAGACTGAAATGAATTTAATGAATTTATCTTACCTAGTGGTACAGTTTCAATAGTTACACTCACTGGTATACTAGTACCTACTATATTACTAACAGTATTAATAACAATAACAGTAAAATTATATATTGTAAGTGGTTGAAGATCTGATATAGTTGTCTCTGTCCCAGGGACTGGCCCTTTCTTATTAGAGTCAGTAGTATTGCTATTACTAACAGCTTCATATGTTATATTAACTCCAATAATATCAGCATTGCCATTAAAACCATAAGACCATATCAGTTTAACAGATCTAGTACCAATTAGTTGAGGAATTAATGAAGTAACAGGAAAAGGAGCAACTGAAAGGGGAGAGAGTGAAAGAGATTTGTCAACATGTTAACCTAATAAACTAACCTTGTACAGTGATATTCACTTTAGAACTAGTCTCTATTCCAATTATATTTTCTGTTATACACACATAACTTCCACTGTCTTCTAGTCCTTGAAAAGTCAAAGATAACTCAGTATATGTAGACTGAGTATTAACTGAAATATGAGTGAAATTATTAGTATCAAGGACTGTCCCATTATGTTGCCATGTTACATTTTCAGGAGTAGGATTCCCATCAAAGGTACAGTTAATAATGACCATGTTTCCCACTGGTAATACTGAGCTAGCAGGAGTGATAGATGTGACGGCTGCAATATCTAAAATTAAAGAATGATATCAAAACTAATTGTAAGACTCATCAAAAAAGATGAACAGATCAACAATACAGGAGTACAAAGATTAACTTACATTGAACATTAATAGTGACATTGGACATAGTAATGTCTGGTATAATATCTTTAGTGGATTGACAGATATAGAGTCCACTAGATTGTCTTTGAATGTTAATAAAAGATATGTTAACAGGAGAAGTTGATACTTTATTTGTTAGATTACTACCAGTACTGTTGAACCATTGATAGAATGTAGGATCATTAATAACAGGAAGATCAGTATTACCAGGATCATCACAAAAGAGAATTAGATTTGTACCTTCAACAACGTCCATAGTACCATTAGGAGATAGGGTGGGATTTTTGAAGACTGTTATAGAATATATTAGAGTGTTAATAATATATTATTATAACTTACTAAATTCTGTTATAGTAATATAGCGTTGACCTTGTGCAGAACATCTCAAAACATTTCCAACACTGAGGACATTGCCAGGGTTTTGTAGTATTAAAATAGCATCAGAATTAATAAGAACACTTTCATTAATACTACCATTAGTTAATGGAGTACCATCAAGCGACCACATTACATTAGAAGGACATGGGTCTCCACTTGTGAAACAACATCGAAAACAGAAAGGGTTGTTTAGTGGTACAGGATATGATATATCATTAAAAAAATTTTGTGTTATACCATTAGAAGGACACTGTTGACCTTGTACATCATCTACAGTAGAGAGGAGTAGAGAAAGAGAGGGAATAAAAACAAGGCAGCATGCACTGCTGCAGATAGACCAACCTACCTAGTACTAGGGCAGCTACTATAGAGTAGATAATTAGCCTCATAGCTACTGCTTTTTTCTTCACAAATCAATAGCAGCTGTGTACTTTGCTCAGACACGAAGGGAAGCAACAACCAAGAGTGTGATACGATTCACCGAACGATTGCACTCTCAACCACCCCCATTATTAATTAGACAGTGTCGGTCACGCCCACTCCGTATACTTGTATCTGAACTAAGCAATGGCGACTGGAGGCGTAGAACCTCTTACATCAAGTTCTAATGATGGGGATCTCCAACAACGACCACGAGGGCAGACAAGAGCAGCTGTAGAAGACTCAAAGACCTGGGTGGAGTCTAAAAGATACACTGTTTATAAACTATGTACTAGTTAATAAACAATACAAACTATATTATTAACTATTTCTCTTACACTACAGGTTGTAGTCAGATTAGAAGATAAATCATATTTTATATTTAGATGATATAATGAGTTCAATACATTGCAAGAGAAAATAAAAAAGAAATTTCCTGAAGTCTCTCTCAAGTTGCCAGGGAAACATATCTTTCTCAACAACTTTGATCCTAGATTTATTAAACAAAGACGAGAGGATCTCCATGATTTTATATTAAATCTTGTTAAAGTAAGTGGGTGGAGTCAGACTATGAAATTAGCTAAAAATACATGTATAGTTATATACAAAACAAGTCTTTGATTTTATTAGTTGTCATGGCAACATAGATGGCTATACACAAACAGTTTTCATTTGTTTTCCTTTAAAATGTTTAGATCATGTTTAAAACAAGATTATAATGCTTGCTCTCTCTCTCTCTCTCTCTCTCTCTCTCATAGAGTCCTGATATTCCAGAGTATAAAGCAGTACATAAAGTAATCTTTGTTTAACATGTTGTTCACAAGATTATTACAAGAGAAGACAAGATCTGTACCTTAAGTACATCTATTATCACATCCACAATCAGGAGATAGAATAGAATGTATATTATTGAGATAGTATATAGTTAACATGTGGTCCAAATAATTATAGGACTGTCTGGCACACTGCAAGTACCAGACAACAAAATTAAATGTTTAAAACAAGTTTATGAATAGAATAAGAGAAATTTCTTCAATTCTACTGAATCATACATATTATGATTGAATTTATACATGCATAGTAATACAATAAAGGCATAAACTGATGTTTGAACTTAGGACCTACTAAATATTTTGTCAGATCTGCTTATATTTAACTTTTATGTTATATTATAATATTCTGATATAGCTTGTATTACTTGTTTGTGATTAAAGGTTGATTAAATGACAACTTGACAAGTTAATCGAGCTCTAATAGATTATGCTGATAGTAACGATCATAATCCACGTGGTATTGATGGGATTGTCCTCACTAAATTTGATAGCATTGATGATAAGGTATGTATATGAGGTATGTTCCATCTGACTCCACCCCTTCTTTCCAGGTTGGTGCTGCCATTAGTATGACCTATACTACTAGTCAACCAATAGTATTTGTTGGTACTGGACAAACATATCAAGATTTGTGTACATTGAATGTACAAGTTATTGTCTCATCATTGTTAAAATGAAGACTAATATGATATAATTGTCTTGTGATGAATGGAAACAATTAATGATATTACAATTAATAAAATTAATTTTAAAGAAGCTAATTTATTTAGAAATATAGGTCAATTATTTTAGTAATAACATATAAAATCAATATTAATTATTAAAACTTGATTATTAATGTGTGACATTAGCTGCTAAATACAATATTACTGAAAATTGTTAACAAGAGTATTGTAATAAATTTAAGAGCATGGTGCTAAATAATTTAAAATAATAAGATAAACACAAACAACACTATACAAATATAAAATATATAAAAATTATGTTGTAGTAATTCCATATAATACATTACATGATATAATTATATTCACAATATATTATACTGTAATATTAACAATAATTATTATGATGTCATTAATTAATATATACTATAACAAAAGTTGCTATATGGTAGAAAGATCTGTCTCATCAAAGACAGATTGTTCATCAGGTGGAGAGGCAGTTAACTATTAATAATAATATTAAAATTATTGATTATAATTTTAATATGATGTACCTCAATGCTAAATAATAGTCGTTGTTGATGTCCAATAAAAGCTTTCTCATTGCTCTCAATTTTAGATATGGCACTTTGATTGTTTCCAATGTCAAGGCTAGTCTGCCATTTCATATCAGTTGTTAACTGTTCAACTTTATTCGTTGGTGTCTATAAACAATAACAATATTGTATCTTATATAATCAATTATATAAAATGTCTTACTAGTGGAGACATTGATCCTGTGAGGTATCCATTATTAGGATCATCATTATGTTCACCTAAATTATTAACAGGCCATGCATTATATGGAACAGATAATTCCTGATGATCAGTAACCTTAAAAATAACAACATTATAAACAATAAATTATTATTAAACAATAGTAGTACCATTTCTGAATTACTAAGAGTTGTTACTTGATTGTTATCAATAAATCTAAAGTTAACATATAACATGTAACATTAATGACAATACAAACACTTTAATAGTAAAGTATACTACATACAACAGTGATAGAATGAAATAATAATCTAAAGTCAGTGTTTAAGTTAATATATACTATATATTAATTAGTGGTTGTAGATTTTTGCAATTTGATTATTCTACATAATCTCAATAACTATATTTAATATAATATATTACACTTTTGGTGGTACTTCAGAATTAGATGTGCTGGAAGATCTTTTTCCAAGAGAATGATGACCTATATGTGAATTACATAATGCCACATACATAATATAAAAGATTCTGCATTAAGATGGATGTTCTCCTCTATATTATTATTATCGAAGAGAAAATTGCTAAATTTACAGATATCCTTACCAGGTGACATGGCTTGAGAATAAACACCATGATACCTATTACAAAGAGAACAGTACACACCATCTGGTTCTTCCAGTGATAGTTGCTCAGATCTTGTACATAAATCATTAGTTAGCAGAGCTTTCAGTTTATGAGTACTATAAGAGAGAGAATACAACTATATGTCACTAGTTGTATATTATATAACTAACTTATCATCATGAGTGTTGTCAATGGTAGAGAAGATTTTATTGTGATGATCTGGTGTTAATGAATTATACTTGTTAAAACTAACAATGTATAAATCTTACCAGCTTCTTTCTGAGCAGTTATATCAACATGATCTATACTTTCTATCATTGGATCATCTTTTTGTTCTAAGTCTATAATGATATACAATAAATGACATATCAATAATTATTGATATACTTACTAGGAGCTTTCCGTGGCTTGGGGAATTCTTGTTTCAAATACTGGAATATCTTCTTAGCTAAAGTATTGTTTTGAATGAGTGGTCCTCTAACAACATCTATGATCATCTTCCAAGTGACATCACTGTCTTTATCTATCCATCTCTGGAGCACATGATCAAGTTTGTCTTGATCAAACTTATTGGACTGAGCCAAACTGTTAAGATCATTATCACTCACTCTAAGACCATTACCAATACTACGCCATGATGCATATATAGGAGCTAGTTGTATTAAAACATCATGTTTGGTAGGTTTGTCAACTAAAAATAAATTTCAGATGGATTATTATACATTGTCAGATTATTACATTAAGAACTTACGTTGTTCAATAAAATCCATCATTTCTTTGGAGTAGAATTCATCTTCTTGCTCCTGAAGACCTGTGAAATATGTAATAATTGATAACCAATAACTGAAAACAAAAAAACAATAACTACAAACATTGAAAATGGACTCATTTCAATTAAAGTCATTATACAAATAAACAGCCACTCACTACATTTATCAACTAAGTAGTTAGTTCAATGACACACAACTTTCCAAAATTCTCCTTGTTACTAAAATTTATTTTGTTATTGACTACTAATCTGTTAATAAAATATTGTTATAGGAGTCTAACATATGTAGCTACAAATTACAAAAATAGATTCATTTCTGTAGTCACTAAAGAAATAAACAGTCAATGGAAAGTACCTTAATGAACTGAGTTTAAGTAACCACAAAAGTTTCCTAAATTATAAGTCTGCTATTAGAATGTGTTTTTGATAATCAATTGTTATTTAACTTCATTTATATTACTTATTGTTGTTTAAATATGTAATAGTCAACTTACTAGTTATGGATGGAAAAATTAAATGTTCTTGTGTTTGTAGTTCAGATGGAGTAGTGAAATGATTCTTCATAAGAATTGCTAAATCTTTTCTACCAATAGTACTAAGAGCAGTTGTTACTGGCTCAAAAGAAGCTGATATGTTACGTGACCTCCATAGAAGTATGGCTTCTCTACCACATTCAAGAGATCCACTATATTTCATTTCTATGTTATGAAGATCACCAACAGTAAGTCCTAGTTTAAGACCAAACTCAAACCACTTATCACCAATGCCCATTGAACCAGTTTTACTTGCTAATATACACATAATGTCAACAATAAGTGGATCAGTAACTATAAAAGAGATATATATTCTAAACCATTTCTAACTAGTTACCTTTAGAAATGATGTTCACATCACTTGTTGAAGAATCAGGTGAACTGTCAGATAAAGGAGGAGTGGGTGGGAAATAAGAATACATCCCTGTATATGACAAGGAATACTAACAAAGTCTTTACTACATTATATTTACCTGGCTTTTTTAAAATGATCTTGTCAATGTGAGGTTTGCCATCATGAGTACAGATTATACCATTAAATTTGATGGTTACTTTTGTTCTTGTGTTTTCAGCACCATCATACTCATATCTAAACATGAATCGAGGAGGATATGACCAACGCTGCTCTAAGACTTTCAGACGCTTTATGTTCTCTTCTCTTACTTCTCCTAGTTTGCAACCCATCACTTCATAAAAATCAATATTGTTTTCTGAAATCTAAATTAAACAAATTCATAATTATGTCTCCTTCAATCTCTCTTCCTCCTTACAGAAGTAAAGATTCCTTCCTCTGATCTGTACCAACCAGGGATGTCATCAGGATCACATTCAATAGAAACAGATTCCTCAGTAAATATTATTGTTGGAGGTGATCGTTTTATAGTATAGCCTTCCTTTTCATATTGCTCTTTAACTGTCTACATTAAAAGTGATAATAAATAAATTAATATTTATTAATTAATCACTTACTTCTATGCATTTGTCTTGCAGATATAACAAACAATAGTCTACTAACAAAGTATGTCCATTATCTAACAATTTGTCAGCTCTTATAATCAAATATTGTTTTGGAATTATACTATATTCTGTTCTTTTAACTCCAATACAATTTGAACAAAAATGATGAGCAAGAATTTTTACCAGAGTAGACTCAATGGTCACTTGGTACTTTTGGTTTTGTTTACAAGTAAACAAACTGTCTCTTCTAAAAGATTCATCATCTGCTGTTAGTAGATATAGTTGGTTATTAGTATCCTTCATATTAGACACATCAATGTGATGAGGTATATATAATTCAGCTGGTTTTATTAACTGACAGTTGATATATATCCATACAATAGGAGAGACTGGAATATAATCATCTTCAAACTTAAATTTATCACTAAACAAACAGACACCAAACCAGACAATAGCTGTATGTTCTATAGCTCCTTCTGATATAATGAGAGTAACACCATATTGACTACAATGATGTACTAAACCACTAGTAGTGACTTCTAACACTGTTAGTTCTCTAAATATATCTATTATGAAAGTAAAGTGATTATAAAATTTTTTTGGAATAATTACATCAATAAATCTTATTTAATGGGTGTAAATAACTGTAAGTCAAATTGAATATGAAGAAAACGTGTCATTTAGTTATGTCCTAAGATTGTTATGGACCATCAGTTAGGTATTTCCATTTCATACATTGTTTATTATCATTGTACCTTTTGAAAGTGACAAATGAAATTAAAGTGCATAAAGTAATTGCTGATTGCAACTAACAACTGAGCACCTCTAAATGGGTATGACTAATCAAGGGGTGTAATTATCTAAGAATTAATGAGCCACCTATCCTGTCTTTAAATGAGCAAAATGAATGAAAAAAATGAGTTTTAGCCCCTTACAGCAACAACATTATCAAAATACTTTTAAGACAACTTTTATAATCATAAATTGTTAATGTATGGATAATGGTAACGAAAGGATCAATAATGGATGAGTTGAATGGACAGATAGGTATATTAGAAGTAAATATAACACCTCCATATATTGTTACCTGTTAGCATTCTATAATCAAATTCTAAGTATTTTTCATGTTGTGATATTACAGAAGATATCTTATTCTCAGAGTTAGTAGATGGAATATCATGTATCATAGAGTTCTAGTGATGAGAGGACTAATGTCAAAAGGTAAACACAAATATAATAGATTCATCCCATGAGATTAACTCCATATGATCAACTCCCTTTAGATCAATTGTCATCAATGCTTTCATCATGTGTTGATACACAAATTTATATGCATGGTTATTGGATAATACAGTCAATCTATGAACCACAAAAGATATGAATTTGAGACTTACACTACATTAATGGAAAGTACTGCTAAGTAATTTGGTCAAAGGTATTGTGAACACTTTAGCTAGCCTATAGAAGCTTCAAAATTTGATCAGCCATACTCATTGGTACAGTAATTTTATTATAATGTTCCTAGCCCTGCCCCTAGATCTTCCTAAACTCTAAAGCATATGGCTAATATATAGTACTATACACTCACGTGTGTTATATTTTCTGAACCAACAGCACACCCAAGTGATTCAGTTGATTCATTGAGAGATGACAGATTTTCAGTCTCCGGAGCTATGTAATATATATTATATATTTATAAATTCACCATGACTTCTTGGTACGCATATATACCAGCAATATCATTATGGAGAAAGTGTAATTATGTCACTAGCATCATAGAGGACATACAATATATATTCTATTTGTACAGCATATGAAGTGCATACTTCAATGAGAAATAAATACTATTTACCCTAGACACTAAACCTTAAATATTAAAACTAAATGTATTAATTTCACATTGGAGTACACACTTCTGTGCCATATGAATAGCCATTCTATAAGTTACATAGCAACATCTCCATAAAACTCAAGCCAGAAACACAATTAATTAATTAAACATTATCCAAATATGCTATTGCTCATACTGCAATAACCTCATATTGCCTCATAATACCTGTGGCGAATCATGAAAATCATTTGTAGTCATCTGTGGTCTATAACATACCTTTCCAGAGGGGTATACAGTGTACAGAGGACACATATAACAAGGACTTCTCAGAAAGATCATCATTTAGATGAAGTGGAAAAAATTCATAAGTTATCTACATAATAGTTATAGAGATGATGAGATTATGTGACTTTAAATACTCAAAAAATAAAGACATTATCTTGTACCTCACTAAGTATATCAAAGTCCTCCTGTTGAGAGGGCTAATGTTAAGAATAAATCCTGAAGAAAATAAAGAATTATCTTATACCTCTTCTGAAGGAATTATAGATGGTTTATTAAGAAGTTCTTGTGTTTCCTCTTCTGCTCCTTTGATAGATCTTTGTGAAGAGCGACGTCGCTGACCCACATATATAATCTCCTTTAAACTTGATGATAATGATGATTCCAAATTTTGTAATCTACCAATATAAACAATATTAATAAAAACTACTAGAGTATAATATATACTTTTCAGATATTGTTGATCCACGTCTTTGTTCTTCATGTCTCTCCTACAATATATACATACATACATATATATAATACATATATCTTAAATGTGTCAACATAGTATTTATATTACAACTTAACCTCAATAAGCACAGTCTCTTTACTTCTAGCATCAAGAAGCCATTTATCTGACTCTCTATATCATTGATCACATGATTATAATACAAATTCTTTATATTACTCACTGTTGGTTCTTATTATGTGTTATTACAAGTTCCTATAATATAATATTGTGAATTACTAAAGAGTTATTATAATGTATAATTACCGATAAATTTTTATTGACTGGTTCAGATTCTTCAGCTAGTTCAGCCTCAATACTAGCAGTAGTACTAGTAGTAGTACTAGTAGTAATAGGAATAGCATCAGTACTACTAGTAGTACTAGTAGTAGTAGGAATAGCAGTAGTACTAGTAGTAGTACTAGTAGTAATGGGAATAGCATCAGTACTACTAGTAGTACTAGTAGTAGTAGGAATAGCAGTAGTACTAGTAGTAGTACTAGTAGTAATGGGAATAGCATCAGTACTACTAGTAGTACTAGTAGTAGTAGTGGTACTAGTAGTAGGTTGTTGAGATTCAGTTGACTCATCTGGATGTTGAAGAGGTGAGAGATTTTCAGTTTCTGGAGTGGTTTCATGATTATTAAGAAAGACATCATCATCATTTGAATTACGTGAAGCTACATCATTAGTAATCTATATTATATTTACAGAGATGATGACATCATTATGACTATAAAAGTTATCTTACAATTTCAGGATAAGTCTGATCCTTCATTTTGGAATTGTCAACTACTATTCCTGGACTAGGAGGTAAATCAATATATCTAAAGACACAATGCAACATACAATATATAAAGTATATGAGAACTACCTTGGTTCAGTAGAATCATTAGTTGATTGAAGAGGTGACATTTCAACTGATGCCACGTTTTTACCTAATATCAATTAAATAGTATTAATTTATTTTAACGACACTCTCACTTCTTTTTCTTCTCCTTTGTACCACTAACTGAATAACAACAACAACAACAATAACAAGAGCAAGAACAAAAAAAATAATTTCAAAAATAACTGAGACCACAATAGCAATAATAATTAGTTTATTGCTAGTTCGTTTATCGATAGGTTCTGAGATGATATTTGCAATAATCACTCAATTATTTGTGCGATTAAAGTTACTTACCAGTTATCGAAGGATGAACAATGAAATGTGTGGAGAGAGAATCTGAACTTGGACATGAAGATATTGTTCTACAGTTGATACCAATCACAATCACTGTTGTCTGTAGGATAATATGACTATAATCCTTATTATAGAGAATGACATTATATTCTCCTGGACATAAGTTAGTTAGAACACCACTAGCAATGGAAGTTGTTGTATTATAAGAAGCAGTTGAAGTAATGTTATTAGTGGAGTTAGTAACTATTATTCTACAACCCCATAGAGTAGAGTGTAGAAGGAAATAACATTGATATCTGATACCATTAGTAATAGGAGTTATGTCAACTGTTTGTATTTGAGATGTATCTATATAGAGAAAAAGTGTTGCAAGAATGACACACAAATTATATAATAGTCACTTACTAAAATAGTTAAGTGATGTTATATTTGGTAATAAGTTCAAATTAGACCAAATGAAATGTGCTGAACAGTTAAATTGATCAAGAGGACACACAAGATGTACTCCTTCATTTATTATAATACTTCCATTATTAGTTATAGTAATATTATAATCACTGTAATTAGAGTAATGTTCACATGTTATATTAACAGATAAATGAGTAGGATATAATAGAGTACAATCAACATTAATAACCTATATATAGAGGATAGGATCAATTTAATTAGAATAAAGACCACTAACTTGTGCTCTAAAGATAACAATAGTATTATGTGGATTATCAGGATCAACTTCAATATGATAATGTGTTAATATTACCTGTGGAACTAAGGACATTATTAATGATATAGTATATAGTGATATTACCTAATGAAGTATTGAAATAGTACATTGTCTCATTTCCAGTACTAGCTCCATTAGTAGCTGATATAGTTACTGTATATATCTCATTAGATATAATGATATCACTTAATAGATAATATATACTAGTACTAGTAGTGATGTTAGTAATGTTAAGTTCTAATATAGTAATAGTATAATAGAGTATAGGACAACCAGGTAGACTTGGAGGATGTATCCATGTCAACAGAACACCTGTACAATTTACTGTACTAGTTATAATGACTGGATCAGGAGGACCTATATACAATAGTAAACATAGTATTGTTTATATTAATATATCATACTAATGAGTCACTGACCTTGTACTAGTAAAGTAAAATTATTTGAACAATAAAGTAATATTCCATTACTGAGTAACCTTATTCTGACTTGAAGTAAGCAATCATTATAACTCAGAAACACTTCCTCTATTTTTAAACTGACATTGCAAATGTTAATATCACTGTACAGGAGATAGTCTACATTTTGAGAATCAAGGTTCTTTTTACTTTCCTGATGATACACATCAATCAGATAATAATTTGGTTCACAATATTCCAGTCCAGTGATGTTAAGAGTGATTGTTACAGGATGTCCTTCACAAGATGTGATTTCTGATACATAACTGAGATTATGTGAGGACTCTGTACAAACTGAAATATATTATATCAATTAATAACTATCATAGTTAACAATACACTTACTGGATAGACAAGGAGACAAAAGATAGAATAAAAAGACTAAAAGGACTCGAACATGATCTCTGTCTGGACTTATATTCTTGTTTGAGATGAGAGATAACATAGTCAAAAGTGATACTGGAGGAAATAGAAGTAGTCTTCTCTTTTACAATAAGACAGATACAAAGGTGTAGGAAGCAATTTCTAAGTGCAGAGGTCAATGATGTAATACGTAGACGTGGCTAGTTAATAATGGGTGGAACAGATTAATTAAATTGATTAATTATCATTAAGTGAAAATTTTCCAAAGATAGATTCTCTATGGTTTGAACCCTTGACAAAATCGTTGCCAATGTCTATTAATGACAGAGAATCAGTAAGAGTTTTGTGCACATGGAGTACCATTAAACTATTGAGTCTTGTCTGGCTCATAGTTGCTCTCAAGTAGCTATGTAAGGAGCTGAAAGATCTTTCACTAACTGCGTTTGTAGCCGGCATCACCAATATCAGCGAAGCGAACCTACAGACTATTGGTATTAAAGATCTTTGTGAGTCTGAAAACTCCCTTAGAAATCCAATCACTGAAAAGAAACCGTGGAGAGCGTCCTTTTGCGATTATTGGGGAAGATTGCAAGACATCACTTTATTCACTTGTAACTGCATACTTACCTGTAACTGCTCAGTGTCAAAGTCATCTTTATAGGAATCCTTGACAAACTGTAACTCTTAGATTCAATGAAGTGTAAAGAAAGGGAAGAGCTAGAGTAGTAAAATTAATTATTATTTATTATTAATAATTTATGAATATTAATAACTATGATAAAGTGTAGCGGCCATGGCTGCTACGGTCGCTACAGCTCCTACGCCACTGAGACATAAAAAACAAATTATGATGACGAAAAAATAATATTATTAATAATTATTACTTGTAATTGACTAATTGTGGGTGTGGTTATTATTTTATTTCGCCAATTGAGCAAATAATGTGTATATGGACTAAAAGATGAACACTAGATTTCATTCGTTTGAGTTGGTGGGTCTATTGATAAAATACGACATCTCTCTCTTTATTCTTATTTTATAAACAGGAGGTCACTCCATCTCAAGTAGTAGATGCTACTAAAACTGTCTTCCATACTATTTTACTACACAGATCAACAGGAAAGGTAGTCTACCTATCCACTCTAATAGTAGTTATGATAATATTCTTCTCCCTCTCTCTCTCTCCATTCAGTATAAATATAGTTCTCATAATCCAGGGACATTCTCTGTAGGTTCTGTTGGTATTGAAGATACAGACTGTCCCTCTATGGAGTTCACCTATGTACGATTAGCATCACAAGACTTGGATCATTGGTTATCAGGAGAAGTACATGGATTTGTATCATCACTATGTCAACAAGGATTAGGATCTAGAATAGGAAAAGTGAGCGAATTAGCCACACCCAATTTATTGAGTGAGACCACACCCTTTTCTCTAGATCTCATTAGAGTTCTTTGAGCGTAAGAAAGGACGTTGGTTGTTACCAGCAGAAACTAGTAGTTGGGAAACATGGCAACTAATTCTACATGTAGTGGAGATTAAGACAGACTCAGGTATCATGTTTGTGGGTGTGGTCACTAATTATATTGCCACACCTTTTTTAGATTGGATACAACATCAGAAGAAATTATCAGAAGGGTTATCAGAAATTGTATGTTAATATGTGTCACATGATATGTCACATGATTTCGTTATTAGATACTTCTAATATCACAAATTGTAAACAGACCAGAATATGTTCCTCGAAATCCAACTCTTGATAACCTGTCAAACGTGTTTGAAACTCGTTTCTCAGAAATTCAACCTTATCTTCATAGGGTAAGTGGATGTGACATTATGGTCTGTTGTCATAGCAACAAATTAGGTATTTTATGAGTTGCCAACAGAGACGATGGCTGGTACTGTAAGGAAATTGATAAGGAACACTTTTGCTTACTAGTTAATTGTGGGTGTGGTCATTGTAGACCATGTGTATACAAGATATACTAAGGAGTGGGTGTGGTTTTCAGAACAAGTTAGAACTGAACAATTGAAAATAATATTATTTGTGAGTCATATTTTATGTTTACTAATAATAGTAACAGATGAGTCTAGTTTGTTTACTAATAATAGTAACAGATGAGTCATAGTTGATCAATCGAGTCATCTTTTGTCTACTTATAATAGTAACGTTTTTGAATGTACAACAAATGGTAGAAATAAAAGAATCTTTTACAGTTGAGAAATTGATGAAACACTATCAGGATATATTCTAGAGAAAGAGAGAAAGAGAGAGGGAGGGAGGGAGGGAGAGAGAGAGAGAGAGAGAGAGAGAGAGAGAGAGAGAGAGAGAGAGAGGAGAGAGAGAGAGAGAGGGAGAGAGAGAGAGAGAGAGAGAGAGAGGGAGGGAGGGAGGGAGAGAGAATATCTATATATGGAGAGGGTGATACTTACAAGTACATTTGTGTGACTTTTGATTTTTGACAGAGTGTGTTTGTTTTATTGTGACATTGTTTATGAACAATTAGAGCACAATCTATAAAGAAAACAATTAAACATTTAATAAATAAATTTTTAACAATTCATTAAACAACAACAATAGCTAGTCTACTAACTAACTACATGTACAACCACATACTATATTAAACTAACTATTAATAATATCTATTAAGTTAATACTATCAGATTTAACACAACTTGTAGTAATTTTAGTAATTTTTCCAATCACATCTATTTAATTTTATTTTATTTGTACTACAATTGTTAATGATTATTACAGTAGTCACTAAATTTACTAAAATTAATAGATATTATTAATAATAGACTTAAGAGAGTTGTTTATAATAAGATAACTGTTTATAATATAAGTACTAACCTCTACATATGTAACATTGTTTGCCAAATAGACCAGTAACCTTGTCATGACAGACACTGCAAAGATGCTTCCTATAAGAGAGACAGAGAGAGAGGGAGGGAGGGAAAGAAGGAAAAAGATTTATCAGATGGATATATAGATAGATAGTAAAGAGAGAGAGAGGATTATAGAGGAACCATTAGATGGACACTCACCCTTTAATATGTGTAGCAGTAAAGGTGTGGTCATTATAAACATGAAGTTTAGTATAATTTGTTAACTGTTTTCTTAATTTAGTAGCGTGTACTGTATTCATTGCTACTATATGTCTCTTGTGTGTCCCTTCCATTATCTCATAAATTAATGTAGACGCTAACTGTCCTGATGATGTAGTCACTGGATAGATAGAATAATAGAAATGGATTGATGATATAATGGTAACTAATAAATGGACAGATAGATGATTAAATGGATCTATTAAAATATAAATGGATTTATAATGAAGTATAATGGATAGATAAATGATATGTGGTCATGAAAATGGACTGATTTATGAATAAAGAGACAAAAATGGATCAACTATTAGATAAATGGATGGACTCTACTTACTTGGAGAGTCAGTATCATAACTTCTAACACTGAGTGTCATAGAACGTCTTTTCATTTTATCATCAATATTATTGTTGTCTAATTTTAAGAGGTCATCCTCACTATGAGCTAGTCCTCTAAGATATGACTGATAAGATGGGAGATTAGGGTGGGATGGAGTGCTTATAACAGGTGTTATTGATTCCAATTGTTCATAGGACTCACTCCGACGCCAAGTGGGAGGGGACTTCTCTTTTAATTTTGGAGGTGTGTCCTCTTCTTTTTCTTCCTCAGGTTCATTAATCACAGGAAGCTCAGTACTCCATTGACGAGAATAGATCCCTCCATTAAGGGAGGGTGTGGTCATAGATATTTGACCATTAGAGGGGTGTGTGGTCATAGATATTTGACCATTAGCAGGAGGTGTGGTTATAGGAATTTCACCATTAGTGGAAGGTGTGGTTAGAGGAGTTTCGCCATTAGTGGAAGGTGTGGTTATAGGAGTTTGGCCATCAGTGGAAGGTGTGGTTAGAGGAATTTGATCATCAGTGGGAGGTGTGGTTACAGCAATTTCATCATTACTGGGAGGTGTGATCAAAGATTCGTCATTTGATATAGGCCTATTGATACTCTCAACAGGTTCCTGAAATGAGAGGTCAATAATATTGATAATTTATAACTATTAATAACTTACAATAATTAAAGGAACTACTTGTTCATTGACTTCTCTCTCTGTGTCATTTGATCTAATAATTGGCAGCCCTAACAGGGGCTCACTCTCTTCTCCTTTCTCTTCACCTATGTCATCATTACCTGTAACAATATTTAATTATTAACTATCCAAGTAGGGACACCCCCTCTCTCTCACTCTAATCATTACCTCCACTTAATACATCCTCAAGAACAATCTCTTGTTGTACAGTAAACTCAGAAAGATGTAAATTTCTTAACAAAGAAAGAACTCCTTCAGTTACACTACTAGCTAAATTCTCTGAAGCCTATACAAACAACAGAATAATACAATCTACAAAGAAATATCCCAGCTGGTACTAATATCAAAGACTTTATTACATAGAATTATTACATTAAATATAGTACTATAATATTTGTATGTATTCTATTACTATATGTACATGGAAATGTAGGTGGTATACACCCACATATGTAGATATAGTAAACTCTTCTTAGAAGTTTCGGTGTTTGGTTTGTACTTATAAATAAATTAATCAACTTAATTACCTGGGTCTCCTCATTCTCTGTGAGTGGGTCCATTATATCAACATTAGCTTTCCAGTGATCTGGTGACACTACGAGACACGACAGAGCAGAAGATGGGGGTGTGGTCTGATCCCAATTGATAACCACACCTCGATCTGCATCAGTAACAAATGAAGCGTCAACCTATTGCAGACAATAAATTAAGTATGTGTTTCTATGGCAACCTACTTTCATAATCATCCAATCGACCTGCAGATGACATGTGACCTTTTCATTGTTTACTTTAACACTAACCTCTATACCAGGAGAACAATCTGGCCATTGTACAAGTAGACTACAACTCTGAATATTGTATAGGAAGAACAAATCAAAATGATACATACATAAAATAGACAAATAGTAAGAGGAAATGGACATATAGTTGAATGAAATGGACTTATAGTTGGATAATATGGACTTATAGTTGAATGAAATGGACATGTAGTTAAATAAAATGGACATACTAGTTTATCGTCATTAATGTCATTGATGGTAACTATTTGAAAGTCTGGTAATGATGTATCTGGAAGTAGCCTCTCTAGCTTGAGTTCTGTCCATTGCTATGGCAACATAGAGTGGAATGCATTAATGAGATTGTTATCATAGTGACCAAAAATAAAAAAGTACCAAAGTTGATGTAATTATGTTATCAATAATAATTACTTTATCAATAATAATTACTTCACTATTTGTTTACTTTTGAACTATTATAATTATTTCATTGCTCAATTGTAATTGTCTCAATTAAAGGAACAACCTCACATTTAATAAACATGATAACTAATTGATTATTATCAGGGACTGTGTAAATAGCAGTTAATTAATGATAAGTAACAATATATACATCATTATGTGATTATATTAATAAATTATTAATACCTATGATGTTAATAATGGTCGTGTGTTAATTATACAATAATTACTTACTTCTCCCCCTTCAAATGGAGTGATCTCCTTAGCTTGGTGATTGAGTTCTGATAAAATCATGTCAACTGATGGTAATTGCAATTCGTGACATGTCAGCCATTCTTGTAACAATGTCCTGTTCTCTGCTGGAGTCCTCTTTGTAGCTCTGTTCTTTAGTTTTCCATAAAAATACAAGATTGTCACTAAACCACTATATATTGTTATAAGCAAAGATATTGTCAGGACTAAAGCCATGTTGGGTCACAGCTAATCTAGAGAGAAGAAGAGGGAGAGGGAGAAAGTGGGGAGGGAGGGAGGAGAGGACAGTTCAAACTATAGATAGAGGAATTGGCACCAAAAGAAGCTCCTGGATTTGTAACCACGCCCCTAACAAAAGAGGCCACACCTTTCATCAATTTGCAATCTATAGTGGGAGGAACACTAATGTCAGTGATGGAGGGCCAGAGAAAAACGACCAGACGCTCTCAGAGTGAGGAGATTGAGTCACCAACATCTCACTCACCTTGTCAACCACCCAGGTAAAAACAAGGGAGATGTTCTACAAAGAGTAGGGGAACAATATTTTCTTTTTAGTTCTAAAAGTAACTTTCAATATGATGTAAGACAAGTTGAGTCAGGGGAAGGAACCGAGAGAGACTATAAATAAAGTGGTCTTTCTTTACTTTGAACAGTTTGTAGTAGTAGTTGTAATGATGGCTCAAACAATTGTTACATTTAATAGGTTAGATAGTGTCCTTGTTGTGTGTGTATGTGTATATTGTGTTGATATATCTGTCTGTCTTTATAGGAGACCTCCTCGATGTCTTTCCCTCGGTCAAGGAGGTGTTGGGGCCCGATCTCGTCCTAGATTACCTCATCAAATGAGACATGTTCAATCTGTACCAGTTAGCAGGTTTGTTTTATTGTTGTTATCTGTAATTAAATTATTTGTTATCTGTGTAATTAATCAATGAGTTATTTAATCTATTGTTAGATCTGATATGATTAATAAAGAAGAAAGAATGTTGAAAGTGAAAGCTCGTATGGGAACATTAGTACTTCCTGGAGGAAAAGTTAGCTATTTAATTATTACAATTTCCTTATTAATGTGCCTGAATAATGTCTTTTATACTCTCTCTCTCTCTCTCTCTCTCTCTCTCTCTCTCTCTCTCTCTCTCTCTCTCTCTCTCTCTCTCTCTCTCTCTCTTACTCACTCACTCACTCACTCTCACTCTCACTCTCACTCTCACTCTCTCTCTCTCACACACACACACACAGAGTTATGAAGTATCTATGAGGGACATGGAGGAGTTTAAGAGAATAGGTAGTGGTATTTGTGGAGAAGTATATCGTATGGTCCATAGACCATCTGGTATGGCTATAGGAGCTAAGGTATTTCTTATAACAATAATATTAACAAAAAATATTTACAAAAATAATTTAATATATTTTGTTTTGTTATTTAGAAAATGATCTGGCAACATGATAGTTGGGATGAACAACGTCGTGTCTTAATGGATTTAGAAGTAATGAATTCACATGATAGTCCTTATATTGTAGAGTATTATGGCTCTGCTATTATTAATGTAAGTTGTTATAATCATTTGTGGTTCATTTAATGTTTGATGTATTGTGGTTACTACAATGTTATGATGTCATAATGATGTCATTGTTTTTTAGTAACAAGTTGTTTGAAATATCTTCATTATTGGTTTTCATATCTTATTTGTCCATTTATCTTTTTTATACATCCATTTTAATATGTAATATGCATCCATTTAGAATGAAGTGTGGGTCTTTATGGAACTCATGTCAACCTGTTTAGACCGACTTTTGAAAAAAATCAAAAATCCAATTCCAGAACCTATTATTTGTAAAATGTGTGTCTCTGTAAGTGACTAATTACCTATGTGGGTGTGATAACTCCTCCCCCTCTAATTAGATCGTCAAAGCACTTGATTATCTTAAAACCCAACACAAAGTTATACATAGAGGTAATAATTTATGGTTGTCATGACAACAGAACATGATGTACCCTATAGATGTGAAGCCATCTAATATTTTAATTGATGCTAAAGGAAATGTTAAATTGTGTGATTTTGGGATAAGTGGACGACTTGTTGATTCTAAAGCCTTTACAAGAGGAGCTGGAGCAGCTGCTTACATGGCAGTAAGAGGATAACCTATTATCTGTTCATTATCTATCAACTCCTTTGTTCATCTTATTCATCCATTTATTGTCTTTCTATCCATCCATTTCTCATCTATCTATCCATTTATTTGGTAGCCGGAAAGGATTTCCCAATCAGCAGTAGGATATGATGTCAGAGCTGATGTATGGAGTTTAGGTATTTCATTAGTGGAATTAGCAACAGGGTCTAGCCCTTATAATACCCGAGAATTCACATGTGAATTTGATCTTCTAACTCACATTGTTCAAGATCCACCCCCTCTATTAAATGAAGATGAATTTTCTCCTAATTTTTATGACTTTGTAGCACAATGGTAAGTAGTATGGGGTAATGGTAAGTGGTATGTGGTAATGGTAAGTAGTATGGGGTAATGGCTATTCTGGAGTATTCTCTGTGGAATGTCAACTCTGTGTTGTGTCAGGTTAGGATCAAAAGTGTTGGGTTTAGGAAGAGTATGTTGAATTGGTAAGAGGAATTGGTATGTTGTAAATTGACATTTTGGGAGTTGACATTTGAGACTAAACTATTATTCCTTTCTATCCATACATCTATCTGTCCATTAATCCATCATCTGTCTCTTTCTATAGTTTATGTAAAGAAGTAGATAAAAGGCCACATTATGGTGAATTATTGAAGCATCCATTGATCTTGGAATACGAGACTAAATCAGTTGACATAGGGGTGTGGTTTCAAGAAATATGTGACACTTATGGTCCTCCTTAGTTTATTGTTACAAAATTAATTTTAATATTTTAATTTCAATCCTTAACAAATTCTTTTTCAGATTTATTATGTAAATAATTATAATTTATTTTTTAAATTTAAATTTGCAAATGATAATATTAAATTTTTGAAATCTTGAAACATGCAAAAAAGAAAAAAGTTCACTTTAAAAATTTAGAAATTAACTAAGACCCTCTCTAACAATTTATTTCAAGACATAATCAAAGCAAATAATAAAGAAATAAAACAAAAAACAATGTCCCATAAGGGTAGCAAATAGACCACACCCCATTATTTAATTCATACATCAGTCTGTAGCACTTTGTTGAAGAAGTATAAAGGAGGTGTGGCCAATTTGTACCTGATCATAAGGTTTAGTTCCAAACTCAATTTTGTCACATTTATAACTTGTAAGTTTCTCTTGACTATATTGATTTCTATCATCATTTTTTTCTAACGTATTAAAGGAGGTTGTTATAATTTGTTCCTCAGTTAGACTCCGCCCCTTGCTTTTCTTGCTACAATAGAATAGATAAATGAGAGATATAGTCAATAAACTACAAGTATTAATAATAATAGTTATAAAATACATGATATACATATAATATCAAATAGAACATTACCAATAAATCCACATCTCAGACAAAGAGGAACGATTAATAGAGCATTAAATACTTCATTATCATGATTATGAGTAAAGAGCTCTACATTATTATGAGAGCATTGTTGTCCTTGTACACCAACTATAGCACAAAATAATAATATAGCAGCTGGAATATTAATCTTACCCAATACAATGACTACTATAACATATAACATAAGTTGCATAGTTACTTGTTATTTCTACTATCAGTTGTAACAGATCATTGACTATAGCCACTCATGTATATACTGAATGTAACTCAATTAGTGACTGACCTACAAACAAAGAGAGGAAATCAATATGGCAGGATGTTCAACCTCTTAAATTCTGAACTATATAGGTGTTTAGCTCGTCTAGTCTCTGGACTAAATAATAAAAAGTAGGTGTGGCTAACTTGTAAGCTTGGCCGATAGATCTTTACCCTGAACTACTGGTTGAAGCCTAGTCTAATCAGTTTACCATCACTGTCAATCGAAGATCATTGCGCAACAAAGACAATTAAGATTCTTAGTTCCATAGCTACAACATAAACTCATAGCTACAGATACAACACCTCCTTAGACGTAGCGATTAATTAATTATTATTGTCAGTAATTGTGGATGTGGTCATTAATTATTTCCCAAATAAATATATGTCCGTATTGGCTTATAATAGCCAATAATTTACCAACAAGATTACATTGTAGACTCTGTACTACCTCATTAA
Source organism: Xestospongia bergquistia (assembly GCA_963965975.1). Classification (NCBI taxonomy): domain Eukaryota; kingdom Metazoa; phylum Porifera; class Demospongiae; order Haplosclerida; family Petrosiidae; genus Xestospongia; species Xestospongia bergquistia. Next base: position 2,041,511 of record OZ014412.1, read on the forward strand.
AATTTTAACATTTTTCACTCAGGACATTAATTAAGTAATAATAATAATTAATATTCCTGTAAGAGTTAAAATAGATACTGTTCTGACAGGACATGCTATCAGCTGTTAAGCAAAAAATTTAACCCCTTCTGTGCTTACATGCTTGTGCTAACTGTGCATACGTTATCTATCATTAAACCATGCATTCACATGATAAGTAAGAATATTGGATGAGGAAATATGTATCATATGAACACATATATAATGCCACATAAAAACTGCACAAAAAAGATTAAAATTTATGGCTAGGCTAAAGGCTAGTTTAACTTTTCAGCATTCATTTTATTATTAAGTGGGTCATGAATGTTATTATAATGTGCTATAGTGCCATTTCAATAGTCTACATTTACTGATTGTATGTAACTGTTCTCATCTGAAGATGTATCTACACATATAGTCCAGTGGTTCACCAGTGACATCATATATTCTAAACATTGATATAATGCCTCACTCACAGGTAGTCAGTAGATGATTTGTGCATTTAATACTAGTTTTGTAGACTGGTCAGACATATAAAGTCAGTCATTGAAGCACAGAATTTGTCATATAACAACAACTGTTTATAATTGTCATCAAGTTAATTTAAATGTCATGTTTTTTAAGGTCATCTTATTATATTATACTATTAACCAATTCTATTATTATTGTTATATACTAGTTCATCAAATTATATTGTGTCATTTGTATTCCCTATTTTTGTCAGATTGTTGTTATAAAAGCTAATAATTAATATAATAAATATAATTATTCTTGCATTTGTATTTATTGTATGTAAAATGAAATATATATCTAGTAAGAGTTAAAACCAGCCATCATTAATTTCACGTTCAAATATGGTGTTTCTTTTCAGGCTATCTAGATGCTTACCAGCTCAATATTTTATTACATTTAAAGAATAAAGTAGACAGTATGTTACCCATACAATCCGATCCTACTGACTCACCAGCAGGCCCACCTACTTAGTATTCAGGATTTCCTGCTAACTAGCACCACCATTAGGCATGATAAGTCTCTTCCAAAGGCAAGTTATTCCTAGTTTGAGCATTAATTCTCACTTTAAACCAGCTGTACTGGGTTTGGAGATAATGGAAGTCGTTGTCAGTAGAACCAAGATTGCAAGGACACCAAACTTCCATTATATTTTAAATATCGTGTCTTAACTTTTTGAATCAGATTCTCATTCATCAGACTGACCAGTTTTACTGACAATCCTTCCAGTAATTTTAATAGATTTAAGATTTATAAAATTTAAAAAAAAAATTGTGTGTTGCTTAAACGATCCCTCCTCACTCACCCACTGGGGCTTCCACTTAGGCTCCAGGATTCCCTGCTATTGCTAGCTAGGACCACTGTCATTGGCCTGGTAAGATCTTCAGGTACTTCTAATATTAACTTCTCAATTGTATACTGATCTTGTGAAGGGACAATGTCCTGATCTTTGGTAGTTTGTTAATGCCTTTGCCATTATGATGTCCATATATGCCTGAATGACCTGAAATCTTTAATTCTTCAGACTGACCATATAGTTAGTATACACATAATATTCATCTCATCTGTTAGGTAGTCCACACATGCTTACACGTGTACATGTTAGATGTTACTCTACATGCTATTATATGTAACATATACATCTACTAGATATTGAAATTAGTGACAATGTTGTCTATAAAGACAGAACATTGACAGATACTGACTATTCATATTTTATTGAGGTACTCTTTCCAAAAGTAAAAAAAAAAGATTTTAAAAAGCAGCAAAAGAAGCACTATTACTTAAAATACACATTTTAGAAATGGCAATAATTAAAACATGTAGCACACTAAATGTTATACAGACAATCAGTTAACATGTACAGGTAGCTGTCACGATGTTTGAAGGTCTTAATGAAGACAGCAAGTCCTTCCACTTAAAATAAAAATTCCACCAAATTCAAACAATGAAAGGAAAAGAAAATTTCAACAAAAAGATAAAAACAAACACTAACAACACTACCTAAATCAATAAGATAAGAAAGTAATCTGTGTAAGACAAAAATTTCAAAGGAATATCCTCTATTTTGTGGTGCTTGCTTAAAAGAGAATGACAGCAATTAAACCAATGTTGAGATCAACTGGAGTCAGTGCGAGGTACACTCTGTATAGCCATGTATTGTACCAAAGCTTGTACACAATTATATGTGTCACTTTTGTAGCCAAGAAACACTTATGAACTACAATTAAGCATACCATATACTAACATCATCACATTACACCACTATAGTAGTAAACAAGTTCATGTATGATTATAGTCTCGTCCCCAGACCTACTAGCAAGCTAAAGTAGCTTACTTCAGCTTGCTAGTAGGTCTGGGGACGAGACTAGTATGATTAGAGATTGTCACATTTATTATATTTGATAAAATTTATGTTTACCAGTATGAACATTAGTTACATTGAAGGCAATTGCTAATAAAAATATGCTCATCTATAGGACTGGAGTCAAGTTCTTTGTAAACACATGCAGGATAAGTGAATGTGTAATCATATTAATTTATACTTAATATCACACAAAAACTGCATAAAAGGGTTAAAAGGTTTAGGGGGAAAAGTCTTGAGTTGTCTATTAGGAAACTGAGATTTTAGGAATTGGTTTAATATAAATTGACATTTTGAGAATTGATATTTGAGACTAAACTATTATTTCTCTCTATCTATCATCTGTCCATTTCTATAATTTGTAAAGAAGTTGATAAAAGACTGTAGTATAATGAATTATTGAATTATCTATTGAATGCAAGACTAAACCAGGGGTGTGGTTTCAAGAAATATGTGACATTTATGGTCCTCCTTAGTTTGTAGTTACGAAATTAATTTTAATATTTAATTTCAGATTTTATTATGGAAATAATTATAATTAATTTTTTTAAATTTAAAGGTGCAAATATAATTTCAAAGAACCTACAAATTTGTTTGAAACACAACAAAAGAAAGAAAACAAAAATTAAAAGATTACTTTAAAAATTTATAAATCAACTAAGACACTCTTTAACTATTAATTTCAAGATATTACCAAATCAAATACATAGAAGAGGTTGGTGAGAAAAAAAGGAAGACAAAAAAACAATGTCCCACAAAAAAGAACAAGATCAAAGTAGCAAAAAAATAATTCAAAAATAGACCACACCCCATTACTAAGTTCATACATCAGTCTGTATAGCATTTTTTTGAGGAGATGTAAAGGAGGTGTGGCCAACTGTAGCATATTCAACTCGTTGCTCATCATAAGGCCTACTAGATTTAGTTCCAAAGTCAATATCAGCATATTTATCATCAGTAAGCTTATCTTGACTACCACTACGATCATCGTTCTTGTCTAATGTATTAAAGGAGGTCGCTGTAACTTGTTCTGTAGTTAGACTCCGACCTCGTTGTTCTTCCTATAATAGGATATATAAATATAATAAAATGAAAAATATGATTTATCAAATTACAAATACAATGACTATTAAGTACTTGTATAAGAATCTATTGTTTTGTGATATAACATAATAATTCTAGATGTGTGAATACTTTTGTAATAAAATGTTTAGCAAATTCTATCTAAATAAAAACGTCACGACATTGACCCTCCCACCTCATAACACAATATTATACTTTATGATTAAATTTTATAAAATAGCTCAATTTGTGAAAATCATGAAATCATTTTACTATATGGTACAACATGTTATATATAGTATATATGGTACAACATGTTATATATAGTATATATGGTACAACATGTTATATATAGTATATATGGTATAACATGTTATATATAGTATATATGGTACAACATGTTATATATAGTATATATGGTACAACATGTTATATATAGTATATATGGTACAACATGTTATATATAGTATATATGGTACAACATGTTATATATAGTATATATGGTACATGTTATATACAGGATATATGGTACATGTTATATATAGTGTATATGGTACAACATGTTATATATAGTGTATATGGTACAACATGTTATATATAGTATATATGGTACATGTTATATATAGTATATATGGTACATGTTATATATAGGATATATGGTACATGTTATATATAGGATATATGGTACAACATGTTATATATAGTATATATGGTACATGTTATATATAGGATATATGGTACATGTTATATATAGGATATATGGTACAATATGTTATATATAGTATATATGGTACATGTTATATATAGGATATATGGTACATGTTATATACAGTATATATGGTACAACATGTTATATATAGTATATATGGTATAACATGTTATATATAGTATATATGGTACAACATGTTATATACAGTATATATGGTATAACATGTTATATATAGTATATATGGTACAACATGTTATATACAGTATATATGGTACAACATGTTATATATAGTATATATGGTACAACATGTTATATGTAGTATATATGGTACAACATGTTATATATAGTATATATGGTACAACATGTTATATATAGTATATATGGTACAACATGTTATATAGACGTATACAGGACTACATGTACATATACAACACTATTGGAAGGTAAACTATTAGTATCATGTTATTTCAAAGTTTTAAAATAACTAAATAACAAGATCTATTATTAATTCATAAAATCTTATATATATTATATGTATAACTTATATATAATACAGCTGGTATTTATCATTGGATTTCATGAAGACTTGAAAGCACAAAGTAGATTACACAAAAATCATTAAACCACAAATTAATTAAACATAATAAACAGACTGACATCATGTAATATATAGTGTTATATGTACACAATATACTGACTATATAGTGTTATATGTACACAATACACTGACTCTATAGTGTTATATGTACACAATATACTGACTATATAGTGTTATATGTACACAATATACTGACTATATAGTGTTATATGTACACAATACACTGACTCTATAGTGTTATATGTACACAATATACTGACTATATAGTGTTATATGTACACAATATACTGACTATATAGTGTTATATGTACACAATATACTGACTATATAGTGTTATATGTACACAATATACTGACTATATAGTGTTATATGTACACAATATACTGACTATATAGTGTTATATGTATACAATATACTGACTATATAGTGTTGTATGTACACAATATACTGACTATATAGTGTTATATGTACACAATATACTGACTATATAGTGTTATATGTACACAATATACTGACTATATAGTGTTATATGTACACAATATACTGACTATATAGTCTTATATGTACACAATACACTGACTCTATAGTATTATATGTAGAGATACTTACAACAGTGTCAGCACTGGTATGACGATATGTTGGATTAGTTGACATTGTTGATGGCATATATCCACTAGCTCCTTCATCCATCCACATACCTCCAGTAGTCCTATATAAATTATAACAATATAATGATAGTATTTTATGAGACAAAGTGAGTTGAATTTATAACAAACTATTTTGTTAATTAATATATACTCTCACTTTTTAGGTTTTTTTACATTGTATTTCTTATTATCTTTTTTCCCACGGCAGACACAACAGAGTACAATGATCAATACAATAATAAAAATAAGAATGATAACTGCCACACCCCCAGCTATGACAGGTATAGCATAAACAGGAAGTCCAGCTACAGAGAGAGAGAGAGAGAGAGAGAGATACTATAGCTATAATCTTAGTCTTTACTTACTACTTGCAGTTGCAGAAGGAGATGAAGTAGGAACTGGATTAACAACTACAAGTGAAAATGTATAACTGACATCTCGAAATGAACATGTGTAGTTAGCAGTGTCTTCAACTTGAGGATTTGTGATGTTAAGTACATTACCAGATATGACATCAAGAGGAATAAGTACTCCATTGTCACGTCTAAATAGATATATCAGTGATGTCATTATGACATACCATAATATATGACTTACGTCCATGTGACAGTAGATGGAGCTCCTCCAGTGTCTAAGTTACAAACCAGGACTACACTATTACCAGCTGTAACAGGTCCATTGATTGAACTTGTTACTACAACTTTTAATTCTAAAAAAACATTATAATATGAATTGTGACCACACCCATTTATTATTACCTAATGTAGTAAAGTTGACAGTTGGACTGATAAGTTGTGGACAATTATCATTTCCAATTCTGATTAATCGGATTTCATAAACAGTCTCTGGTATTAAGTCAGTATAAATGTACTGAGACACACTAGAATTAAAGATTTTCTCTGTAGTATTAGACCAATCTTGACCTGTTGAAAAAATTATAGTCAATCATCTTTTATTGTTGTATATACCTTGTAGTTGATATTGTAGATGTTGGTCTAGATTCTCAGAGGATGGAATCCACCTCACAGTAGCTTGTAATGCAATAATGTTTGATACAGAGGGTATTAGAGGAGCATCTGGTCACATGACAATCACATGATTATAAAGAAACTAGAAGCAAACCTGTTGTTTTTGATATAGTAGTGTTAGGACTTTGTCCACCATCTATATTAGAGGCTGCAACACTAACACTGTGTGCGTGTGTGTGAGAGAGAGAAAGAGTAACCATACATATAACATGATAGATAAGACTGACCTGTATCTATTAGAGTTCATAAGTGGTTCTACTATATATGTCAGGTTAGATGGTCCTAAGTTACCATGTAGCATATAGTCCTCAGTGGGTGTGGCATTATCATTTCGTACATACACTTGATAACTTGATATATCCTGTCCACCATTTTCTAAAGGTGGTTGCCATGACACACATAAAGAGTCAGGATAAGAAGTAATGTTGAGCATGTTAATGGATAATGGAGCTAGAAAGAAGACAATTAATAATTAACAATAAATAACAACAACAATAATCTTACAAACCACAACTAAAGTTATACTATAATTAGTGCCATTAAGAAACCTAACCCATTGTGTCTAATATGTCCATATAAGGACATGATTTGATATATGGTATGATAAGAATGTCTATTATTAACTTATGTCACTACATCCTACTGTAGTTGTGGGTGGGGAAACTTATAGAGCTTTATGTTACACCTAATGTCATATAATGTCAGTAATATAATATAATAATCATACACTATCTATCTAGCACCTGACACTGTTTCCTTTTCCCTCTTAACACTTTATATATTGTACACAATATATATTAGCATTAAAAACATTAAATTATGACAATAAACAACTGAAGAGTTTATAAAGTTACCTATCAATATCATAACATAATAGTTTATCATTTAACATCAACCATCATTATTAATATTAATTAAACTACTAATGTTCCCAGGACTCTATACTGACTATTATAACAACAATTTAGTTACCAAAACAATATCTTCCATATTTAGTAGGAATCATATCATGTGTGTTGACATAATTAATTACCACAATGTTTGCAAATTGAAAAGTAAATGGATAGAAATATGTGACTAATGGATACATAAAATGACTTAATGGATGTGTATGCAAACAAAATGGATATACAAATTAGTAAATGGACATATAATACAGTAACTTACGATCAATATCAGTTCTTGTTGTCACACTGTTACTATCAGGACTCCTTCCAACACTATTATTAGCATATATAGTTACATTGTAATATGTACCCTTCATTAGATCACCAATATCAACAGTAGTGTTTGGAGCTAATACAATCACAGATAACATTGACTGTGACTGATCTACTGGAACATATGTCACTGTATAAGACTGTACTTTTGTCTGTGTAAATGGATCTCTATTATCCTATATAAATAAGTAGGAGTGATATAATAAATGATGATATATAGTTAATTGGTTATAACATATTAACAATTCCAGCTATTTATCAAGTCAAGTTATAACATAATATGACAGATTGACAGATACTATATATTAGGTAGGACTAATGACTATATTAGGTAGTACATTAGATCATAGGATCATAGAGCTAGTTACAGTGATAACATTGTTAGAAATTATTAACATGCAAGTCATTTATGAGCGATATAATGTATGTATATTGTAATATTACTTACAGTCCATGATATCCTCAAAGCAGTTGAGTTGATAGCAGTAACAGTATTAAGAGTAGGAGCATTAGGAACTGCAAGAGATAGAATAAGAGACTTGATATGAATAAAAACAATTTAACTTACCTAGTGGTACAGTTTCAATAGTTACACTCACTGGTATACTAGTACCTACTATATCGCTAACATTATTAATAACAATAACAATAAAATTATATGTTGTATGTGGTTGAAGATCTGATATAGTTATCTCTGTCTCAGAGACTGGCCCTATCTTAACAGAGTCAGAAGTATTACTATTATTAACAGCTTCATATGTTATATTAACTCCAATAATATCAGCATTGCCATTAAAACCATAAGACCAGGTCAGTTTAACAGAACTAGTACCAATTAGTTGAGGAATTAATGAAGCAACAGGAGATGGAGCAACTGGAGAGGAAGAGAGTAAAAAAGAAAGAAAGATTTGTCATCATGTTGACTTAATATAACTAACCTTGTACAGTAATATTAACTTTAGAGCTTCTCTCTATACCAATAATATTTTCTGTTACACACACATAACTTCCACTGTCTTCTAGTCCTTGTAGAGTTAAAGCTAACTCAGTATATGTAGTCTGAGTATCAACTGAAATATGAGTGAAGTTATCAGGATTAAGAACAGTTCCATTTTGTTGCCATGTTATATTTTCAGGGGCAGGGTTCCCTTCAAATGTACAATTGATAGTGATCTCACTATCCCTTGGTAAAGAGACACTGGCAAGGGAGATAGAGGTAATGGCTGCAGGGTCTAAGTTGAAGAGATGGAAAGTATTAATTAGCAATATTGTAAGAGTATTACTTACATTGTACATTAATAGTGACATTGGACATTTTAATAACACCTGGTACGATAGTTTTAGTGGATTGACAAATATAGAATCCACTAGAGTTCCTCTGAATGTTAGGAAAGGGTAAGACAAGAGGAGGATTTGTACTGAAATCTGTTAGTGAACTACCATTATTATCAAACCATTGATAACGTGTAGTCCCAGTGTTACCAGGATCATTACAAGACAGGGTAAGATCTGTACCTTCAGTAACATCTGCTATCATATCAGATCCACCATCAGGAGATAGTATAGGATTTCTAAAGACTATAGAGTAAGAGAGCACATGATGGATTGTAATGTACATATTAACTTACTAAATTGTGTGATAGTAATTTCATGTTGACCTTGTGATGCTGAATTACATCTCAGAGTGTTTCCAACATTAATAACATCAATAGGATTGGGTAATATTAATATATCAGTATTAGGATCAATAAGAACATTTCCATTCATACTACCATTAGTTAATGTAATGAAAGGACTAGGTCCACGAGACCATGTGATATCTGTAGGTGTTACAACATTACCACCAACAAGATACAAACATCGAAAACAGAGAGGACTAGTGAGTGGTACAGCTCTAGAACCATCACTAGTAATTCCCTGTATATCATTATGAGGACATTGTTGGCCTTGTACATCACCTAAAGTAGAAGATTGAGTAAAGTGACACATAACTCTTTTATCAATTTTATTATGTACACCATCTTACCTAGAATGAGAGCAACTATTAAACATAGTACGAACGGCATTGTTACTTGCAATTTCTTCATTTTCAATCAGTATGACTCAGTAAGATTTAACAGTAATAGGGTAGGCTCATAAAGGTTTTACAAATCCCAATTTCGTGGAAGGACCATCCAGCGCAAGAATGTGAGCGCTGAGAAATTCTGAACCCTCGGTGTTAAAGTAGGAACACTATACTTTAACGTGAAACTAATACAGTTATGTTCCGATGTGGTTCAGGGTCTAGGGTAGTAGTATTATTTTTCTATTAAAGTATGGCACTGAACTGTGAACACGCCTATTTGGTGGACACGCCCACTCCGTATACTTGTATCTGAACTAAGCAATGGCGACTGGAGGCATAGAACCTCTTACATCAAGTTCTAATGATGGGGATCTCCAACAACGACCACGAGGACAGACAAGAGCAGCTGTAGAAGACTCAGAGACGTGGGTGGAGTCTAAAAGATACACTGTTTATAAAGTATGTACTAGTTAATAAACAATACAAACACTATATATTAACTATTTCTTTTACACTACAGGTTGTAGTCAGATTAGAAGATAAATCATATTTTATATTTAGACGATATAATGAGTTCAATACATTGCAAGAGAAAATAAAAAAGAAATTTCCTGAAGTCTCTCTCAAGTTACCAGGGAAACGTATCTTTCTCAACAATTTTGATCCTAGGTTTATTAAACAAAGACGAGAGGGTCTCCATGATTTTATATTAAATCTTGTTAAAGTAAGTGGGTGGAGTCAGACTATGTAATTAGCATTAAAAATATATTATTATAAAAACAAGGTCTTTAAGTTCATCAGTCGTTATGGAAACAGATGATATATTCAATAACAAAATGATTGTGGTTTTCAATTGTTTTCCTTTAATATGTTTAGGTAATGTTTGAGACAAGATGTTAACATTCTCTCTCTCTCTCACACACACACACACACACACTCAGAATCCCAAAATTCTAGAATATGAACCAGTTCGTGAGTTTCTCTGTCTTGATGATCAACGAGGGACGTTACCCCTCTATGACAGAGAGACCATTGATGAAGATGGAGGTGCAGATGGAGTCAGTAGTGATGAGAACAGAATGGATTTAGGTAACACTGAGAAACCATCAGCTCAAATAACAGATTTCAAATTATTAAAAGTTATTGGAAAAGGAAGTTTTGGAAAAGTAAGAGATTGTCCATCTCTATATGTCCATTATATATGACCATATCTGTCCATTGTCATTTTTTGACTCCACCCACAGGTCTATTTAGGTCGTCATAAAGACTCTGGTACACATTATGCTATTAAAGTTCTACAAAAGAAAGCAATTGTTAAAAGAAATGAAGTCAAACATATAATGGCTGAGAGAAATGTGTTGTTGAGAAATGTGTCACACCCCTTTTTAGTAGGACTTCATTACTCATTTCAAACGTCAAGTAAATTATATTTTGTTCTGGACTATGTCAATGGAGGAGAGCTGTTCTTTCATCTTCAAAGGGAAAGAGTATTTGAAGAACCTCGAGCTAGGTCAGTATCACCTGTCTGTCCATTTAGTTAAATCATTCATCCATAATATTATCCATCTGTCCATTGGTTTATTTATCTATCCATTAGTTGATCAATTTGTATCATATTATCTGTCCATTTTATTATCTATTCATCCATTTGTTTAGGTTCTATGCAGCCGAGATAACATCAGCTCTAGGCTACTTACATGAATTAGATATTGTATATCGTGATCTCAAACCAGAAAACATACTGTTAGATAAACAAGGTAATAATATCCTAAACATGACACAGTTAGTATACTAACCAATATCACATGACACTGTTAATATCCTAAAGTATACAACAATATCCTGAGCAATATCCTATTGAATAGCAGTGTGCTATAATTATGCCATATTTAGTTAAGTGAGAGCTCTCCCCCAACTGCCTTATATCAGCTGTCATATAAACTAGTACCAGCAGTATATATATCATTAGTTGAACAATAACATATGGTATTGTTCAACTAATGATACATCTACTACTGGTATGTATATACTCTATAAATGAATGTAACACATAGTAATATTGTGATAATGTCATTGTTGTACATATTTACAATAATCATATTATTGAGTGGACTTATCTGATTATTATTATGTTACTATGACAACTTATGTTTATATGTACATGTAATTTTACTATCCACTTGTAGACACACGTGTTGATACTTGATACATTTCTTTCTCTAAAGGTCATATTGTTTTAACTGATTTTGGACTTTGTAAAGAAGATATTAAATATGGAGAAACCACTTCAACATTTTGTGGTACACCGGAGTACTTGGCACCTGAGGTTCTCCGTAAACAAGATTATGGCCGACCAGTTGATTGGTGGTGTTTGGGTGTGGTCACTTACGAAATGATGTATGGTCTACCTCCATTTTACAGGTAACTTCCTGACTGGTATATTATAGTCTATATCTCTCTATATAGTCGAGATGTGGCTGAAATGTATGATGGTATTTTACACAAACCACTTCGACTCCGTCCCAATATCACACCAGCTGCTAGGTCACTATTGGAGGGTTTACTACAGAAAGACAAGACTCATCGTCTGGGATCAGGAGCACGTGATCATCGCGATATTATGGCACATCCCTTCTTTCGGACTATTAATTGGGATGACCTTTATAAGAAGAAAATTGAACCACCTTTTAATCCTAATGTTACTGGTAAGTCATGTGACTATCACATGACACTGATTGCTGATTACAATTTTTGATTTTAGTCATATGACTGTCACATGATATGTTCCCTTTCCAGGTGATTTGGATCTTCGTCATTTTGATACCGAGTTTACAAGAGAAGCTGTTTCAGACACACCCTCTCCTCCTCGTAATTCAGGAATGAGTGTTAGCGTTCAAGATGAGACTTTTGCTGGGTTTTCATACATACCTGGTGATGAGACACACCTCTATAGTTAAACCACACCCACTTATAAGACGGGCTTCTCTTAATGTGTTTTGTTTTTTAGATATCATTGTAGATTTTACTAAATAGATGTCTGGGTTTTTTAAACAGAACAGGTAATTATATTACATGTATAATGTGCGTGTGTGTGATTGACTCCACTCATTTTTTTTTACAATTGGAACTATATTTTATTTATTGTTATGATAATATGTGGTGTGGTATAGTCCCTTTTTGTATATATGTGTGTTTCTAACAATACTAGTACTAGTTTATTGTTTAGACTTTACTAATAAAACAACTTTGACAATTTATTAAAGGACTAGACTTTTGTTTTTCTATTGGGAATTGATAAAACAGATATATCATATTACAATAGGGAATTAACATCACAATTTACTTAGTAACAATAGTGGGTAATTTTTTAGTATTTTTAACTGTAAATGTTAACAGCTTTGGTATTCACTTTGTTACTATAAATAGCACTAAATACGATACTATAAATAGTAACATCCATCTTTAAGGATTTGGGATATAGGATCACACTTTTGTCTAGTCAGTTGTCCTTGTCATATTAATACAACATATTGTATTAGATAATAATAGCATCTGTTATAGTACATTATGATAACAATGAAGGTTTAAAAGAAATACCTCTGCAGCTGGTAAAGTGACAATGACTAAAACAATAGCTATTCCTATAAACAGTTAAAGCAGGAGCAGGATATTGAGGAAGGGCTAATGATTGTTAATGTATAGTAATACTTCCATATTAAAGTATATGTGGTTACATTGAATAAAGTTATTAAGTTATTATTAAGGATCAATAAGAGAGAAAAGGGGATAACATCACATGTAGTATGTCTTAATATAAACACTTTACTGAACAATGTCGTAGAAGAATCGTACAAACCCATATCTGATACTGAATGCTATCACTGTCCCCAACATCTGTAATAATAAAAAAGAAAGTAGTCTAATATAGATGTATGAACAAACAAATGGATGCATGGACAAGTGGAATGTCAAATGAAAATAAATTAGTTGTCAATAAATTCAATTAAACTTGAAATTTAATACAGTTGGATTGATTATTGAAAATGAAAGTCATTACTAAAATAACATTAACAGCAATAGACAAAACATTAAAACCAGTTATGAAAACAAGTCATACCTGTATCAATAACATGTATATAGTAAGTGTTCTCTCGTGAGTTGGTCCAATAAACTTGAGCACAAAATTGATAATAGTCAAATTATTCACTCGTATCTCATCTTGTTTCTTTCCAACTGACCACTCAACGTGGGCCAGACCCAATGTATCAACTATCATTAAAAAGAGTTTACCACCTGGTCCCAACTGGTCTGGAGGAAACTGGACATAGCTCATATCGAGAAGACCAGTGGATTGATTAAACCTGTCTTAATGAGGTTAATAAAGGGGGTGTGGCTTGTTATTGGAGACTCACTTTGGTAGTCGATGTCGTGGACAAGGAACAACACGAAACAATTGAGGTACTGAATATAAAAAGTTAAAAACCTAATAGGAAAAAAAGAATTGATGTGATTGGTCAATTAATGTCACATGATCTGTATTGACCAATCAAATAACTCATACCTGTGGTATAAAAAAAAGTAACATTGTTTTACTAAAAGATCCAAGAATAGCAACAACAGCAAATGTCATTCCAGCAAAATAACAATATGTATCACCAACAAACACTTGTGATGGATACCTGTCAATAAGAATGATAGTTATTAATAGTTTATTAATAGTTACTAATAGTTATTAATAGTTTATTAATAGTTTATTAATAGCTATTTATAGTTTATTAATAATGGTTTACTATTTATAAGTTTTGTGTGTACTTGTGACTGATATAAGAATTTACAAATTGTACACTTGCAAAAAATCTCTAAATAATAACAGTAAACAATATTTATCATAATATATTATAAACAAGATATGTTGTCTATATACACAAATGACTTAATTGATTTTTAATAATAGTTGTATTAATTACCTTAATTACAAGTTATAAATGGTTATATAAATAGTTAATTAGTAGCTATATTAATTGCTTATTGGACTATGAATATCATTAACTCACTGACCAATTGTGTCGGAGCAAAGCAAAGGAGACTCCAATAAATGGTAATATGAGATATAGTGAAAAACGATGTTTGTCGGCAAATGGTCCCGTCAATTCAATGAAATTAAATATCGCTATAGAGATTGCTATGGCAACAGATTGTCCCACCTCTACTCCATTAATGCCAGCCAATATATTGATAGCATTAGTACAGAATACTGCTAACATACCCATATAGATATATACCAGTATACCTAATGGATATATGGATAGCAGTTATGGATGTATAGTAGAATAATGGATTAATAGTAAATGAAAGGAAGATGTTTAGATAAATAACACAAGGGAATAATGGATGTATAATTCGAAACAATGGACACATAATAAATTAGAATGAAAGTGTCATATGGACGGATAAAACTTCATAGGAAAATGGATTCATAGGACATGTCATATAAGAGAATGGATGCATAGAACATGTCATTAAAATAAATGGATATATAAGGCATATCAAATAGGAAAAATGGATTTATAAGAATGTCATATGGGAGAAATGGATTCATAGGACATGTCAAATTGATGCATAGGGCATGTCACATAGGGGAAATGGATCCATAGGACATGTCATATAAGAGAATGGATGCATAGAACATGTCATATAAAAGAAATGGATTCATAGGACAGGTCATATAAGAGAATGGATACATAGAACATGTCATATAAAAGAAATGGATTCATAGGACAGGTCATATAAGAGAATGGATGCATAGAACATGTCATATAAAAGAAATGGATTCATAGGACAGGTCATATAAGAGAATGGATGCATAGAACATGTCATATAAAAGAAATGGATTTATAGGACATGTCATATAGGAGAAATGGATTCATAGGACGTGTCATATAGGAGAAATGGATTCATAGGACGTGTCATACAGGAGAAATGGATTCATAGGACATGTCATATAATGGTATATAATTCCTAGAACAATGACCAACACAATAATACAATACCTAGATTTAAGTCATATCCTAGCAACGATCTAAAGGGAATAGGGACTATTATTGTAGTAGATCCTCCGCTAACAAAATACACCATTAACAATGGTAGAGAAGCAATGGTTGGTAGAAAGAGTTTATGACGCCATCTCAAATCAAAGACATCATCAGCAAATCCAAGAAATATCATACAACATATTGACAATAGAGCACATATAAAAAGAGTAAACTAGAATGGTAAAAATAAGATAATAAAATTCATTGTTGTCATGGCAACTGTACCTGTAGCTCTGAGTAGTCTAGAAATGGGACAGGAATAAACAGAAAAGAAGATATTAAAAACATGGCTCCACTAATGACTCCCAAACCTTCAGGACTGGAGCAGAAGATATACACTCTACTAATTGTATTCATATTTCTTACATTTTCTCTTCACTTGTTTTGTTCATATCTTTCCCACACATGCGTGCTCGTATAAACATATCCTTCGTGTTATGTATCAACTTATAGCATGATACATGTGCGAAAACAGAATATATTACAGCTAGCAACAATGGCACACCATTTCTGTCCTCCATGACAACTCCAATTGATGCCCAGCTACCAATGCCCACCCACAAATTTAACACACCCTCTATTATATAATTAAATTTGATTGGTCAATTCTGTTGGTTGCTTACTACAATTCGAATTAATTTCTGATCTATAATAGTTCTGTGGTATGTATGTTTGTTGCACGTCTCACGAGACTGTCACGTGACTTTATAAGAACTGATTTCCTACATATTACCAGTACTATAGCATTATTTATTGAAACATAAAATAATTACAATTACAACACTTGTGAAAAAGACGACTGACTAGTCTCATCATAAAACGAAATATTACTTGGTATATTAGAATAGTTAATAATTTAGTACTAGCAATAGGGGTGTGGCTAGAGGAGGGGTTAACTTTTAATCCCTACGAGTGATTCCTGTGCAAAATATGTCACATCAACATCACTGTCTTTTGTGAGGTTCTGCAAACATGGAATAACTTGATTTTGAACAATACTAGAGAGAGAGAGAATAGTGCATTAATAAGTAATAATAAGAGACCATAATGACCTAGGATAACTACACACCAGTATTTACCACAGTGACCTAGGATAGCTACTATTAGTAAGCTCTAGATTAGTGAATATCAGTATTTACCACAATGACCTAGGATAGCTACCATTAGTAAGCTCTAGATTAGTGAATATCAGTATTTACCACAGTGACCTAGGATAGCTACCATTAGTAAGCTCTAGATATCAGTATTTACCACAGTGACATAGGATAGCTACCATTAGTAAGCTCTAGACTAGTAAACATCAGTACTTACTACAGTGACCTAGGATAGCTACCATTAGTAAGCTCTATACTAGTAAACATCAGTACTTGCCACAGTGACCTAGGATAGCTACCATTAGTAAGCTCTATACTAGTAAACATCAGTACTTACTACAGCGACCATTAGTAACCTCTAGACTATTCTATAGTAATCTATTACAATACATAATACTCTTCTTACGCTGATGGTAAGTTCATTGATAATTTGGTGAGAGTTTTAGCAACATTAAATCGAACATTGGCGACAGGATCCTCTGCTAATTTTAAGACAACAGGTAACATTGTCTCACTTATCACCTCCTGTGAACACACCTCTCCCAATAACTATGTAGAAAAAGAGTAAAATAAATACTTACTACTAACCACACCCACTCACATTAACAGTGAATAAAGTCGTCATACGATGAAGATAATTGGTATCTTGTGCCATTGAAAGTACTTTAGGTAATATAGCTACTCTAGCCCATTCTGAACCAAATTTCTCAACAAGATTACGAAGGTTAACAGCAGCTGCTTCTCTGATAGCATAAACTAGAAATACAATTAACAGATAATTATAACAGGAGTTACCCCAAATTAAGTAAATATATTTTAACCAAATATATCTAACTACTACATTGTATTAACTGTATTTAGCATTTTAAATCTTCAAATTTATCAAGTGGGCGTATTATATTAATGTATATTAATTTTATTTATTAAATTTAGTATTTTATCATGTAGTGGTTTCCAAGCCACACCCACTTAACTTTTATTTGCAAATTAAATTTAGTAGTTGCTAATTTTATTAAAATATATAAACATAATTTAAAACACTTAAAGATTACTTAATTTAATTAACAAGATTAATTAACTTATATTTTAAATTAATTAATTGGAACTTACCATTATCAATGAGCCATTGCATACATAATTGGTTTAGTTTCTCCTCAAATACGACCACACCCAGCTGCTCAGCTAACAATGGCATGTACTCAATAATAGCAAGACGAACCCGCCATTTTGAATCTTCTGCTAACTCCACAATAGCAGGTAATAGACTTTGAGATAATTGACTGATACCAATAACTAAATAGAGGTGTGGTCAATGGGCGTGGTTTTAACTAGTTAATTACCTTTGTTAACAGAGTCCAAACTAGATATAATATTAAGACGAACTTCAGGACACTAAATCAA
Organism: Xestospongia bergquistia; assembly: GCA_963965975.1. Lineage (NCBI taxonomy): Eukaryota > Metazoa > Porifera > Demospongiae > Haplosclerida > Petrosiidae > Xestospongia > Xestospongia bergquistia. The sequence continues at coordinate 2,059,819 of OZ014412.1, forward strand.
TGAAGTCATAATGATGTCATTAAATGAGGATCAACTTACTTCATCTTTTAATTGTGTCAGGAATAATGGTAACAAGTGTTCAATAGTACTATGATAGGATAAAAATGGGTGGAGTCTATTACCATGACAACTTACTTATCCTTGCCAACAAGGGGAGATAAACCCATAATAACTGAAGCTAGAGCTGTCTTTACATGAGGATTAGCATCTGATACTAATTGCTATGAGAAAGAGAGAGAGAGAGGGAGAGAGAGAGAGAGAGAGAGAGAGAGAGAGAGAGAGAGAGAGAGAGAGAATGAGTCAAGACATGTACTAACATTTATCTTACCTGGATACAAGGCATTATTTGAGTTAGAATAGAGTCAACACGATAATCTTCATCAAGATTATCACAAAAATCTATAAAGTAAAATAAAACCACACCTCCTAATAATATGACCTGAAGTCTTTTCTCACCTTTCAGACGAGCACAAGCAGCTGCTCTCACTTCTGCCTCGGGATCTTTGAGGAGACCAGCAAAGGCATGCACTAAATTAGTCTTTGTCAATTCTGGCCCAACAGCCTTTTGTAACTAAAAATATATAAATATTAACACCATCACATATCACTGAACACACACACACACACACACACACTTACTTCATTGAACTTATCTGCCATCATATATCGTACCCTCCAGGATTTGTCCTAAATGGATTAAAGTCACATGACATGTCACATGACACAGCATACCTTGGCAGCATTGTTTAAAGTAGATACAACTAGTTGTTCAATATCTTCTTTTGATAATATAGAACAGATTGAGGCACAAGCTTCAACAGCTAACAGTCGTACTGAATCCTTCGAAAGAAAGAGAAGGTGAGTAAGGGAAAGAAATATTTATCATAAACTGGTTTAGTAAACCTGTTTTACCTGATCATCTCCAGCTAAATTATGGAACATTGTAATAAGATCACGTTTGACATTTTCTGGTTCTACAACTTTAGCAAATTCCTGTGTATGTGTGCGTGAGAGAAAGAGGAAAGAAATGATGACAAAAATAGATATAAGGGTTTCATACCCCTAATTTACTAGCAGCTGCTCTCCTAACCATTGGAGTATCATCGGAACATAAAGTACGAAAAGAACTAAAAAAAACAAATAATTAGTGAAGGTGGGCGGAACCAATACTCACGCTCGTAAATCCTCCTTTGTTGGATTACTAGTGAGTGTGTATGCAACAGAAAAGAGACCACAAGCTGATGTACGTGAGGTAAACCATTCACCTTAAAACAACAACAGGATAGAAATGTTATTAAGATGTTAGTCATTTCTTACCTAATGCTAATCTTTTTATCATTGGAATGAAGTGATCTTCGATTTGTTTTGCTGACAGCTGCTGAGCTACTGCCCTCAATGATTCTACTGCTTTATCTCGTACAACAGTCTCTTCAACTGTAGCTAAACTCTCCAAGGGTGGCTAGAGGAGTGTGTGACATAATGTTGAGTAATCTTACTACAGTCCAATTAACTCACTAAAAGTGTGTGGGCGTATTCAGGTCCACCCACAAATACCACAAAATCTGCATCACCCAACTAAAATACAAAAACAAATGATATCATTATGACATCATAAAAGTACACCTAGCAATATAGTGAGCTACACCCTCCTTAATGATGGGAGAGTTAGCAAAGAGGAGGGTCTGCTAAGCAGCTGATATATTACTAACTTACTTGCTCAGCTAGTGCCCATAATACCTCATCATCATCGTCTAATGTATCTATATACGTGATATGAGTATGATGTCACATGATTGATCACATGATTACTGACCTGTCAGGAATGGGAGGAGCTCGCTACGAGTTCTTTCGTCTCCTAGAGCTAAAGCAATTGTGGAAAGCTTCTTGATTGAATTGAGTCGTAGCTGTAGGTTGGATCAGATAAATATCAAGACACACCCATTAAATTAACACTTCACTTAGACATACAAATATATATTACACAGAAGTCTTATTAATGACTACTGGAACGTATTAAATGAAAGATTAACTAATCTACTTTACTTACTTGTACATCATCATTCCGTAGTTCGTCAATAAGCACAGCAATAGGATAAATCGAGTTATCGCCATCCGCCATTATTCTCCCACTTGTGGAAAGAAGGAAAATCTATTGCGCATGCTCAGATTAATTAAGTAGGTGTGTCCTGGGGTCCTCCGACTAAAGGAGGAATGGATACTGAGAGAGATGTAAGAGGAGGACCAATGATAATGGCTAGGGGAGATAGAATGGGATCAGACAGAGACAGAGGCAGACCAAGACCTAATAGTAGACGTCGTGGTCCTTCTGGTGATCGCCTTAGACCTCAACCTAATAGATCTAGAGTTAGTTTAAATAACTCTCCTCCCATGGAGAACTTACTGCCTTTGTTTTTATTGTAGAATGACTATTTGACTAATAATATGCAGGGACCAATGAGAATATTGAAAAATCCTAATGATAGAGTTAGTTATAACATTTAATTTATTATATTATATTTATTTTATTTATAGCATCTCGTTATGCCTGGGTCCGTCTCAATTATGCAACGGTAATTAAATTAATTAATGTATTAATGGATAAATTTAATTAGTTAATATTTAAATTTTAAAAAATGTAGTAAGTAAAGAGATATAATACAATTTCTATTAGTCAATATATATCTTGTTCATTTTATAGAGAGTCATCGACATCTGGTAGTGAAGCACCTATTTCTCCTCTAATACACAGTCCTGATAACATGATGTTACATTCAAGTACTGTAAATCATCTGTCCTCAGGTAATCAGATGCTAGATGGAGGAATGGGTGGGGCTAAGAAGTTGGCACGGCGACCGGATGGTTTGAGCAGTAATGCCAGCAACTATACACCTTTACAACCAACTGGACGAAGTGGACGAGTGTAAGTTTGTGAGTAAGAGAGAGAGAGAGTAATAGAGAGCATTGTTCTTTTGTTGATTTGAATGTTTACATGTTGTTCCATTGATGAAATATTTTCTTTGATGTGGTCTACTTCAAATATATGTATGAATTAAATTATTATCTTTATTTGTATGCATTTTTTTATTAAATGTTCATTTTTCTTAGTGATAGAGAGCGGGACAGTAGTACATTCACTAGAGTGGAGTCCTCAGGATTTCTCACTCCATCCAATGATACCATCACTATGAAACTCATTGACAAATCACTAAACTGGGAAGCTAGAGGATCAGAGGTACTCACCCTGTCATTATTAATAAAGATTAATCAAAATGTTCTCCTATTCTAGAACTTGATGGACCAATCTGACTTTCTCGTTGTTGGAGTTCTTGGAAAGCAAGGTGTTGGTAAGTCGACAGTGATGTCATTGCTTGCTGGTACGCGTACTGGATCAGGACGGTAAGTGGGTGTAGCTCAGATATTACAATAACCCTTCATTAAATAGACCATATATGTTTCGAACACAACCCAAAGAAACTCAGGTAAGATATGAGAAAGATATTTGATAGTTTATGTGAGTGTGTGTGTGTGTTCCCTCCATTAGGAGAGTGGAAGCTATTTAACTAGTGGTGTAGACATGGTTGTCACTAGTGAGCGTGTCATCTTATTAGATACACAGGTCAGTTAATGGCAGAACAGATAAACCAATTGATAAAGGATAGAGTAGTAAGGTAGTAAAGCTATACTCCTTATGATGGTTACTCCCCCATTATTTGTACACATTCACGCACCACCAGCTGGTATATATTATATGATGTAGTAAAGATAGTCCAGTTTTAACATTCTTAGAATACCATCATGTATTATGTACATGTTATTAAATGTTATATTATATTACCCACAAACAATTATCACTATTAGTTATTAGTAACTAATACCATGTGTTGGTATAAAGACAGGCTTTTACACCTACAGGCTTTTCATGTATAAGTTTTTAAATATACGTGTTCGTGAGTACATTCCTTTAATACTTATTGGTAGAAAAATTAGATTACTCTATTTTTACTACTTGTTGATTGTCACTGTTAGTTTTAGTTAGGTTGTTGCATACATGTGATCATCTGACTCTATCTCTATTTATAGCCCATCCATACATGTGATCTCATGACTCTATCTCTATTTATAGCCCATCCTGAGCGATGCTATATTGGAACAACACATGTCTGATGGGATGATACCTAATGGTGTTACACCTGATAGCTATCTGGATGTTGTCTCGTTGCAATTGGCTATTTTCTTGTTTGCTGTTTGTCATGTGGTTGTCGTGGTGATGGAGTCAGGTGATCTTGACGTTGTGTTGAGGTATGATCATTCGTCTATCCTTTTCTCTGTTAAATCATACATCCATTTTATATAGTAATTTGTTCTTTCCTCAGATTTTTATGGATAGCGGAGAAACTCAAGTCAATATGTTGTAAAGCTTCTACAGATGGTCCTCAAGAGATTGGGTAAGTCTTCTTAGTAACTATATGTAGCAACCATATCCTGAGAGTTTACAATATTCTATGAGTATATTAACAATACACTGAGAGTATTCTAAGTACGTGTGACAGTATACTATTTTCATACACAGAGATGATTCAGCTCCTGAATATTTCCCACAAATAGGTCAGTAATTATAGCATTCTTCATAAGACCACACCCTATCCTTTTTCTTTTAGTTTTTGTTCTTAATCATGCCACACCCGATGACTTCCAGCCAGCTGCACTAAAAGAGCTCCATTCATTACTAGCTGATAATTTTAATGGAACTAGAATATCAGTAGCAGGTGCTAACATTATCATAATATTATATATTTTATAATGTCTTGTAGGAGGTGTGTCTCTCGCTAGAAGTGGGCTGGTTCCTGTGGGTAAGCTAATCCCCTCTGATCAAAAGGAATTCCTTGTGGGTGGAGCTTCAGGAAAGTCATCTGGTGTCATTGAAGATTGTAACATTAATCTACATCTCTTACCGACTAATACTAACCCTCAAGATAACTTTGGAGCTCATTGTGTTGAAAGACACGATAGAGAAGGTAGTACCTTATAAATATTTAACCCTTTTTCACTCTAGTATTTTGATTAGATGCTGGACTCAATCCCATTCTAAGTCTCATTCCAATGTACCAAGGTCATCCTAGTTTCCAATTGCTTGCTGAGACTTTTCGTAATCAAGTAAGTACATGTACTACTTCATGTATTAAGTCACATGATGTATCATGTGATCAATAACAGATCTTTATGATGCCACGCCCAACACTTTCTCCAACACGTAATTCAACTGCTCAACCAATGTTTGAACGAGACTGGTAAGTGTTGTCGTAGCAACCAATGCATTGCAATGCACTGATCATGTTGCCATGGTAATACCCATATCGTTATTAGGTATGAGCATGCTCACCGAACATGGACAACAGTAAAGAAATCAAATTTGATATCGGAACACAAAAAACTTTTACGAGACATGCAGCCGAGTTAAAACCATAACCACATCATTTCCAGCAAAAAATGGACTACTTGAGAGAAGATGCAATGTAAAATGAAAGGGGTAAACTCTGATGGTATGGGTGGGGCGAGGCACGCCCATTGTCTCCACCCTCCTACATGTTTCCTCTTAAGTTCTGTTACCATGCAGTGTGTGCAGTATTGTTATCACCTGATGTCCTACATCACTAATATTACAAGTAATCTGTGTGTGTGTATGCTGCTTAGATCGTGCCTAAAATTAGTAACATTACTATTAATAGTATCTGCATAACATGACATCATTGTTTCAAAGGTCATCTTTTCTATTATACAAAATGCATGTAATAAATTTAAATAAATCTTTCTTTCTATAATTCAATTTAAAATCTTGTTCTATCTTTTTTTTTGTTGTAAATTTACAAAATTTTGATCAATGTTTTTTCCATGCTAACACAAGTCCAGCTGCTACTAACACAGCACCAGCAGACAGACCCACTCCAAAAATCCATCCTACTATAAATAGAATAATTTAATGAAAATAATAATAGAGAGCCATACTTACCAATTCTTTCATTTGTCCATTTTCTTTTCTGTGTATCTATATTATTAACTTCCCAATGCATACATCGTTTTACTGCTTCTTTCCATCTACCATAACGAGAATCACGATCTGAAAGTAGGAGGAGCTAACTTGTTAGCCACACCCACATGTTAAATTACCATCATGATCAATCGAAGGTCTAAAGATAGTCATATTGTTTGATGATGGCAGCTCGTCTAAATTAGGCCACACCCCCACAGCTTTACCAGCTGCTAATGCTGCACCCAATACAGTGGTTTCCTTCATATCAGGACATTCTAAAGAAAATTAGAATATTTGTGAAAATATAAAAATTGAGAAGAATATTTTTCTAATAAAATTTTAAACCCATTAAAAATATTTCCATTTAACATGGCTGCTGAGGTTATATTGTTAACAGCAACACAGTACATATGTTGCTATGACAACATAATATTGTATGTGAACATATCAGGTCCTAAAATGTAGCATTCTTTTGTTTAGTAACTTTTAGTTGAGGGATCTTAAAAATAAGTTTATATAGCTCAATCTATAAGTTAGTATCAAATATTGAATTAGATTATCAGTCAAAAATTTATATTACACTCAACATACCAACAGGGATGCCAAGGAGATCTGCTTGTAGTTGAAGTAAGAGAGTATTAACTGTCATACCTCCATCAACTTTGAGAGAGGTCAGAGGAAGTTCAGAGTCTTGGTTCATAGCTTCTAAAATCTATTGTATAGAGAATAGACAGTTATATATAGAAAAGTAACAAATAACAATGGATGCATAAAGAATACATCCTAAAGAAAATGGACAAACAGCAATAACAATTAATAGATCAACAGACAATAAAAATGGATAGATGTTACTATAGTAACCATATACCTCTTTAGATTGAAAACAAACAGCCTCCAATGCTGCTCTACAAATGTGTGCTTTGTTTGCATAATTACTGAGACCAATAATTAGACTAAAGAAGTGGGTGGAGTCAGTATCATACAATGCCACACCCACCCTCTGGCATCATGTTGCCAATAAGGAGCAAAAAGACCAGAAAATGCTGGAACAAAATATACACCAGCTGTGTCTTCAACTTGACGGGCTAGTTCCTCTAGAGGGTGTGGCTAAAAGATGAGCACATCCCATGATATTAACTAACCAATTTCACTAGATTCAGAGAAAAAGAGTAAATTATCTCTTAACCAACGAACACACTGTCCAGCTACTGCAACAGACCCCTGTATGGATACATGATAAATTAAATGGATATATACTTACTCTAATGGATGCATATTTTACCTCTAGAGCATAATGGACAGGTTCATCAGGTCCCATTTTATACGCAATAGTCGTCAAAAGTCCATGGTTTGATTTCACTGGTTGCTATAGAAACAATAACTGACCACACCCAATAAGAGACACACCCATACCTCTCCTGTATTATATAGTAAAAAACAACCAGTACCATATGTATTCTTAGCATCTCCTTTTTTGAAACATCTTTGACCAACTAAAGCAGCTTGTTGATCACCTAAACACTATTAACAAATGATAATATGTACTATAGTGTCTGGTGTGTGTGTGTGTGTGTCTGATGTGTGTGTGTGTGTGTCTGATGTGTGTGTGTGTGTGTGTGTGTACTTACTCCTGAAATAGGTATATTTTGTAATAATGGACCATCAGCCTATAAAAACATATAATCCATTAATGTAATTATGTACAAATCTGTTACCAAATGACCATAAATTTCTGAACAGCTTTTTATTTCTGGAAGTATTGACATTGGAATATCAAAAAATCTAATAATAGGAATAGATTATGATAACTTGTCTAGATATCTATAAGCATCATTAATTAACAATAATTATAATGGGAGTGTCTAGAGTACCAGTAATAGAATGTTGTACTTTAATGATAATTTAATACTATATACTAGACCCTATACTATAAACATCAGAACCTATATATATTAATTTCACATTAAAGTACAACATCTATTACCGGAACCCTAGACAATTAATTTTAATAAATATTATAATTATCATGACATCATTTACTCTATATATCAATAACTTAATAACATCATCTTCTCTTACCTACAAAGTTCAGGATCCCATTGACAAGTGTGTATGTCCATTAACATTGTACGACTAGCATTTGATATATCAGTCACATGACATCCACCAGCCACACCTCCTGTAAGATTCTAAAACAGTATACATAATGTGACAATCATATGACTAATAAAAGGGGCTTACCCAGATAATCCATGTGTCTACAGTACCAAATAAACAGTTTCCGTTCTCAATAGCAACTCGTGCCTCAGGGACATTGTCCAATATCCACTTAATTTTTAATGCACTGAAATAAGGATGAATTGGTAGGCCACATTTTTGCTAAGAAAACATGATGATCGTGTGATGATCATATGATTATCATGTGACTTACTTTAAAATAATCTTTGTTATTATTAGGTATCTTTGCTATTAACTGTTCTGCTAATTGTTCAGTCCTATTGTCACACCATACTATATAAGTCACATGACAATCACATGATTATCACATGATATTCAATATAACAAACCAATAGCATTGTAGAAACATTTCCCAGTAGTTTTATCCCATAATATTGTCGTCTCTCTTTGATTGGCTATCCCTATCCCACGAATGGATGCTACATGTATCCCTTCCTCCCCTCCAGCCTTAACCACACCCCTAATACACACCCTAATTGACTCAATTATCTCATAAGGATCTTGCTCCAACCATCTAATGTTATAATATATAATATATTAGAGAGGTTATGTACAATATATATTATTCATATAATATATAGATATTCTTAAATACCCTTCATGTAGTTGTATATGACGGATCTCTTGTTGATGTTTGAGACGGAGCTGACACTTGTTATCAAATAACTAATAACAATTAATAAAATAATTAAATTATTAAGTTAATTACAGGATTCATTCCTAATCTTAATATCTATAGAAGTGCAGGTGGTTGCATCACTATGGTAACACATGAACTCACTAAAAATCTAGAACTATTAGTCCCTTGATCAATAGCTCCAATATAGCAAGACATTTTAAGTTTATAATATACTGAGATTTCCAATAATAAACGGAATATGTACATATACAATGTCATAGTATTATGTTTATATGATGCTAAATTGATCTTAAAGTTCTTGTTGTTTGATAAATAATTATAATATAATATACATCCATGTTGTTAATAAGTTAAAGTGCACCTGTAAACACGATTAATCCTGACTTCCTGTTTACTTCTTAATAACTTCCTGTATAATTATTAATTTCATACAAGGGCCTTATATAGACAAACTATTAGTTAAATGTTATATATATAATTATTCACAAGTGTGTGTCTGTATACTTCCTATACCTAGTACTTTGTCTACCCCTGTAGTTCTTTAATTAATTAGTTAATATTAATCAATTAATTAATTAATTAATATTAATCATTTTTATAGGCTATTAATATGTCAATTCATTGCTGTTATATAATTATCACATGTAACAACAATTTTAAAAATATGTTCTATAAAACATATTATTATTATTGTCAGTATTATAATAGATTGTGACATAATAATACTATATCCTGCAGTTTGATTTCAGACTTTTTATTTAATACTTAAAATCATCCTTTTTAACACGTAAACAAAATAATAAATTTATAATAATTATGTAAAATTTGATACTTTGTTTACCATCTTAATTATCAAATAGAACATCTTAATTATCAAATAGAACATCTTAATTATCAAATAGGATGTTTTTTAATTATTAAAGATTCTAAATAGACTTATATTTATCATTACATTACATTATATTATCATAATATCATTATATGTAACTATTATCATCTACATAGATGATTGAGGACTGAGTGTCCACAGAACATATCCATGCATGATAGCACTAATACAAATAGATGGAGCAGCACTGGTGTTTTGCCAACGTTAATAACCAACCAATTGTTGTAATGTTGTAATTGAACTGGATGAAAAGGGACTATTTTTATAATTAGATTGGTTTGTAAAACAACAATCAGCTGCAATATGTGCCTTGACTTTATATGGTAGTCCAGTACATTGCAGGAGTCATATACATTGATAGTTGCAGCTGGATAGTCGATGTTACTGAGACAATAGATTGAAGATACTGATAACATGAACACATTAATATATTATATTATATTCACTGCAAAATTTAATATGTCATTTTAACAACTAATCTGTAGTTTACATAGATGGATTATTATGGAATATAGAATTCTTGAGAATTGCTCACTATGTAATTTGTTGGTATGGTACATACCAACAAGTTATACAATGATTAATTCACATCAATTCTACATTCCATAGTAATCCATCAATGTAAACTACAAATTAGTTGTTAAAATGACATATTAATTTTTACTCAGCCATTGACCATTAATTAGTGATTTTCGGAAACAATGGTAATTCTTGTATTCATTATATGGTTAGGATTTCTTTCTTTTCTGTTAGATCCACACATTCTATTGGAAAATGCTGAGAATGAAGTGAACCAATTAAAGTATACATACTTAGTGCATTCTTTAATATTCATTGCTGTTGTTTCCTCCTATTGCATCCTACTATTTAGTAAATAGTTTAATTAACAATATAAAACAAGAAAATATACATAAAAAATAATTCAAACACACTCTAGATCTGTAAGATGTTGTATGAACTAATGTTGTCAGTTGATCACATCTATCAATCTAGTGTACAACAATATGATTAGTATTTCTTTCTTCATAAATTGATACCTCAACTTGATACTTGCCATTTCTAAAACATCTTTTACTACATTGATCATTACTGTAAACACTTTACTTGCATTACTAAAATTAGTTTGGAGAGCATCAAATAGAATAAATTAATAGGAGACGAAAATATGCAATTATTAGGCGAAACTGATCAGGCGAATAGTGTAATTTTATCACGTTGATGATAGACAAAGGTGCCATTTAATTATGATATGATATTATTGTTACAATGGAAAAGTTAATTTGCTTGGAAGATTATAAAGAGACAACCAAATCTAAATTAAGTGAATTAATTTGGTACTATATTACTAATGGAGCTGGTCTTGGTAGAACTGCAATAGACAATGTTGAAGCTTATAAAAGGTTAGTTAGTAGGGTTGGGAATATATGTATACCCAAATTAAGGCAATATATTGATTTTGACCATTCAAAGTGTTTTACAATTTTATTTCAGATATCGCATACTTCCACGAGTTCTGTGTGATATATCTCAATTAGATACATCAACAACACTTCTTGGTGAAAAGATCACCTTTCCACTGGGTGCAACTCCAACTGCTCTGAATTGTCTCTGTCACCCTGATGGAGAATTAGCAGTCAGCAAAGGTAGACAGTTTATATATGCATGTAACTTACCAGCTGATCGATATAGGTTGTATGAAAGCTGGTGTTAGTATGTCTGTTAGTCAGTCTTCTACAAAGAGTATTGAAGAAATTACCACTCATTGTGAAGGAAAAGGTCTAAGATGGATGCAAATACAACCTTTAAGAGATCGCTCAATGACTGCTGATTTAGTTCAGAGGGCTACAAACTGTGGATATAAAGCTCTTGTGGTTACCTGTGATCATCCTGAAATGGGTATAAAATATTATCGAGCCAAAAGTAATCTTCACACAACATTTAAACGCTTAAAATTAGTTAATTTCTCAGATGAAGTTAATGACATCCTTTCAGGACAAAAGCCCCACTATTTAGGCAAAGAAGTTATAAGACATCATGGTAACATTATCCTTGATCCAAAACAGAGTTGGGAATGGGTGGACTGGTTACGTAGTATTACTTCATTACCCATTGTTCTGAAAGGAATTATGACAGTTGAAGATGCTAGAGAGGCACTCAAACATGATATACAAGCTATACAAGTCTCCAATCATGGAGGAAGGCATTTTGATGGTGCACCAGCAACAGTAAGATACTCACTCATAGCTGTATGAGGCCATAAATATTAGGGAAGGGGGAGAGGAGTAATATAAAATTCTCTTCAACAGAGTCTGACTCTTCATGATGTCTTTTTGAAGCTAAAGTAATAGTTTCAAAGAGACTTGCCTGCCTAAGTCTCTTGAGTCTTGGCCATTGTACTAAGTCTATAGATATAACCAGCTGCCTAGGGGCTGATGTAGCTGTATGCATGTACATGTATTATTAATTCATGTTGTTATGTACACCTTATAATTGGTGTGTGACAATAACTGTTACACCTCTAATCAAGCATGTAACTCATAACTGTATTAGACCTCAAATAGTGAAGGGGGCTCTCCCCCCAAGAAAATATTGGAGGGTTTCCCACCTCCTCAGCCTCCTTCCTATGCCTATGTTATTACCAGTTCTCTATCTTGTAATAATATTTAATTTAGATTGATGTTCTATATTTAATTTAGATTGATGTTCTATATTTAATTTAGATTGTTATTCTATATTTAATTTAGATTGATGTTCTATATTTAATTTAGATTGATGTTCTACCTGATATAGTAAGAGAGGTTAATGGTAAAGTAGAGGTCTATATTGATGGTGGTATACGTCATGGTACTGATATATTTAAAGCACTGGCACTTGGAGCTAGAGCTGTCTTCGTAGGCAGACCATTATTATGGGGATTAGCTTGTAATGTAAGTGAGAGAGTAAAGAGAAGTATATGGTATCTCAGTGTTATTATTATATATTATAGGGTGAAGATGGAGTGTCTCATGTTCTTCATTTGTTAAAAGAAGAGTTTCGTTCAGCAATGGTGTTCACTGGTTGTACTAATGTAACTGATATCACTTCAGATTTTATAAGACATACTAGTTACTATTATATTCGTTCTTTATTATAAATAGAGAAGACTTTAAACTATATAATATTATATATATCTTTTGATATTTTGTCTACTACTAAATATCATTAAGCTCCTGCTGTTACATTTATGATGTTTAATTCTTTATATAATTAATATAAGGAAATTTTAACATTGATATTTGATCATCTAATTGATTCATAGCCTTGTAAGTGCATTATTAAGGATACTTTATAACAAATCTTCCTAAAAGAAACCTATTTTATAGCAAAGATCAAAGTTATAGAAGTAAATATGTGTAATTGTCCTTTTAAAATTATTGAAAAATCAAAATCATTATCACTGTTATAAGATTTGGGCATGTTTAGATGAGAACTGATAACAATAAAAAATGATATGACCATTACAATAGTCCATTGATGCTTCCATTAATTCATTCTGTCACATACAATAAATGACATTATAAATTTGGCATCATGTTATTGATAGGTCATGTCAACATAACTATCAATAGTTATGTTGACATGACCTACAGTGCCACAAAAATGATGAGTAATATGTATCCATCACCACGGTGTATCTTTTTCAGTAAACCCTATATAGTCAGTACATGTAATAATTGCTGAAATGAATAGGCGCTAGACTTACTCATTCTTATCCGCAGAGTTGCCTCATCTACAATACCTATACATTACTAATACTAAGATAATGAATAATGTGAAGTAAACACAAGTTAGTGTATTAACGATTGTTGGAGATTGGAGGAGAATCAGTTAATGGAAGTTACCTTCACTCTCATTTATTTCCATTTCCTCTTCATGTTGTAGTGGTGTGTGTCCAACTGATTGTAAAACAACTATAGCTGATAATAGGTGTAATAGGGATGCAAGGATTTAATTATGAAATAAGTACAGAAAAATGTTGTGAACAATTTAAATTAAGAAACCCTAGAAAAATGACTTGTGATTCAGTTCTTTTCAATTGATTAATTATTGGCTTTATTAAAATTATTCATATTAAGTAATTCATGAGAAAAGGGGGGTGGAAATGCATCCTTACCACCCCCCCTGGATCAGCCCTTGTATTATTGTTACAATGGAAAAGTTAGTTTGCTTGGAGGATTATAAAGAGACAACCAAATCTAAATTAAGTGAATTAATTTGGTACTATATTACTAATGGAGCTGGTCTTGGTAGAACTGCAATAGACAATGTTGAAGCTTATAAAAGGTTAGTTAGTAGGGTTGGGGATATATGTATACCTAATGTATTGATTTTGACTGTTCTGGGCATTTTACAATTTTATTTCAGATATCACATACTTCCACGAGTTCTGTGTGATATATCTCAATTAGATACATCAACAACACTTCTTGGTGAAAAGATCACCTTTCCACTGGGTGCAACACCAACTGCTCTGAGTTGTCTTTGTCACCCTGATGGAGAATCTGGAGTTAGCAAAGGTAGATACTTTATATATAATATATACATGTAACTTACCAGCTGATCAATATAGCTTGTATGAAAGCTGGTGTTAGTATATCTGTTAGTCAGTCTTCTACAAAGAGTATTGAAGAAATTACCACTCATTGTGAAGGAAAAGGTCTAAGATGGATGCAAATACAACCTTTAAGAGATCGCTCAATAACTATTGATTTAGTTCAGAGAGCTACAAACTGTGGATATAAAGCTCTTGTGGTTACCTGTGATCATCCTGAAATGGGTATAAAATATTATCGAGGCAAACACACAACGTTTAAACGCTTAAAATTAGTTAATTTCTCAGATGAAGTTAATGACATCCTTTCAGGACAAAAGCCCCACTATTTAGGCAAAGAAGTTATAAGACATTATGGTAACATTATCCTTGATCCAAAACAGAGTTGGGAATGGGTGGACTGGTTACGTAGTATTACTTCATTACCCATTGTTCTGAAAGGAATTATGACAGTTGAAGATGCTAGAGAGGCACTCAAACATGATATACAAGCTATACAAGTCTCCAATCATGGAGGAAGACATTTTGATGGTGCACCAGCAACAGTAAGATACTAACTCATAGCCATATAAGGCCATAAATATTAGAGAAGGGCGAGGGGAGTAATATAAAATTCTCTTCAACAGAGTCTGACTCTTAAGCTTCGTGATGTCTTTTTGAAGCTAAAGTAATAGTTTCAAAGAGACTTGCCTGCCTAAGTCTCTTGAGTCTTGGCCATTGTACTAAGTCTATAGATATAACCAGCTGCCTAGGGGCTGATGTAGCTGTATGCCTGTACATGTATTATTAATTCATGTTGTTATGTACACCTTAATTGGTGTGTGACAATAACACCTCTAATCAAGCATATAACTCATAACAGTATTAGACCCCAAATAGTGAAGGGGGCTCTCCCCCCAACAAAATATTGTAGGGGTTCCAGCCCTCTCAGCCCCTTCCTACGCCTATGTTATTACCAGTTCTCTATCTTGTAATAATATTTAATTTAGATTGATGTTCTATATTTAATTTAGATTGATGTTCTATATTTAATTTAGATTGATGTTCTATATTTAATTTAGATTGTTATTCTATATTTAATTTAGATTGATGTTCTATATTTAATTTAGATTGATGTTCTACCTGATATAGTAAGAGAGGTTAATGGTAAAGTAGAGGTCTATATTGATGGTGGTATACGTCATGGTACTGATATATTTAAAGCACTGGCACTTGGAGCTAGAGCTGTCTTCATAGGCAGACCATTATTGTGGGGATTAGCTTGTAATGTAAGTGAGAGAGTAAAGAGAAGTATAGGGTATCTCAATGTTATTATTATATATTATAGGGTGAAGATGGAGTGTCTCATGTTCTTCATTTGTTAAAAGAAGAGTTTCGTTCAGCAATGGTGTTCACTGGTTGTACTAATGTAACTGATATCACTTCAGATTTTATAAGACATACTAGTTACTATTATATTCGTTCTTTATTATAAATAGAGAGACTTTAAACTATATAATATTATATATATCTTTTGATATTTTGTCTACTACTAAATATCATTAAGCTCCTGCTGTTACATTTATGATGTTTAATTCTTTATATAATTAATATAAGGAAATTTTAACATTGACATTTGATCATCTAATTGATTCATAGTCTGGTAAGTGTATTATTAAGGATACTTTATAACAAATCTTCCCAAAAGAAACCTATTTTATAGCAATGATCAAAGTTATAGAAGTAAAATGTGTAATTGTCCCTTTAATATTATTGAAAAATCAAAATCATTATCACTGTTATCAGATTTGGGCATGTTTAGATGAGAACTGATAACAATACAAAAATGATATGACCATTATAATAGTCCATTGATGCTTCCATTAATTCACTCTGTCACATACAATAAATGACATTATAAATTTGGCATCATATAATTGATATGTCATGTCAACATAACTATCAATAGTTATGTTGACATGACCTACAGTGCCACAAAAATGATGAGTAATATACATCACCATGATTATCTTTTTCAGTAAACCCTATATAGTCAGTACATGTAATAATTGCTGAATTAAATAAGGCCTAGACTTACCCATTCTTATCCGCAGAGTTGCCTCATCTACAATACCTATACATTCCTAATACTAAGATAATGATGAATAATGTGAAGTAAACACAAGTTAGTGTATTAACTATTGTTGGAGATTGGAGGAGAATCAGGTAATGGAAGTGACCTTCACTCTCATTTATTTCCATTTCCCCTTCATGTTGTAGTGGTGTGTGTCCAACTGATTGTAAAGCAACTATAGCTGATAATACTAGTTCTACAATCACTTTATATGTGACATATACCTTCACTAAGTGGGTCACTGAGATGATGAGTAGTGAGATCAGATTGGTGTGAAGATTGTAACATGGATTGTGTTAAAGAACAATATGCTTCTGCTTCGTCAATTACCATAGCATTGTGATCCCTCTGGCCTTCCTCTACAATTATGGAGGGTTAAAAGCTCTCTACTAAACTTATTAAGGTAAGACTCACCATCAATAGAAGAATAGGATGATAAAGTGAAGAAGCTGAGAATAGATCATTATCTTTGACTCCTTGAAGACAACAACATTTGAGACATTGTCATTATAATAATCTACCTATTCATACACTCTGTCATTCATACATTATTTTATCTCTTCACTCCATTCATTCATTATCACTTACTCATCATAAGAGAGGTCACCATATTGTTGACATATCTTAACATAGAGTTGATAATCTTTATAACTTGATAATTTATCTAATAACATCACTAATGTCTGCCATGAACCATTACTATGACCACCTGATATATAAATATATTAATTAGATTAAATTGGATTAAGATATTGATGACATTTCTTCAGTTCTAACACATTAGGTCTAACAGGTTATTATAACTAACAATACTGGTTAGATAAACTGGTCAAACCTGTTTAGTAGGTCAGCCAGTAATTTAGCATTTGTATACTGTAACAGAGAATTAAAATGAAAATAATAAAGTAATTGTAATATTGTTAGTTACTCACTATATTTCCTGATCAATCCTTCTCTATTCTCTCACTTGATGTAGTGTTGCGGAGTTGCCGCGCATAAAGTTTGAGAGTCACTATTAGAGAATCCAATGTGCTGAATCAGCATAATGATTCTACCACCCTCGGCCCATCGCTTAATAATCATCATTACGCCATGTCTGTCTACAAGATAGTAACGTTATTCTGTGTACTCCTTCTTCTTTTTGCAAATCGTATTACTGGTATCTCTATAATACATGATGATAGAAGCATTAATTTTGTGAGCCTGACGTGTACAGATGATTTTAGTGTGGGACCAGTACTTGCCAGTTTCTATTATAATTCTTCTGAAAGTGGCCCTAAGTTACTGGGACAACCAACAATATATCAAAACTTCACTCTCAATAAAACTAATGAAGGAATATATACATGTAAAACTACAACTATTAGTGTAGGTATATCTGACCCTATGATCCTTATACGTAAGTGTTATATGAACTCATAATACTATAGATATTCTCTAACATAGTACAATTACTATGTGTTATTTATTCTCTTCAGCAATACCAGTACGTACTGATCTCAGTTCTACTCGGTCTTTTACATGGGGCAGTCCATTAACTTTAAATTGCTCCTATCAACCAGGAGTTTATCCAGATGGCTATATTCTGACTTGGATGGTTACAATTTCAAGATCTACTAAGACAATAATAGAACAAGATCAGTCAGCTCCTTTCTCAATTAATTCAAACACTCATGAATTATCCGTTCAATTTTATACACCACTGTTAGAGGCCAGTTATCAATGTAAAGTTATAGTTAGCTCACTAACTCCATCTCTTTATGATGGCAATATAATCACAGTTAGTACTAATGAAGGTATGTATACTATAACAGCTAAGCTTCTAGTGTTATTACATTATTCTTATGCCATTAATAATAGGTGATGTGAATAAAATATTACTTTATCCTGATAACAAAGCCATTTTAGTCAATGAAATGTACTTTTTCACTTGTGAAGCATCAGTGAGAAGTAATGAAATGATGACCTTTGAATTGTTTAACACAACAATAACTGCAAGAAGTGGTAATATGGGTTGTCATAGTCAAGTAAATTATACAAGGCTTAATTGTCTTAACATACAATTTAGTCACTTGAATGCAAATATTTCTTGTGACTTCTCAATCCCGTATAAATTTAAAGTCTCTTGCACTTACAGTGTTATTGGAAGACTACAAGAGGGAGACTATACTGATATCTCATGTAGTATTGGCTCAGACAAACAGACATGGAAACTAATAGTCAGATGTAAGTTGATATAACATACTTCTGTTATACTTTGAGTTTGCTAAAAACACAAAAATAATATTAAGAAACATCTTCCACATTAATTTATGACTTCCGCCCCATATACATACACATATATTCATGCATCATGTACATGTACATCTAAATGCAGAATCAATGCTATACATTCTCCATATGTATGTATATCTCTGAGATAAATGCCTTAACAGTTATAACAGTAGTCTAACAAGCTCCTTTTGACAATCTGACGGGGAAAGAAGAGTCTAGTGGTTAAGAATAATTAGCTTATGAAATCATGGAGGAAAGATTATCATATCACAATTTTAAATAACTTTTACGTACATAAAAGTTACTTTGGTAAACATAATTAGATAGAAAAATTCTAGATCACTGAGTTGCAAATATTTCTTGGCATAGAGCATCCATAAGGATATACTTCAGCTTAATTGTAGTTGACACTTCCTTCTTATAGTAAAAGGCATTCAGATAATTTAAAATTATAATAACAATGGACACTACTATCTCATTGTAAAAACTGACTAGTTGATTTAACCAATATATTGTGATACAGGTTGTATGAAGTAAACTGAAAGTAGACATACTACTGTTTTTATTACTATTGTCTTGTGAATTGACTGCTTATCAAATGAAAATCTTTTTTTTATTAGATGCAAGGTGGTCTTAAATTGTTTCAGATCACATTGTATAACATATCTATGTCCATTATATATATCTATCTCATTTCTATAGCAACCATTCCTCCAAAACCTATCATCTTTGAAGAAGAGGGTATTTGGAAAGCTGGCATAGTTCTCCCTTCTTCTTATGGTGGTATCATACCAAATATTACAATAATTGTTCATTATCTAAATGGGATCATTAATAACTATATTATTCCACACAATGACATCACTATTGATGGAAAAAATATCACCTTCCCTCTCCCTAATGATATCTCAGGGACATTCTCAGTGGCTTACAGAATGTCATTCTTTGGAGAAAATGGTGAACTGTCAGAGTTCTCTGAAGAAATAGGTTAGTGTTACTTTGACCTAGTTAGACTCTAGCTCAGAGTACAATGTTAATAACTTAACATGATTGTGTCAGTCTTAATAGAGTACCCACAGCTTACATTGATGGTACTTGTAGCATTACTTGAAATCATGTACATGAGCTATATCTAGACAGTCAGTCAGTTATATTAAAATCGTGTCTAGTGCTTTAAACTTTACTAGTAGCATGCCAACAAGAGGAATGTCCACACAAGTGTGTAGTGTATCATAATGATGACCATATATGGATTTGTATCAAACAAGGAAAGACCTTGAAACAACATCAACAAATAACAACACTTTCAATGAAAATACCCATTACTAATTTTATTACATTCCTAACATTTGTACTCTTTTCTCTACAATAATAATAATTATCTAGTAATACAATCATTTTCTTCATTTTCTTTGTCTCCTCCTCCTTTCAGTAGTCTGCAACACCTGTATTTTTGTGTTCATCTTCATTTTTGATGACTAGTTTTATGCCTACTTCTTTTGCTGTTACCACTCCACCTGCAGACATTATTAATAGCAATCGGATACTTATCACAATTGGTGTACCTGTGGTTGTTGGTATCATTCTTATTATCATATTGATAACAGTAGTGGTCCTTCTAGTTTCAATATTTCGTAAACATCGAAACCTTCCCTGTTAGTCCTAGGCTCACGTGCACCAAGACCAGGTAGATATATTACAGAAATGGAGGAAGGTTATAGCAATTTAGATAGTGAGTTCCTTCTCATACCTCTTCAAGGTGCTAGATCAACAAGTGAGATTTCATTAATAGGTGACCATACTCCAATCCATGTTCATCAATCATCACACTGCTCTAGTAGTTATTACACTAAAAATGTACCACAATATGATTATCATCACTACTATCATCCAAAGAAACTGTCACAAAAAGCTGTTGATGAATACAGTACTAAAGATGATGTCTTTCCATTGTTACCAATAAGTGCCATTGGTGAAGAGATTTTTTTGTCTGAGTCTCGAGATCTAAGCGCAATTGATAATTTTAGTAAGTTATTACTATAAAACTTATTCCTATGCAACATTTCCTGATATTATAGCACAGTCTAATATATCATATGAACCAGTCCATATTACACAACATATTATATCATATGAACCAGTTCATATTACACAACATAATATATCATATATTACATCAGTAAGTAGAAATGATGATAACAACAAGGCAATGAAAATTATGTTTAAAATTATGCTAGTAATTAACTATTAATAGAAAAGACTACTTTATAATTAATGATCAAATCTTTTACTTTATTTTTTATTTTCTTTTTTCATGTGATTAGCTATCAATGGCAGTATTACTCAATCAAACACAACTTATCATATCAGTCTATCACAATAACTCCTTAGTATTCTGTAGGTAATTATTATTAAATATGTCATAAATTGATTGGTCATGTTAAAGATCTGAAGTGAAAGTAGTCAATAAGACTCCAACCCCTAACCACACCTCTTAGAGAGACAACATTAGCTTTGACTTGGAATTCAGTCTTAGTCCATCATGTTATGCTACACAGTGCTTAGAGAAATAACATCATTGTAAAATACTTTATATAGCAAAGATCAAGTGAAACAGGTTCTTCTTATGTCTCATTTCTCCTACTCTCATTTTACCAACAAGTATCACTTTGCTTACAATCTTGTAGAATTTAGGGTTTATTAGTTGTATAGACGAAATGACATAAATCAGACCAGGTGAAATAAGATGTAGGCAAAGAGAGAGCAATTTAATAGAACAGATAAATAGAAGTAAAAAGATTATTACATTAATGATGTACATTTAAGTTCCAACTGTAACCCAACAACTAAAAGTCTAAAAGTCCTATATAACAGTAGCCACATAGTACCACACAGTACTATGGATTAGTATTATCATGCTGTGATACTACTACTACTACTACTACTACTATACTACTACTACTACTAATAATGATAGTAGTTGTCATTGCATGACAACTGTATGACCCTCAAATTTTGTTTATTTATGTATATGTAGGATTACACTTCATAAATTAAATTTATTGTATTGTTATCATAAGGATAGAATAACAGTGTAGGAGTAGCTGTGATAGTGACATACACTGGCATCCAATGCATTTGCTGACAGAGATGATTAAAGTTGTTTATAGGATAATTTCTTACCTATCTTCATGTTGAGAATACTAGTACTATTATTTTTTCCTTCTTGGTTGGCATTTCCAGTAGGTTCTACCACTCAATGTAATGACCCCAGACCTACCTGTCCAGTGGCTCCTTCTGGACCAGATGTGTGTTGTAAGTTACTTGTTAGCTAGTAACCATATTATATTTGTATATGTCTACAGATTATAATGGATTGATTAGTCCTCCTGTTAACATAACTGTCTATGTAGGACAGACTGCTGTTTTTTCTTCACAGACATCAGAACAATGTTATCTAAGGGCATATTTTAATGACTGTAGAGTACAAGATGATCAATGTCTCCTCACTAGTTTCAATGAAATTTTATACTTAAGCTGTACTATTTCTGATGTTCAATTATCAGATGATGGTACTAGAATTGATATGTATATATATGGCAGTTTTAATAGTATAAACTGTTATGACACTGTCTTCCTAACAGTAATAGGTAAGTCAAAAATATCAGATAATGTTTATATTCATTTAATATATAGGACCTCCATCTTCTCCGGATAACCTGACAATAATACAATATTGTAATGATATAATTATTGATGGGTCCTGGTCTGAAGATACTACAGAGGTTTATATAGAAATAATGACTCAAGACAATGATACCACATTTAATATAACAAAGTCTACATTTCCAGTTAATATATCAGCAGCTGTATTTGAAGGTCATCATAAACAGTATAAACTTATAGTGTATAATAAGAATCCAGCTGGTCTAAGTCAACCATATGAAATGGATCTACTGTTTAGTAAGTCTGGTTTATTAATTTTAATAATAAATAATTGTCTCTCCAATAGAAACTAGCTTTGATATTAATTTATCATCACTTCAAATTATTAATAACAAAATAATGATGACAATTACTATACAGGTTAGTGGATTGTCTGTTACTTTTAATTAGACCACACCCACTAATTAGGTCAATACTTCATGTCCACTATCAGTACCTCGACAATTTAATTTATCATCAAATTGTACTAATAATAACTTATATCAAGTTATTAATAGAACTACTATTGATGAAAGTGGATTGATTGATCTGTCAGTGATACTTCATCCTAATGAAAGGAACTGTACTGTTACTGTATCTTCAGGAGATCATAAATTATATATTATAAACCAAAGTAAGAAAACACTAATTACAGTTTTCATTAACATAGTACTTTATAACCTGCTATTAAATTATATGTACTCATGTTACTACTACAATAATAATCAATAAAATTTCAAACTTGCTATAATTTTAATTAAACTAATAAAATAATAAATTAGTGGCTACTAAATTCAAGAGTATTTTAATTATTAATAGACACAGAGTTTAAGTAGGATGATATTCATCATGATTACATAATATCTCACTTAAATTAGATACGTATGAAATACAAGAGGTTATCATACCAGAGGATACCTCAACAGGATACTTCAGTATAAACTGTACATTTCTACCTGGATCACAAGCTAAAGGATGTGCTATTGAAGTAGTTAATAATGACACAGGAGAGTATATATTTAGTCAGAACATAAGTCGTCTCTCATCTACTAGTTCATATGCTGTTGATAACAGTAGTACATGTCTAACTAATAATGGAACATATACAATATATGTATATATTTGGGATAAATATGGTAGAGTTAACAAGTCATTAGAAATTATCAGGAGACCACTGACTGTAATTTTAGGCTGTAAGGAAGATTTTTCAACTAGTGGTGAGTAACATTAGATATATAAGTGCCTTTAATGTTTGTTTAGGCATAGAAATTTGTTGTTTGCAATAGATAAAAATTACCTTATATTACCTTGTATATAATTAGCTTAGACTTAAGTCAGGTAATGTTATTGTTTTCATATATGTAGTTACCATGACAACCAATCTGCCAACTGTGGGTACTACATTATCAACTACATCAACACCATTATGTAAGAATTATATCTAATGTGATGATAACTAATTCATTATGAATAGGGTCTATTATTATTGGTTGTGTTGTGGGTGTAGTAGCTATCTTGTTTATTGTTGTGTTACTTTCATTTCTTGGTAAACAATGTTGGAGAAAGAGTAAGGAAGTCAATTTGTAATAATAACATTTCATTAGAACTATTTTTTAGAAAACCTATCTATGAACTGTAGTGGTAGACATGTTCCATTGTTAGAGTAAGTCTATATATATTAAGTATCATTGTTATAATTGATTGATTCTTTTATTTAATTAAAATAAATGACTATACTATATCTTATTATATCACCATCAAATAATTTCTATCATAGCTGCCAAGAGGCATATTTTGGTAGCAAACAGAGCATAACAAGTGTGTACTACACTGTAAAAATTAATATGTCATTTTAACAACTAATTTGTAGTCTACGTGGATGGATTACTATGGAATGTAGAATTCTTGAGAATTGCTCACTACGTAATTTGTTGGTATGTTCTACTTGTACATACTAACAAATTATATAATTAGTAATTCACATAAATTCTACATTCCATAGTAATCTATCAATGTAAACTACAAATTAGTTGTTAAAATGACATATTAATTTTTATAGTGTACCTTATATGCATATAATGTGTTAAAGTGTTAAATGTTGTAAACATATACTCTATTCTATCATGAGAAAGTGTACACTTACTGTAGTGTTCACAATTTTGGTTTGTGTCTTATCATAATTTAATTCATAGCAGTTATGTCTATTATCTTTAAATGTACAGCAGACACAGTTAAAACAACAATTATTTTAACTCTGATATTAACTTTTGTTAACAGTGAGACTATAAATGGTGACAGTGAAAGAGATTATAGTGACAAGGATGTCTATGATGAGCATTTATCAGATATCTTCAACATAGCTTCAGGTATTCAATATATAGAGTTGTTTGATGTATTTTTCTATCCTCTTCATTTTTACTGCCTGTCTACTTTGTGTTTTAACCCCCATCTGGATCCTAAAGAATCTATTATACCCTCAACTGTAAAGATGTTTTCTAAAAGTGAACTACCCCATCACCAAAAATATGACTTATCTTCATCAGGAGTATACTCATCTTCAGATCTTGAAAACAAAGCTCCTTTGTGTATACCCAGTTATGATAAAATACATCCAATGTCTTCTGATACTGAGGGATCATTATATGACAGAGAATTCAGTCCTTCCCCTTTACAATTATGTCATAACCACCTTTCTGCAGCTTCCATCTCTCTTCAGAACAAACATCACAAAAAGCAGTCACCATTGAGTGACAAACAAATAAATCTTGACCAAAACATACTAAAAGGTAATGATATGAATGTATTTACCTATCCTCTTCACCTTGAATTTGTACATCTCATTATTTAAATATGTACATCTTGTTTCTAGTTCAATAGTATAGCCAGTTATGTTAAGCTACACTGTAAGAGGTTGATATAGAAATGGCCCGCAAAGCTAAATTTAATTATCTATATAATAAACAGTAACCTGTCTGTCTGCTAGGAGGGTTGATGGATGCATCTATTAACAAATATATACACTACCCTCTTGTCCAATTAATTAATAATGGCATTTGTGAGTTTAATGTTCATTTCTACTGAAATTATACATATATAGTAAGCATTAAGATGTGTAATGCTAACCAAGATTACATGTATGATCATTTTTCTCTCATAATAGATATATTTAAAGGACTAACAGAGTTAAAAGTCACTACTACTGGTTTAATACATCATTGTAGTCAATATGGTGTTACTCTCATTATACCAGAAGGAGCTATAGAACATACAGCTATTGTCTGGTTTGGTGTCTGTTTGTTTAGTGATAAATTTAAGTTTGAAGATGATTATATTCCAGTCTCTCCTATTGTATGGATATATATCAACTGTCAGTTAATAAAACCAGCTGAATTATATATACCTCATCACATTGATGTGTCTAATATGAAGGATACTAATAACCAACTATATCTACTAACAGCAGATGATGAATCTTTTAAAAGAGACAATATGTTTACTTTTAAACGACACTATGAATACCAAATGACCATTGAGTCTACTTTGGTTAAAGTTCTTGTTCCTCACTTTTGTTCTAACTGTATTGGTACTAAAGGCAAAATGTATAAAAATTTACCAAAGAAATATCTCATTGCTCGAGCTGATAAGAATGAAGGTAATACTTTATTTGTAGAATTTATCTTTCTATATCGACAGAAAGGTTGTATGAAGGTCAGTTTTTATAACTTTGATTCTAATCATTATAACTGTGCAGATGTTGGAGGAACAATGTCGTAGAAAAATCTATAGCCAATCGTCCTATTTACCAGTGGAATTCACTGAAAGTGGTCATGCATCTATCTCTCTTAATCCTGATAATATACCTAACTGGAAGTGGTCCTATAATGGATTTTGTTATGATTATGTAAGCATATTATTGCACTACTAGTTGTTATATTATTATTACTAATAGATATCTGATGACTCCATTGACTATTATAAGGTGATGGGTTGTGAGAGTGGAGAGGTAACAAGTGACAACATAGAGATGCTTGAACTACTGGAAGATAAATGTTCTTATCCTCCTCGTTTCCGACTACAATTCAAACTTGAAGAAAATATTGTTGATGCCAGAAGCCAAAATGTGACAGTTAGATTTAATGGTGTCCATCCTCCTACTACTGATACAATTGTCCTTGAAAAAGCAGGTATATATACTGTTATATCATTGTTATTATAATAATTATCGAACTCAACAGACAATAAGCGTCTTTCTTTACCTCTGACTCCTGAATCATCAGCAAGTTCATCGCTTGACCATTCTGTAACAGATTCAAGATGTTTCTCTAAAGGTATAAATGTTTACTGTTAATATTGTTTATCATAACTACATGTTACTGTTAGAGACAGACCCTTTCTTTGGAGAGATACTTAATATCACAACAAAAGAAGATTATTTGAAGGGAAAATGGTTTAATTTTGGCTATGAACTTGGTCTAACAGTTGGTCAATTAGATGACATTGAGACAAGGTATCATGATCCTCTACAATGTACTAGAAAAGTACTACTTCAATGGAGGGTTAATAATAGAAGTGCATCATGGGAACCTCTAACTGAAGCTCTTCATAAAATTGGTTTGACTGAACTGGCAGTTGATGTTGAACATCACTTTACTGTACCACAAACACAAGAGGAGTTAGAAGGTATTTATTGTTCTTTTTGTAACGAGTATCATTGTAAAACATTGATTCATGCTAAAGAAAAGATAGCTGGTAAGTCAGTTTGATTATCTACTTTTAATGAACAATTGTCCATTCATTAATCTTGTCTTTAGTTTCAGAAGCTAAGCTACAAACGGTACCTTCTATAGCAGATCTTAACAATCTCATTGGTGCTAAGATAGAAGATAAGTATCATTTATTTGGTGCAGCAGTTGGTCTAGAAGAGGGTTATCTCAATAGTCTACGTACAGACTACCCTACCTGTCAAGAAAGATTTAATCAAGTCTTTAATAAATGGAGTCAAACTGATCCTGATAGTTTTATATGGAGTACTGTTATTAAAGTGTTACAATCTGATACTATTAGAGCTCATAAAATAGTAGACAACATAACAGTTCATTTAACATCTTAAGAACAACTGTCTTGTTTTGTCACATATAGTAATATGCTGATAACAATAGTTACTAATTATGTATATGTTCTTTAACAGTGATACTGTCAAGCTGGACATTGTTAACTAATTATAATAGTATATATTTTAATTTGAAAGTTTTTATTAGAATTGTGGATTTTCATAGTATAAGCGTTAATAAATTCATAACACCTTAATCATTTTTAATAAGTTATGACGATTTCATAGTGACCATATCTCAACTCACAAAAACTTACAACAAACAAACCAAAAAAATATCAAGTCTTGACATTCTAATCCTCATTCTTAATATTTAAAATTCTTCACAGTACAACACCTATATACAACATCATCTTCACAATGTCTTCATATTATCCTACTGTTGAGGTTATTGCTGTAGTATTTGTTACTTATTTGTTAGCCCACTACATTACCTTTTGTTGTGTTTTTTACACTGGTTATAGTCATCATATGTTGGTCTCTTGTAGATATGCTCTATGTCCTTACTCTATTAAAATATTATTTCTGAATTGCCTTTAATTTTTAGTTTTGTCTTTCTAGTTAAAAAAAAACATGTTTTGTATTTTTTTGTTTCATTAGTTGAAGTATGTTCCCCCTACCAAAATGAACCAATGCTTCTTTAATACATTTTACCATAACAAGTACATTATCAGTCATTCATTGACCAATGTGTGCCCAACCAAGGGTGTGGCTTGTTAGTAACTTACTTAATAATGTGACAGGTATGTGTAAAATATGCATAAATCAATAAAAGCCATTAGTAGTTTAATTCAGTTATCTATTTGCTAGCTCTATATTATACATCCATTATTTATCCATTGTATATCAACTGCTGTGAAGAAATGTTTATGAGAGCTGTGAAACTGCTGTGGAAGTTTGTATTTACATATTGTTGTATCACCTTGGATACTAAGTAGGAGGCACCATTGGGTGAGCTAAGTTAGGTCATTTGGCTTAACACGTATTTTCTTTTGATTTAATTAAGTTACTTTAAAGCCAATTTAGCTATTAACATTTTTAGTTCAGGATTAGCAAACTACAGCAACATTTACTATGGAGTAATTATAGTACTGTCGTTATACATTACTAGATCAAGTCATTGTCGTTGTCTCAATAAAATACTTTTTTTCTAATAGAAACAAAAAAAATTTTTGATTTATTCTTTAATAATAGTCTGCATATTATAATAATACATTAATATTATCTATCTATCTTACAGACCAGTTATCTATCAATATTAGTATTAGCTATTAACTACTACAGTGTCATAAAGTATGTTTATATGTTAGTCTTTTAACTTCAGGTAATATAGCACTTAATGACTGCACACCTAATATATAGAACAATATTAATTAATATAATATTATATTATGTACCTAGTGTAGTTTGAAGATCAGAGATCAGAGAATGAAATTGTGGAAAGAAATGATGACAAAGAGAAAGACACTCCATTATCCTAAAAGACAACAACATTTAAGACATTGTCATTATAATAATATATCTATTCATACACTCTGTCATTCATACATTATCTCTTCACTCCATTCATCCATTGTGATGCACTTACTCATCATAAGAGAGGTCACCATATTGTTGACATATCTTAACATAGAGTTGATAATCTTTATAACTTGATAATTTATCTAATGACATCACTAATGTCTGCCATGAACCATTACTATGACCACCTGATATATAAATATATTAATTATATTAAATTGGATTAAGACATTGATGATGTTGTCTATATTGTTAATGTACTATTAATAATACCTGTTAATTTATCAAGCTGTTTATAAGCAGTATTAGATTCATTAAGTTGATGATAAAGACGTGTCATTGTAGGATATACTCCATTGAGTGATTTAATATCAAATAACTGCTGGAAATGATGGATCATTGCTAAAACCACACCCATCTGAGCAGACTACAAGACAGAACTATTAGTAGCTATGTATTTTATAATATTATACCTTTTTATGTGTCCTGTGACTTAACCAATGTTTGATTAATACAGTCATATGCTTACAACTAAGAGATGATGATACTTGAGGACGACCTTGCTCTAAACTATTATATAGTTCAATAAATACTGACTGTAGTTCCTATAATAATATCAATATAATAATGTATTGTTATATTAATGTATTATAATTTACTGATAGACCATCTTGTTGTTCCTTCCATTGGTTTAATGTACTGTTAATATCTGACCACAACTTTGAACAGAGGAGATCACAGTGAGAGAGAGATGATGTGAGAGAGACAATAGATTGAAGATACTAATAATATAGACATATTAATATTATATTATATTAATATATTATATTATTTACTGGTTGAATAATATGTAGTTGTTGTACTTGATATTGTAATGATGATATAACAGGAACTATATTATCTGCTGTATCTACTTCAAGTAATACAGCAATGTTCTAATAAAGAGATAGAGAATGAGTCCATTAATTTGTCCATCACTTGTTAACCATCCATTCATTGATCTGATCATCTATCCATCCATTGGTCCATTCATTCATACTTTAAGTTGTTGTACAGAGTTTGATAAATCTATTTGATCTGAAGTCAAACAACTCCTATAATTATCAAGATATTAATAATTATTAATATTATATAGTCTCCACCCATTACTTGTAATGTTTTAGCTCTGCCTCTAATTGTTTGACTCGCTCTTGACATTTCTTCAACTCTAACACATCAGGTCTAACAGGTTATCATAACTAACAATATTGGTTGTATAAATTGGTCAAACCTGTTTACTAGATCAACTTGTAATTTAGCATTCATATACTGTAACTCAGCGACCTGTTTTTTTAATGAGTCTAAGTCACTGACATGATGAGCGGGTGTGGCTTTAATAGAGGTAGTCAATTCAGAGATAAGAGTATTCTTTCTTTTTAAATCTTCAAGTAATGTTAATATAGTATGACATAATGATTTACTGTTCTCTTTATTAAAAGTGAGATACCCTAATAAAATACAAGTACATGTATACTTATATTAGGATATACTGTACTGAGTTCAATAGTCTCATTCCTATACTCCCATTCCACCCAAATGATAGGTATGAGACTACACAACTACATGAAGTTTTGTTATTACCTTTTTTCTCTACATCCTGACTCATTTGTACTACTGGACTATAACCATATTTAACTAACTCTTTATTGACATGCTCCCAGTCACCAGTAGCAGCTGGTGATCTATGTGATAACAATAATGGAGACCCTCCCAACTGATCACGACCACGATGATGTTCCTGAATCAGCATAAAAATGATATTAATGAATTTATCGATAATTCTATCAGTGACTCACTTTATATTTCTTGATTAATGTCTCTATTCTCTCACTTGATGTAGTGTTATGTGTAGAAGGAGTTGACATCGTTCCCGCGCTTATGCCTATATCGGGGTGTGCCCATCACGAAAAAAAGGGTTAAAAACTTAAAAATTACTTTGCGTGTGATTACCAGTATATCGTGTCCTTTAAAAAGATTTTATCTAAAAATACTAGAACAAGTCACACTACCTCATTATGTGTGGTAATGAAGAAAAAATAATCCAATTACTAGTTTGTCTTGGTATAATTAGTTTTGTTGATTGAATCAGTCTTATCATGATATTATATATAGAGTGTTAATGTTGCAAGAGTATTTTATTACAAACTATAAATTTACATGAGAAATAACTCATTGTATACCAATGATCAATAATCCTAAATATTAACAGCTTTATTATCAACATATATTATTATTAATTAGCTGTAGGTTTATTGTGCATGTTATAAGTGTAATTGTTCACTCACTCAAATAACTTTAAAACATATTAACTCTCATTTCTTAGAATATAAAAAATTTGTAAACTTATAAATCAAATGAAGAATAACAAACAATAATCCAGGAACATAATATGTTTATTTACTTTGTATTTCACAGTTCAGTTATATAAGTGTTCATATTCATATTATGTTAATACAGATATCACAGTAGCTCCTTCATCAGTATCAGCTCCATTTTACACACTGGCTAACTTTACTTGTGTGGGTTCAGGAAATATACTATCATGGACTGTAGGGAGAATTTACCTACTGATCCCAGTAATCAAGACAGAGAGATATCAGTAACTACTAACAATATATCAGTTGATGTGTGGTCATCAGTACTAACTATAAGAGCACTACCTATTAATGATGGGATAAGTGTTGGATGTACTGTTGTCAGTTCTAATCCACATAGTTATGAACATAAATACATTGATAGTCAAAGATATTCTATGTATTGGTTATCCTTCCATGTGACATCATGTATAACAGGTATTTCACCAGTAGTAAAACTCCAATCCTTACTATCGTGGTCATCTCCTACTGAGACTGTTATTATTTTGATAAAAACTAGTAAAGTCTTTTATTAAAAGCTGATTTTATTAAAAATTATTTACTTACAACTTTTCAGACTATGTGAAATTATTATGACTTTGTTAATGTTGACAAACAATGAATTTGAAACATTATGATAAACACTGGAAGTGCTCCAGTATATTATATCTAGAATAATTTTTATACCTAAAAAAATTAAATTTCACTTCCAAGAACATCAAATAACCAAAACAAAAAAAAGTATGACAAGAACAGTAGTATTAAACATTATGATTATTCTTGTGTCTAAGAACTTCTTTAAAGTCATTGTTATCTGCAATAACACTTGACTTCAAGTCATAAAATTGATGCACCAAGTGATGGATTTCATCATCTTTTTTCAATAACTGGTAGTCTTTTCTTTGTATGTCTCTGTCTCTTTCATTTAACAGTTGAGTTTTCTGTTGTTTTAGTTCATTCTCTTTTTTAATTAGCAGCTCTTGTAGCTCTTTGTGTTTCTCCTGTAACTGTTCATCTTTTTCATTTAGCTGCTGATCTTTTACTTGTAACTGTCTGTCTTTATACTCCATTGCTTCTAGTAGCTTCTCAAATTTCTTCTTAAGCTGCTCATTTTTTTCTTTCAGCTTTTGAGATGATTCCTTTAGTTCCTCATCTTTCTTCAATAGCTGTATATCTTTCTGTTTTAGTTGTCTGTCTTTCATTTTGATCATTGGTTGTAAACTTTCATAGATCACTTTAAAGCAAAGAGCATTATGATGAGGACCTTGCTCAGACTGATGTTTTAATAAATCACAACGATGAATCTTCTCGTGACATCCTACATGACTGAACTCACACTCTAATAGTTGGTTGGGACAATTTTCAAGATGATCTGGTAATACTCCTCGCTCGATTTCATCTTCAGAACACTTATTAGGACAAATGATAAGATATTTGTCACAAACTAGATGATGTTCATTAACTATCACCTCATACGTTGACTGATATTTACAATAACAACAAATAAAAGGACGTTTTGGACATTTCTCCTTATGATCTGCCATGTACTGACCTTGAATCTTCATATCACACCCGTTAGGACAATCTAATTTGATACAAGGACATTGAGATAAGTGGCTTTTTAGTCGACCTAGTTTTATCTGTTGACCACATCCCTCAGAACACCAGATTAACAACTTGTTAAGAGTATTACGTTCAAAATATTTATCAGGTAACATTGCATACTTGCTTTTTCGACACATTGGACAGCTTGGAGCTTGGCGTGAAGTATTAATTGTAGAACCTTGTTGTTTGAATTTGTCTTTACATTTTTTACAGATATGTTGACCACAACAAGTAAATTGATGCGGCTCTTCTACAATATCTAGACACAGAGGACATATGACATCATCAGGAGGAGGATTATTAACCAAATAGTACTTATAGTCGTCACTTGTTCCTTTGGCCATTGTTTCCTTAAATGGAGGGGCGTGTCTGTATTATTTTAAATTTTAGATTTATCAATCAAAAATAACTGTATCAGGTTACTGTTAACGTAAAGTTGTTGAATAGTTTATTTTCGATAAAGAACTTTATCACTTTGTTTGCTGTCGTTTCATAATAATAATATGATGAAAATTATAGATGGTCAGGCTTTGAAAAATGGAGTCCTACAAACTGATCAAACTACCTGACAGCCTACAGTATGGTACAATGTATCTGTGTGCCAATATGTAACTGTACAAGTGGTTTTGTGTGACTAATATGTAAGAATGTCCATTCTGGCATTACTACTTAGGACTTGTTTACTTGTCTGTGTCACTTAGTGATATAGCAATCTATACACTATATTTAGCTATTCCCTAATAATCCTTTTGTTAATGGATATCAATTACAATCAATTTAGCATAGAAAAATATGTTGAATGAATCATATCATTTTAAAAGAACTACTATAATCTGATACTTTAATACTTCAGTACAACAAGTACAGGTATCAATTGTATTCACATTATTCTAGTACTGTGTATGAGTTCAGTTCTGTAGAATGAAATAAACTTCAACTGGACTGAAATTATTTAGCACCTTGTATTTGTGTGTGTGACATACATCTTCAATAATTTGAATAGTATTAGTATGTTTCTTAGCAACATTAATTAAGTCACACCCACTACAATGTTAAAGTTGATAGTTCATACTAGTCCCTCCTCCAGGGTCTTATGTAATGCATAATATGAGGACAATCACACATATACATGCATTGCTTACTGGTCCAACAATAACTGAGAGGTGGGATACTGTAGCTCCTGGTGCATCCCCAAAATATAACACATTAGAACCAGGTTTGATGACAATTTATCAACACCCAAAATGTCAGTGGCTATTAAGCTTGCTATGGTAAGTTAACATTTCTTTTATATCATGAAAGTATTGTGAAGATTGATATTTGTTGGTTTTGATGATGACTTATATATATGTCTCAGAAATGAATTTATTATACATTAATATAGTTAGCTCTAAAGCTCACGTAGGACATGATGTCAAATTTATGACAGAAAATAACACATTGTGTATTGTCCATACATCATTCCTACTTAAGTGTTATTATTTTTATTGATGTATATGCGTGTATTGAATGATGTGACCACTTAACACATCATTGTTTTGATTAGTGCGTAGCAGATATATAACAGCAACATGCACATAGTTATATAGAATATTAGTTTATTTCTTATATACTCACATTGACTAGTGCATAGTGACAGCTACAAATTTATATCATTTAAAATTTTAAGTACATGTAAGTACAATTGATTACATTATTTATTAATGACTAATTCCTAACTAGCTTGAAGGAAAGACATACTAATAATTATATTAAAGTTTAATTAATGGACCAGAGAATGGTTTAATCTGTGAAGAAAAAAATTTAATTCTTTACAAAGAATTGAGTTGTTAAATTAAGTATACATGTCATGACCATGTTGAGATAATCAATGGATAGATGAATACATCAATAGATAGAAGAATAGAAGAATAGATAGATACTTGGATGAATGGATGGATAGACAGTTGTTGTAACTGATTGACATAACAACTATCTGGATGAACTATAAAAAAGTTTCTTTCAATTTGAGTAGAATAATAAATAGATGAATGAATTATACATTACATCAGTTGTATTGATCAGATAACATTTCATCTAACTAGCCTACAATTAGTGACTACTAAATGTATTGCTGAGCAGTATATATAAATCATATACATAGTTTACATACCTACTCATTAATTAAGTATTATATGGTAGTATCCTTAAACTGCATCGTAGTAACTCATTTTATATTTTCTGATCAATGCCTCTATTCTCTCAATATATAGTACTTAATATTTTTGGTTTTACGGAGTTGCAGTCTTTACCACGTAAGTTCTGGCAAAAAGGGTTAAATTTTGTCTACCTATAAAGAAGAGCGTTAATGAGAAAAGTGATAATGCAATTTGTGTTGAATTTAGTCGCTGCCCTTCTGTTGGGTAAGATGGAGTCATTCCAGTGCTAAATAGGTCATTGTTGCTCTCTCTTATAGGTGGTGTACAAGGACAACAGTGTCCCAATGACAATATAGTTTATATATTGAGTGATGTTCTAGCATTTGCTGATCCATTAATCAGTCCTCTCTGTTTGAGATGTGAATTTAATAGTGGAAGTCCATTTCCTTCTGATATTGCATGGTCATTAAATGAGAACACTTTAACTAATGGTAGTATGAATGGAGAAGTTCTTATAGATCCTGTAGATCCAAATCAAAATACTTTAATAATATTAAATCCTGACAATATACTCAGTGTTGGTGACAATTTAACATGTTCCTCAGTATCAGTATCAGGAGAACACATTATTATGATAGAAGAGTTTAGTAAGTTTATGTACCACAGTCTGTTATATGTAAATATTCTATCAATATAGTCTTTATAAATCCTACATTATCTCCTGATGGTGGATCTGATATGACAGTTGATGTTACTGAAGGTATAGATCTTACCCTCTCTTGTGAAGATCCTGGTAACACTGGGATTACACATTATCAATGGTTTGATAATAATGGTAGTTCACTAACAGCTGTATCAACTAATCCTCCTCTCACATTATCCTTCACTAAAATTCAAAGAAACTCTAGTGGACTCTATATCTGTCAATCCACTAAAGACAATGTACCAGGTGTTATTAAAATGTCTAATGTCACTATTAATGTACAATGTAAGTTTAATTATTGCCATACTTCCTGTATAATATGTATATTATATTCACTGTGAAACTTAATAGTTATGATGTATGTATGTATGTAGCTATTTCATGCAAAAAGGAAACATCACATACTGTTTTGATTACTATTGTAGTAAATGTACTATGGAATTAGCTGTTTATGTAGTTAATTGTAATCTATGATGATTTAAGCAGAATATTTGGGATGCTAAGTCAGGACTGGTGATATATAATTGTACGTACACTTCAATGTATTTTGTAGAGATACATTCAACTAAAATGTACATAAATCAGTTAAAAAAACCATTTTATTTTAACAGTAATATAGTTAGTATCATCCTCTCTCTCTCTCTCATTTTACATCCTCCAGCTATCACCTCTCCCTCTCCTGCAAGTGTTACACTACTCAAAGTATACACAGTTACCAAATGTACTACAATACTTTCATCCTTGTCATCTTTACCTTTGCCTACCGCTATGATTACTATCTGTAATACTTCTCTTACAACTTCTCCTCCAAGTACTGGAGATGTTAATCAGACATTGATTGAGATTGGTATACCCATAGGACTTAGTACATTCCTGATTCTTTTTATTATATTGATACTAATAGTGGTTTTACTATTTCATAATTATGTCATCCAAAAAAAGTATAAGCATAAATCTACTATAGAAATGGAGGAAGTTTGTACACGATCTACACATTCTTTGTTGTCTCACTCATCTGGTGATAATTACATTCATCTCAGTCAAGACATGGCATTGTATCCTAGTCATCATCATCAGTCAAGTTTCATTTTACCCACTGCTCCATCTATACTCAATGAGATCCCTGAAATCAATGTTCGAGCACCGACACCAACTATGGAAAATGACCTCATCAGTCTAAATAGGACAGAACCTCTTTCCTTGATGGCTAACACTCCTAAAGCTTCCAAGCTAGGCTTATCTACTAAAGAAATGGAGGAAGGTTGTAGTCATGGGGTCAGTGACCATCTTTTCCTACCTCATCATTACAATAGTAGATCAGAAAGTGAGACCTCATTAATAGTAGACTACTCGTCTGGGTATGAGACTAGCTCCCAGCCATCTTGTTGTCGTGAGCGTACACATTCTATACTATCTACACAATCTACACTATCTACACGTTCTTTATCATCTCGCTCCTCTGGTGATAATTACATTCATCTCAGTCAAGACATACCACTATATCCTAGTCATCATGACCAGTCAAGTTTCACTTTACCCATTGCTCCATCTATACCCAATGAAATCCCTGAAATTAATGTTCGACCACCAACACCACTTATGGAAAATGACGTCATCAGTCAAGACAGGACAGAACCTTTTTCATTGATGGCTAATAGTCCTAAACCTTCCATGCTAGGCTTATCTACTATAAAAGCAGAAGAAGGCTGTAGCCATGGGGTCAGTGATCATTTTCTCTTACTTCGTAGTAGATCAAGAAGTGAGACCTCATCAATAGGAGACTATTCTCCAGTCTCATCTGGGTATGAAACTAGCTCCCAGCTGTCTTCTTACCACGGGCGTCCACATTCTATACTATCTACACAATCTACAATATCTACGCACTCTTTATCATCTCACTCATCTGGTGATAATTACATTCATCTCAGTCAAGACATACCGCTATGTCCTAGTCATCATCATCAGTCAAGTTTCACTTTACCCACTGCTCCATCTATACCTAATGAGATCCCTGAAATTAATGTTCGAGCACCAACACCAACCATAGAAAATGACATCATCAGTCAAGACAGGACAGAACCTTTTTCCTTGATGGCTAACACTCCTAAACCTTCTATGCTAGGATTATCTACTATAAAAATAGAGAAAGGTTGTAGCCATAGGCTCAGTGATCATCTTCTCTTACCTCATAGTAGATCAACAAGTGAGACTTCATTAATAGCAGATGATTCTCCAATCTCGTCTGGGTATGAGACTAGTTCCCAGCCGTCTTGTTACCGTGGGCTTACACATTCTATACTATCTATACAATCTACAATATCTACGCATTCTTTATCATCTCACTTCTCTGATGACACCCATTTCATTCTTGATGGTAATGATATCAATTTATTGGATGCATTGAAATAATTTAAAATTTAAAATTGTACATCTCACAATCTATATTATTTAGCATATTTAGTGTACATAGTTAGTTTTATCATTTTGTCATAAGTTTACTATGGATAGATACACCAGCTATGTTTTAATGGACTCTTTGAAAGCAATTTTTATAGTTTTCTTGCAACATATTTACTTTCAATAGATATGGAAGTATATGTATTTAATGGAGAACTAGCTTTTGTTGTGAACATCTCTTTTACATTTATCACACTTTAGTAATAAATTATCAAATTTATAAACCTTGTGTCTTGTTAGGCAAGATGACAATATGACCACTGCATGTCTAGCAAGAGATTGATACACAAATATCACATGAAGCTATGATTAATACTATACACATTATAGAAAGGACAAGTGTATATAATCTAAATAAAGACTCATCTGGCTGAGTTTCTGCCATTAGGAGATATGGATACATCTACATATTACACATACTTATTGATCAATTGATTCCCTCCTCCCATCTTGACAACTTATAATGTTTACATAAGTTTAATAATGCTGAATTATAAATGTATAGGACTATAGATATATCATAATTAATATAATCAATGTTATATGTATTATATTTTCTCTTATAACAGATATATTTAAAGAACTAACAGTGTTAGAAGTCACTACTAGTGGTTTAGTACATCATTGTAGTCAATATGGTGTTACTCTCATTATACCAGAAGGAGCTATAGAACATACAGCTATTGTCTGGTTTGGTGTCTGTTTGTTTAGTGATAAATTTAAGTTTGAAGATGATTATATTCCAGTCTCTCCTATTGTATGGATATATATCAACTGTCAGTTAATAAAACCAGCTGAATTATATATACCTCATCACATTGATGTGTCTAATATGAAGGATACTAATAACCAACTATATCTACTAACAGCAGATGATGAGTCTTTTAAAAGAGACAAAGTGTTCACCTTTAAACGAAACCTTGAGTCTCATGTGACCATTGAATCTACACTGATCAAGATTTTAGCTTGTCATTTCTGTTCTAATTGTGTTGCTACTAATGGCAGTGTATACCGAATGCTACCTAAGAGATATCTAATAGCTCGAGCCAATAAAAAAGATGATGATGTTATATTTGTGGAATTTAGTTTTCTATATCAACAGAAATGTTGTGTGAAGGTCAGTTTTATAACTCACAGATATCTTGT
Organism: Xestospongia bergquistia; assembly: GCA_963965975.1. Classification (NCBI taxonomy): domain Eukaryota; kingdom Metazoa; phylum Porifera; class Demospongiae; order Haplosclerida; family Petrosiidae; genus Xestospongia; species Xestospongia bergquistia. The sequence continues at coordinate 2,099,370 of OZ014412.1, forward strand.
CAGTTAACTTAATTCAATACTCACATAGATGTTAAAGGAGCAATGTCAAAAACAAGACTACACACTGTCTCTTTGTATACCAGTGACTGTCACAGAGAGTGGTCATGTTTCTCTTTCTCTTGATCCTGAAAGCATTCATGGCTGGAGTTGGTCCTATAATGGATTTTGTTATGATTATGTAAGATAAAACTCTGTATAGTACTACATTGTGGTTGTTTATTACTAATATACTAATATATATAGTACTACATAGGAGTTGTTTATTACTAATATACTAATATATATAGTACTACATAGGGGTTGTTTATTACTAATATACTAATATATATAGTACTACATAGGGGTGTTTATTACTAATATACTAATATATATAGTACTACATAGGGGTTGTTTATTACTAATATACTAATATATATAGTACTACATAGGGGTTGTTTATTACTAATATACTAATATATATAGTATTACATAGAAGTTGTTTGTTACTAATATATCAACAGATATCAGTGGACTCCATTGATTACTATAAGGTAATGGGTTGTGAAAGTGGAGAGTTAACAAGTGACAATATAGAGATGCTTGAACTATTGGAAGAGTTATTTTCATATCCTCCTCGTTTCCGACTGCAATTCAAACTTGAAGAAGATGTTATTGATGCCAGAAGCCAAAATGTGACAGTTAGATTTAATGGTGTCCATCCTCCTACTACTGATACAATTGTCCTTGAAAAACCAGGTATATATATTGTTATGTCATTGTTATTATAGTAATTATCAAACTCAACAGACAATAAGCATATTTCTTTACCTCTGAGTCCTGCATCATCATCAAGTTCATCACTTGATCACTCAGAAACAGATTCACAATTTTTCTCTAAAGGTATAGACAGTTACTATATTATTCAATAATGTTAACTTAACTTTATTTTGTGTCATTAGCAACTGATCCTTTCTTTGGAAAGATACTTAATATCATAACAAGTGAAGATTATTTGAAGGGAAAGTGGTTTAATTTTGGCTATGAACTTGGCCTTACAGTTGGTCAACTGAACAACATTGAGATGAGGTATCAAGACCATCTACAATGTACTAGAAAAGTACTACTTCAATGGAGGGTTAATAATAGAAGTGCATCATGGGAACCTCTAACTGAAGCCCTTCATAAAATTGGTTTGACTGAACTGGCAGTTAATGTTGAACATCACTTTACTGTACCACAAACACAAGAGGAGTTAGAAGGTATTTATTGTTCTTTTTGTAATGAGTATCATTGTAAAACATTGATTCATGCTAAAGAAAAGATAGCTGGTAAGTCAAATTGATTATCTACTTTTAATGAACAATTGTCCATTCATTAATCTTGTCTTCAGTTTCAGAAGCTAAGCTACAAACAGTACCTTCTATAGCAGATCTTAATAATCTCATTGGTGCTAAGATAGAAGATAAGTATCACTTATTTGGTGTAGCAGTTGGTCTAGAAGAGGGTTATCTCAATAGTCTACGTACAGACTACCCTACCTGTCAAGAGAGATTTAATCAAGTCTTTAATAAATGGAGTCAAACTGATCCTGATAGTTTTATATGGAGTACTGTTATCAAAGTGTTACAATCTGATACTATTAGAGCTCATAAAATAGTAGAGAACATAACAGTTCATTTAACACCTTGAAAACAAATGTCTTGTTTGTTAATATATAGTAATATGTTGACAATAATAGTTAGTAATTATGGATATGTTGTTTAACAGTGACACTACCAAACTTGACATTGTTAATTAATTATAATAGTATTATTTTAATTAGAAATAAGGTTATTAAAATTATGAAATGAGCTATTGTTGTGGAAGTCTGCATTTCCATACTGTGTTGTTAGCTTCATAACATAATTGGATTCATGACTTGCTAGTGGTCACCATTATCTTGACCCACAAGGGCTTCACAAAAATTATGCAGTAAATATATAAGAGGAGGGAAGCAACCTAGGTTGGATACTGATAGTGATGTTTATGTTCAAGAGTCTCATTCCTATGCTCCATCCAAATATTAGGGAGTCTGGGAATAAGTGTTTCAATATCTAAAGTGTGTAAATGTTATTACATTTTTGTCTACATCCTGTACTATTGGATGATAACCATATTTAACTTACTCTTTATTGACATACTCCCAATCACCATTAGTAGCTGGTGGTCTATTTGATTTTAATAATTGTGATCCTCCTAACTGATGATGATGTTCGTAAATCAGCATTAAAAAGAAAAAAATGTTGAAAATAATTCTACCAGCAGCTCACTTTATATTTTTTTATCAATGCTTCTATTCTCTCACTAGATGCCCCGCGCTTAAGTTTATATATTTCGATGAACAGGGGGGGGGGGGGGGCTAGTCACGAAGGTCGATAACGAGTAGAAGGGTTACAATTAGTGTTGTGCGTAACGATTTTTACATAAAAAAATTAAATTACTAGCCGGAGCAAGTCATATTTCCTCATCATGCATTGTACTGAAGGAAACATATGCTCATTCTTTTCTGAACAGTTCAGTAAATCAGTGATGACTAAAAATTAGATAAGAGAACTTTTGAATTATCCTAAACTGTAAATTCACACGAAAAAATTAAGTTTATAATAAACTTAATGTTATCAGTGATGAATGATGCTGTTATGATAAACATTAACTACTTTAACAAACTGTCAATAAAAAATTGATTCAACTGCACATATAGCTTTAGAATATACTACTTTATTTTATTTTTATTATTGTTTTCAAATCATTCAAGTAAACATTTGAACATTACAGCTTTCGTTTCTTAGAACTTTGTTAACCTAAAGCAAATGGAGAATAACAGTTAATAATATAGAGTTGTATATTTATTTACTTTGTATTAAAACTGAACTGCATACTAATGAGATGTACTGACTGTTATATTTTCATAGTCAGCAGTACATGTCCTACTAGGTTGTACTGTTATATATGATGGATTACTCTCTAACTCCACTCTTCTGCTTCTCATCTTTAATCTGTTCACTATACATGTATAATGATGATAATACATGATGAAGTAGACAATATGGTTTACCTTCTACATATGCAGGATTATAAGTGATAGTTTGCTGATCAACTGTATAGAATAATATTTATAAATTAATAACCACTTCCCTTCTTACCTCGAGCTCCAGCCTCATACTGTTTACTCCTTTTCTTTTTCATCCAATAGAAAGTAATACTAGCAGCTGTCACTATTATTATAATAACAACTACTGTAGCACCAACTGTACTAGTAGTAGCAATGAAATTGAACACAGACTGTTTGATAGCTGTATACAAAGTAAGTATTAATTGTCTATTAATTAACAATATGATTACTTGATATTCCACTAGAAGGTTCTATTGAGTTTGTTGCTGTCACTTTATTAGTATTAGTAATGTTACTGATCAGAAAGACTCTCACATCACTTGATCTGTGACCTAAAGACATTGATATCATAAAAAATAATAATATTGTAGTACTACTTACTGGTAGTAATAATAGTCTCAGTAGGAGATGGTAGTAATAAGATATATTCTAGTACTTGAGGATACACAACAGATGGGTTAGTTATAATAGTACCATTTACTATATCATGAGCTGTCACAGTATAGTTACCACTAGCTGGTAGAGTTATATACTGGTATACTGTACTCTCATCTATACTGGGTTTAGTTATATTAATTGACTTGACTGTTTCTTTAAATGATTCTCTAAATATCACATAACATCCATCAGCAGTTGATCTCTCAGCAAACCTACACTCTACAAGAACTGATCCATTATCAGAGTAGTACTGTAGAGTGAGTCCTTGGACATGATTGGTTGCTGTAAGAAGAGTTTTAAGTATATTGTTGCAAGGTTCTTGTATACTCACTGATTCTGATTTGATATTGGTCTTTAGTATTGCTTAAAGAGTCTGTGATGTACACAGTAAAAGTGTAGTTATTAAATGGATCTAGACTAGTAATATTATAACAGATAATGACATCATCATTAGTAGTAGTGTTTCCAATATATTGAAGATGATAAGTTGTCACAATATTGTTATATTCAGTTGTACCAAATAACAAACTATTACACAGTCTAGGTGTACCATTGACCTTACATAAGATAACAAAATGCTTTCATATAAATTTATTATCAAAACAGATTACTGTTAATACCTTTATCTTGAACAGTATAGCAAAATCATTTTCAGTTTCATTAAATATTACTGTATAATTTTGTATTTTAACTAAATAATCTGTAATAGAGTATAATCACTGTATTTGGTAATATTTTATACATATCAACCAACTTTCTGCATATTCTCTAATTGAGCTAACACCAATAGATGTGTATTGTTGAATGAAAGCTGTTACAGTGAAAATATAAATATCACAGACTGAGAGGTTGCTAGAACATCCATTATTATAAAATGTATCAGTTGTATTAATATTTATTAGTACAGAACCATCTTTACTCTTAACATAAACATGATATGTTGTAATACTTCCTTGTGGAATATCATCAGAGTAAAATGATGGAGGAGACCAGAACAATGAAAAATTGTTTGATATTAAAACTACTAGAGCCTCAATAGATGATATACCTACAAAATGTTTATCATATCAACATAATAAAATGGGAAGATTGGATTGTAAAGGTTGCATACCTTTCAAAATTAAAATAGCTCCTTTTTGCTTAAAATCAGATGGATTAAAACTCACAACATTACATCCAATACTTATCCCATCATTAATAGGTAATGCTCTCATAGTTAGTACTGATGACCACACATCAACTGATATATTGTTAGTAGTTACTGATATCTCTCTGTCTTGATTACTGGGATCAGTGAGTGAATGACCCCCTATTGTCCACTCCAGTACATTTCCTGTACCTTCACAGGTAAAGTTAGCCAGTGTGTAAAGTGGAGCAGTCACTAGTGTGGGAGCTACTGTGATATCTGCCATATTTTGTAGAGACATATCAAAACACTCATTTTAATAAACTTACTGGCTCCATTTACAACAGACCATATAAATAGGAGCAAGAAAAGAATCCTTAAGATGTCTTCATTCATTTATCTCTCCGATTAAACATATTAATAAGAAGCATGGACCAAGTTCTATTATTTTATGAGGATCGTCACTGCTTAACCGGTTTGACTGGCATGCAAGTTATTAATCGTTATTAACAAGATTGACACGCTGGTTGGCCTGGTCCTAATGATTTTTTATCTTTAAAAGTAAGTTTTCGTGAAAAATTTTTGTGATACTGTGCGCCACATACAAATTAGTAAACTTTGGATTGCGATACAATGAGTTATCTGCGAAAACTGTCACTCCCAAAGTAATCAGTTAAAATCACGAAAATTTGGAGTTATACGGTATATTGGTATGTCTATTACGTGTAGCCCACAGGATGTAGCCCCTCCCCCCAAGAAACATGAAGTTAGCAGTGTCATTAGTTTTTCTTCCTTTCATTACGAAGATATATTCCTTTGGTAAGTCATAGTTAATGTGAAGAAACTTTTTTAATACATGAGACGTGGTCTGTATCACATAATAGACAATAGGATAACTAGACGCTATCAGGAGTAGACTATTTATAATTATTGTTGACAGTGGAAGTGACTAGACATGGATCTTTAAGATGATTTCTATTGATTGTACTGAAATAACAGATTAATATGAAGACTAGTCCTGGATCTATATTCTTAATAATTCTGGTGGTTAGGTTATAGATAATTTCTTTGTTTAAGATATTGTATCAAGATGAACTGATGTCCTGCTTTTATAAAATGACTGTCAAGAACCTTGTTAGAGTTAACACCTCTTTTCTGTTTTGTTTTCCAGATGCCTCCCACTTTTAGTTACTAAAATGTGAATTATTTTGGTTACAGTTTTAGTTTTAAAGAAGCTTTCCTTTGATGGAATGACCACATTGACCATGCTTACCACAACCCAAAGTTACCAAGCATACACACTTATCTTGTTCTTCCAAATATTTGAAATAATTCCATACACATCTGCCCCTGGGTCTTCCAACAGTAGCCATGATTTACAATCAAAGGTCAAATTGGTCAATTATAATGAGAGTACATGTATAGCATTCATCTTTCCATTCATGTCTACTGATGTGTGGAATTCAACAGGTGCATGTCTGAATGTACTAAAACTAAAAGCAAGGGTTAATACTATTAGTTTTAGTTTTAGTAAGAGCTAAACTTTTAATATTAATATTAGTTTTAATTGTGAAGGAGGATAGTATTAGTTTTAGTTTTGATATACCAAAACAACACTAGTTGAGTAAAATAGTTATAGTTATGTATGCATTAATAAATACAATCAATTATATTTTACCTGTATCAAACCACTCCTCCTTTTTACAGAAGAAAGAGATAGTAAAATGAGACTACATTTGCCTCTTCCCTCTCATGATCAATTTTGCTGAATTTCCTATATATATATGATTACCTTTTCCTCTTTCACAACACAGGTATCATAATGGCTCCCTCTTCAATGACTGCTTCCCTTTATTCACTTGCTAACTTTACCTGTATGGCTAAAGGAGATACACTGTTATGGTCAGTAGGTGGTAATGCATTAACTGATCGCAGCAATCAGGGCAGAGAGATATCAGTAACCACTAACAATAGATCAGTTGATGTGTGGTCATCAATACTAACTATAAGAGCACTACCTATTAATGATGGGGTCTATATCGGATGTAAAGTGGTTAGTTATGTTCCATATACCTTTAACACAAAAGGAGCTACTTTAACAATTAGTGGTGTCTCACCAGTAGAAAAACTAACATTTATTTTTAATACTAACAGTACGTTTTTGTTAACCTGGTCTCCTCCATCATTTTACTCTAATGATATTCTACAAGGAAGTATTACAACATATCATGTTTGTGTGAAGAGTAAAGATGGTTTGATATTAGTAAACACTAACACAACTTATGCATTTTACAAGCTACCTAATACCTTTTCAGATTGTGGGTATTATACTGCTAGTGTTAAAGCTATTATTGAACAATATAGTTCACTTGTGTCAACTACTACTAAAGAAAATACTGGAAGTAAGATTATGTTAATTTTCTATTATTATTATTATTGTATTATTATAATTATCAGATCATACTATTGATGTTCTTGACCATGATGTGAAGTTTAATAACTTTGGAAACAGTTCTATAATACTAGTACAATTTACTATCAATGTAAGGACTACATTATATAAACACATTACAATAATTTTAATTGATATATATTTTCTAGATCAAAGGTTTCCCTCACCTATGTACTAGTATCATATATGGTATAACAAAGGATAATGTTAACAATGAGACAACAACCTATCATCATGTTTATATTAAGAATGTTACTGATGTTAATGAAACAACAATATATTATAATATAACTGGACTACATCCTTCTCTCAATTATACATTTACTACATATATTATGGATTTATTTAATAACACAAAGAATGAAGATCATGTGATATTTTGTGAGTTATTAATTAATATATCTTCCATATTTGTCCTATCACTATAGCAACCTATCATGTCCAAGGACTCACTCTACATTACTACTATGATAATGGATCAGTTGTTGTAGAGTGTAGGTTTGCTGAGGGATCTACTGCTGATGGATGTCATGTGATATTTAGAGAGTCTTATAAAGGAACTGTGAAGTCTATTAATATGAGTAAATCCAGTATAGAGGAGAGTACAGTATACCAGTATATAAGTCTACCAGTTAGTGGTAACTATACTGTGACAGTTCATGATATAGTAGATGGTACTATTATAACTAACCCATCTGTTCTGTACCCTCAAGTACTGCAATATATGTTAGTATTGCCATCTCTTACTGAGACTGTTATTACTACCAGTAAGTAATGTATATTACTTTGTTTTATGATGACTTCTTAATAGGTACTGAATTAAGTGATGTGATGAGCATCCTATCACCCTCTATTGACACAACATCTCTGACAAGTGATATTACTAGTATTAGTGGTATAGTGACATCAGTAGAACCTACAAGTGGTACATCAGGTAAATATATTGTTAACAAATACATTATTGAATTTTGTCAATTAGCTACCAAACAGCCTTTGCTCATCCTTATTACTACTAGTAGTGCATTTGGTATAATGTTAATAATAGTTGTTATTACTATAATAGTGATAGTCATTGTGTGTTTGAAGAAGAAGAGAATTGAAGGTGGAGGTAAGAATAGATATATTCTTGACTACATTAATATCTTATATCCATGTGTTCTCTAGGTAAAGAACAAAATAATAAAAAAGGCATTCTGTTATAAGTAACTTTCTTCCTTTGATTTTAATAGATACAGGTCTACATCCATTAACAAATATCACACCTATACCCAATAACAATAGAGAGAATGTAGTAGGTACATATATGTTTATTTACATATTATGATGTCATAACACAAATTCTCAAACTCACAGTAAGAGATGGTCCTATTTCCAGACCAGAGCAAAAACAGAAATCTTTTAAGACCATAAAGCCTCATCTTAAGTCCTTTATGACCACTTCCAATATCTATTCAGAGTCCCAGTCTAATATTAATAGACAAAAACATTCGATTAGAAAAGTCTTTAATAAATATAAATACCGTGGACGAGTATATGATTCACGTCTATGGCAATTAGTTGAAGAGTTAGCCAAATCTGATCTCGTTCCTCCAGAACTTGCATTCAAATCACCTTCATTTAAAGATATCTGTGATAAATTTTTAGAGAAAATGGAATCATGTTCTGATGTAGAATATCATTGTAGGATGTTCCTAACAATATGTTCCAAATTTAGTGGCAGTCGTATTGCAATTGCTGGTAGAGAAATTCAACGTGATTTGAGGAGTGAGGGTGTGATCATTAATATATGAACTGAAACTAAAACTATTCAACATTAGAGTATAGTTTGATGTGTTTTAACATCTATATCAATAGTTGTATTGTATAATGTATTCTCACCTCCTGTGAATTATTACTTAGGATTAGTCATTTTGATTATTAGAGGTTGATTGCTATGCAGTTAATTGAAATTGATAAATTTTAATAAGATAATTGTTCATGGGTTATGAGGTCTATATATATAATATATGCATATATATACATATATTCACATTGTGTTACAATAGAACAGACCAAATCCATTATAATTGCTTCATTATCACCATAGCAATCTATTATAGTAATACAGCATACGGTATAGTAATACAGCATACGGTTCTTATGAGCAGCTGAGTTGAATCTGTTATAAATTATATTATATTATGTTATAGAGTTTATTTATCCTGTGACTTGTTACAATAATAGTAACTTACAATGTTCAAGGACTCATTCTACAGTACTACTCTGATAATGGATCAGTTGTTGTATAGTGTAGGTTTGCTGAGAGATCTACTGCTGATGGATGTCATGTGATATTTAATGAGTCTTCTAAAGGAACTGTGAAGTCTATTAATATGAGTAAATCCAATATAGAGGAGAGTACAGTATACAACTCTACCAGTTAGTGGTAACTATACTGTGACAGTTCATGATATAGTAGATGGTACTATTATAACTAACCCATCTGTTGTGTACCCTCAAATACTGGAGCATATCTTACTGTTACCATCTCCTACTGATATTACTATCACTAAGAAATATATTTCAACTATATTACTTTTATATTCTGACTAGTTACTACATCAAGTGAAGAAATTGTCTCAACTCTTAGTAAGTAGTATTAGATACTAGTTCAAGTGTTAATATAGTCTCTCTGATCAGTAACATTACTACCAGTACTGATATAATGACACCTGTAGAACCTACTAGTGGAATATCTAATAGTAAGTATATTATATATATATTAGGTTATAGTGATGATTATTTGTAGTTCCAGGAAATATCTATTTGATATCTGGTATACTAGTTTCTATGGTTATATTGATGATGACATCTGTAATAATTATATATATATATATTTGTCTTATTGTCCAGATGAGTAAGAAACAATCAATAACACTCAATGAAGGTATGTGGAATTACTATCACTTTATAATTCTATTTTTAGTAAGAGCTGGAATACAATATATACAAGCTCATAACAATCAGTATGTTGCTAGTATAATCTACCACTATTACTCACTTATACAGTTACAAAGTTCCAGTTCAATTAAGTACAACTACTACTGATCCTTACCATATAAGTCATCATGAGGTATGTACTGTTATATATGTCATAATTTTCTCATGTACAGTTATGTAAACAGTAAACAGATATTGACATCATATATGACTAGTAATAATATCTGTCTTATGATATTATTAGTGTTAATAGAGAATGACAAAATGATATGTTATTATAAAAAATTATACACTATATGGTAATTACAGTATTTACTGTGTCTGTTAATATGATGTATTACTATAATAATAGTAAAGAGATGTTTGTTTGTTTTATGAATGAATAAATGGCCTAGATATCTGTCCATTCAGTTATCTATTTGTTTATCTATCCTATTAATCCATCCATCTATATCTGTCCATTTATCTATTCTCATATGTTCTCCCATATTCTTTACATCATGACTTAAAATATCATCTATTCTTTCTTCAACTATCATCTCAAATTTTGGAGCAGATTGGTGAAGTAACAAGTAATTAGACGATGTCAGAATTTCCACCTAATAGATGTCAATAAGGAATAAATGGATGGACAGATAGATGAATAAATGCATTACCTTTAAAACATCATCAGTAACACTATCTCGACCTGATAATGTCTCTCTCTTTCCTTCCAAGGAGGTGGTCATAAAATATTAGATCAATGTACTCTGTTATTAACAAAAAAGAATTGTGTTAATAGAATAATCATAAAACTGGTATATTAATTATGTACATGCGTTGTTGTGGTAACCAATATATATGTATAGTGTGTATTTGACATTGATGCTGAGAAGGGTCTGAACATGACAGAAATTTCAAAAGGGATTGGTACTAAAGATATAAAATCATCAACTAGGTGTACATTTGAGGTAATACATTATATTATTATAGTATGTTAATACACTTTATTATAATAGGTATCTCTACTGATCTTAAACCAATAGGACAAATTTAGCAATATGTTATGACATCATCACAATTATGTTATTAAATAAAAGATTGTAAACTTATTAAATTTTTTTCATAACTAAAGGTATAACATTAATAATAATTCATAATAGTTTGTTACATCATCGATATCTAACTCTGGCAAGGATGATGATAAAGTTAGTGAAGATATTGTGTTATATGTTACTACTAGTACAACTAGGAGATGGACAAGAACCTACCAACAGACCTAGTAATGGTAAGTAGTTGTTGTTAGAGTGAATATTAATATATACTTCATAATAATAGGTGTACAACTGTATCTACCCTATGAGAATAGGATAATACCAGACTTCTCAATGATATATGCTGGACAGTTTTTTGATGGTGATTGGAATGGTGATGGTGTCAGTGATGTCTTGTGGTGTCAGAGTGCTAATAGTGGTTCTAATATTGGACTGTGGTATTATCCTAATGGTACTCAAATACCTTTGTTTAATGGAAACTTTGATCAAAGTAATTCCACAAGTCCAATATTCTCTAAGAGGTTCAGAGGTCAGATTGCACTAGCTAGAAAGTATGAACTATCAGGTTATGAAGGTCTGTACACCTGTATCATTCCCGATGAGAATGGAGTGCACCGAACACTAGTGGTAGGAGTTTATGGAAGTTATACCTACAATATTAATGGTCAGTGACTGAGTTCATGTAATAATAAAGTGATGATATATCTCACTCTTATATAGATGGTCCTGATGCAGACTCCTCGATGCAGTTCTCTCTCATCTCTACAAGAGATGTTAAACCTCCAGTCTTCACTCTCACCTTCACTGTCTCTGATGGACCTCCCACTGATGTCACTTGTATAGATGAAAGTAACCCATTTACCATTTTTAGTGGTGACCTGTCTCGTGTGGTGGTGAATGGACCAGGATCTGTTACACAGGTGACAGTGACAGTGAGAATGAGACAAGCTGGTACTTATCAATGTACTGTTTCCAATGCCAGAGTAACTAATGGTCCTATACCTGGACAAAGTGGTCCAATTGCTACAAATAGTAGCAGTACATCACATACTATAACAGGTTAGTAAATCACTGAGTAAGATGGTATATATATTCTCTCTCTGTTACAGTTGCTGGTACTCCTACTGGTCTGACTGCTACAAGACTGAACACAGGTCTGGCTCATGTACAGCTCTTCTGGCCATCTGTGTCAGGAGTAGCTGGTTATGAGGTGTTCTATCAACTCAGTAGTGGTAGTAGTTCTGTTATGAGTGCAGGAACTACAACTAACACAATGTTGAATATAACATCAGGACTGAGTTTATACAGTACATACAACTTCTTTGTAGTATCATATGGTAGTGAGAGTAGTACAGTATTACCTAGTGATCATAGTAATAATGTCACTGTGACATTTAATGGTAAGTTTGTGAATAGAAATATAAAGTAAAATGATATTCATTCCTACTTTTAGTAATCCCTTTTCCCTCTCTGACACTTACTACCACCAATACAACTATTACTATGACATGGATACCATCTACATTTGCTCCTCAAACATATCAGAGTTATCTTCAATGTCGTAGAAGATGTGAACAGACTTTTGGTCTTACTATAATCTCTAATTCATCAATCTCATCACCATATACATTTACTGGTATTGATCCTGGTACTTACTGTATTGTTAGTCTCAATGGAATATATGGTAGTGAACAAGCTTCCTTATCTTCTGCGTCTACCACTACACTCTCATCTGGTAAAGTATATTACATTCTCATATTCACAACTATTATGCTGTTCTTACATTATCTACAGTACCCACATCATCTGTCAGTAGTGTCACTATATCATCAGTTGAGGAAAACTCCATGATTGTCTCATGGGATGAGGTACCTTGCTCTGGACAGAATGGACCCATCACTGGTTATTTGCTAGTGTTCTACTATACAAACACAACATTCAGTGACAAAGTTAACATCACTGGAGGAGACAACAGACAGTACAACCTCACAACACTCACACCTTACACTAACTACACTGTGACAGTAATAGCATATAATAATGGTGGGACTGGACCAGCAAGTAGTGAGTTAATACAACAGACAAAAGAAGCTAGTAAGTTAGTTACTACTGATATATAATATATTATTGATATACTATAGAACCTGGTGTGGTATTTGGTCTAATACTAAGTCGTGTAAAGGGACAGGTCATCACCATTACATGGAACATACCTACAGTACCCAATGGTATCATTATCATGTATGAGATACGTTATAGAGAGTCTAACAGTAATGGTCCATACAATATAACTAACACAACCAACACACAATACAGTGAGGAGGACTACTACCTAACACTAACTATACCATTGGAGTGAGAGCATATACCAGTGTAGGATCAGGAGAATGGAGTGATACTCAAATCTCTACCAGTAACATACGTAGGTCTCTTGTCTGTCTTTTTAATAACACGTATCCTTTTCTTTATAGCTAGAGTTTCTGGTTTTAATATAACAAAAATCAGTAACACTGCAGTACTTGCTATGTGGCAACCTATTACTGCTCAAGAAGTCAAGTATTACACTGTCTATTATATTAGTACTAAGAGACAATCTGATATGAGTAACAAGACCTTTCCTGCTGGTAGCAGTGAAGGTGTAATAGGAGGACTACAAGATAACTTAAACTATTTGTTCTCACTTTCTGTAACATTTGAAATAAATGAGATTGATTATGAGGGAGAGAGAACCCAACCTATTCCACCTGGTAAGATATGTATTAAAAGGAAGCTATTTAGCTGGTTTTTTTAGTAGTCCATTATACAACATAGTAGATGATAGAGTTAGATCCACTCCAATAGTCTCATATCACTTAAGTAGTCTAAAAATGTTCCTACTCAGTTTTACAAAACTTTAGTAACAATCAAGTAACTAGATCATTGAACTATCACTTATGTCATTAATACATTATATTGTAGGTTATTATCCTAATTTTTATATTATAGGAATCATTTGTACTCCAGCAACAACAAGTATGTTATCATCAATAAATCAACTTGTATATTTTCATTAACAACACTAACTATTGCTACTTCATTATTAATAATGAATACAAGTAAACTTTATAATTACAGCATTTTTGCTCAAAAATGTTAGTTAGAATATGCACAACCATACATTTTTTGCTGGATGTTTATTAATCTTAATTGAAAAACAATAAATAACTTGAATACAAAATTTTTCTTTTAAACAGAATTGTTTACACTTAGGTTTTTTATATATATGTAATAAAAGTGGTCCTTTATTGTAAATCTGGTCACAACTTTCTATATATAATAATATATAATATTCTATACAACTAATGATCATATTATATAATACATATAATATGATGTAATGATTGTACTAGTATTATATTATTGGTTATGTTATATTGTCATTGTATTATGTAATAATGATGTCATTCTTATAATAGGATGTATTCCTTTTATCACTATGACAACCATTAGTACTGAGTGTCAGTCTCCTACTAATGAATTAACTGTTGGTTTATCAATATCACTAGTATTATTAGTTATTGCTGGTATTATTATTATAATACTAGTACTGGTTGTAATAAGACAATATAATAAGATGAAGTTATTGAGGTATATATATCATTAGATAAAGTAACTTTATTGATGGTTTGTTTTATGTAGTATGAAAACATCACATGAAGATATCGCTATGACAACCAGTCAAGCTTATATTGTTATAAAAACAAGTGCTAAGTGAGTTATTAAGAGACATATTTTAAATTATAATATCATGTTAATAGTGAACTTGAAGAACCATTGTATGAGATAACTGATCAAGAACCAACTGAAGTTACTTCTCAACAAGACAACATTTATGAGAGAATTGAACATTGAACCAATGATACACCAGTACTTAACAAATCCACATGTTATATAAACAGTTCATGTCACATAGTCAATATCAAGCAATAACCATTAAAAAAAATTAAACCCTAAACTCTATGCAATCAATGTCTTCGCCATTAACAGAAAGACTTGTATTAATAGAATATACAGAACTGGTATAATAAATAATGTACATGTGTTGCCATGGTAACCTATATATATATATATATATATATATATATATATATATATATATATGTATGTATGTATATGTATGTATGTATGTATGTATGTATATATGTATATATATATATACATATATATATATATATATATATATATATATATATATGTATAATGTATATATATATATATATATAACAGATGATATTGTTTATTTATCCATCATTGTTTGTTTGACGGTCTCATCTGAGCTTCGTATTCCACGTCCATTTATTTTAGCATTGATACATTTCATTTTAATAATTCATTTGTTGACCTCATGTCAACAATGAGTTATTAGAATGTTGTCATGTGATCTATGTAGATTTGAACTTACTGATGATGATCTTCAACTAGCAAAATTTGAGGTACATGTGTCCATTAGCCAACTTATATTGATCAATATAATAAAACTATGCATCCATTTTATTGTACTGTTTGTCCATTAGCTAACTTTTGTTGATCCATTTAGTAAAATCACATATCCATTGTTATATTATTGGTCAATTAGCTTGCAAAGATTATGGTACATCACTTAAAACTTGTAATTATCAAGTCATTGGATCATTTTGTATCATTACATTCTCTAGTAGCTATATATATATATATATATATATAGTTACTAGAACCTTTGTTAGGTAACAAGGGGTGTGGCTAGTTTAAAATTTCTGTTTTTACAAGTTACTTTTTATATAAATATTTCAAAAAGTACTTGTGTATGGAATTTTTACTTCTTATCATTTCAACAAATTGTACAATTGTATAATTAACTCTTAATTGGAAGGAGCTAGAGAGAAGGTAGTGTGTAGGTCAGTAGGTGTGAGTTGTAAGGAGTGGAGTTTGCCTGCATATATACTTGCCCACTTTTGGAATTACATATCTTTTGGTTAGCTAAAACACCAACTAATACTGAAAGACCCACTGACTATAACTGATAATTTGAAATTATAATTAGTAGGGGGTGTCTGAATTCCCAGCAGGATATCATGTTGGATATCTATAGATTCTTTAGCTGGACCTACACAATACTAAAACCACACCTCACTATGACATCTAATGAGTTCACTGTAGCTTTAATTGTCCATTTGAATTTTCCCTCACTCTCCAAATCTGATGATATCCATTTTACCAACAGAGATGCCTCAGACAAAACAAAGGAATTACACAATATTTATTGTTATAATGTAATTTACCTTTGTTATGCCCCTAACAATTGAATTTATACTCATTTGAGGAGAGTTATGGTGTTATAGCACATTTGTTCCCTCCCCCCTAAAATTTGTCCCCTGCGATATATTACACTAATGCAAAATGTCCCTGGGGACATTTTGCATCAGCACAAATTTTGTCTGTGTGGGGGCAGTTTGCACTCCAATGACAGTAAAGATATTGCCTTGTGGTACATGGATTAAATACATTGTCTTTTCCAAACAACAAAATACTAGAGAAAGAATTTATAAATATTAGTGGATTTATGATAGGGGCTCACCCATTATTGGTGATATTGTAATCAGTTGAAGTGAAGCCAGCTGCTGCATCAAGTGAGATGGCATCAAGAAATATGACATTTTGTATTTGTACCATTAAGAGGATATCACCCAGAGGAGAGATTAGACAGACAGATAGGCAGACAATGGACATACTTCAATTATTTGAAAGTCAGGTCTATCTTTAAGTGGTTTAACAACCTATAAAACATGGGTGTGGTTATTACAAGGTCTTCTATAGACTACATGACCACATAATCTGTACTATCTATACTTATACATTGATAGCATACATTGAATTGCTGTAATTTTCTTAACATTTTTTTCTCCTACTGTTAGTGTTAATAGAGAATGAGAAACTATGGACATTGATTTCACATTATAGTTACTTGACTTAAGAAGATAGTATCAACAAACACCTACACCTCTTCAACTACAGTCCTCACTGTCATAATCTTTATCACCTCATTATAGTTACATCAAGCTCCACTCACCTCTCTAGACTCCTTTACCAGACTGCTGACATTAGCTATGATAATAAACACAATTCAGAAAATAGGAACTCTCCTCCCTTTACTTCTAGTGATACTAAAGAGTCAATAATAAAATCAACATTGTTTGATAATGTAAGTGATGATATAACACTAATATCATGTACATTATAATTATGGTAATTACATTGTTTTGGTAATCCAATAATTAATAGTTTCTCAGTATATTTATCATATTGGACCACAATAGGTTTTAGTTTCTGTACTTTTCAATGTAAAAAGATTGTTACAGTAAACTTCATTGATATTATAAATAAATAATTTTGATGTAGTTTGATGATTATATTTATGATTTATTTATTGTACGAGGTGTACATTACACTACAATACAATAGGTAATAGAGTAAATGTTAATATTGATTGTATACAACATAATGATCTGAAATTCTGTATTGAATATCTAGTGAGCAAAACAATACTATAGCTATTGATCTATTGTAAACTGACAATGTGTTATGAATACTATTAACAATTATTGCTAATATCATGAAACAAATATATAATATCTTTATTACTGTAGAGTGGAGTTAATATCATTACTCAAGAAACATCTGAGGAGACAGTCAATTTTAAAAGGAGGAAAAATATTTGAAACTGGATGTGAATTCTGTATTATTAATGGAGGACATATTGTACTGACATAAATAATCAAGATCATTATTTCATAGTCATCATAATTTCATACTTTTCCAATATTCTGCTCATACATCCTCCCACACATTCATCTGTACATAGAATATTGGTAATAGTAATAGTGGTCTAGTTTATAGAATATATTGATAAATTGTAACACAATTTTTTAATATAGACCAATAATATTAATAAAACATTTTATTTTTCAAAGTCAATGACTCCTTCTTCAAGTGTTAAGACAGAAATGGATGTATGCTAGGAATGTATGATAGATAGTAAATGTTAAAGTTTTTAGTGATCATGTCTTGTAGTATTATTTGAGTTTGCAGTACAAGTACTCAACTCAAAAAGTAGATAGTGGTAGAAATGAAAGTGAAATAAAGTTATGTAATATGATTACATCTGAATAGAAGGAATATCTAAAGTCAATTCAAAAAACAATTAATATTTATCATAACAGTAGCATTATTAAAAGAAAGGAAAATTTATTGCATAGAGAATAACAAAATAATGTATTTAATTTGTACAATAGAATGATGTAGCAAAATGTTTGTGAAGTTAAAATTAATTTGATGTTGATGCTATTATATTTTCATAGCCATCAGTACAAATCATACTAGGTTGTATTGTTATATATGATGGATTACTCTCTAACTCCACTCTTTTATTTGTTATCTCTAACATGTTCACAAAAATGTATACTGATAATACATGAAGTTAAACATTATAATTTACCTTCCTCATATGCAGGATTATGAGTGATAGCTTTCTGATCAACTATATAGAATTATATGAAAATATTTAGTTTATAACCACTCTTTCTTACCTCCAACTTCATATTGCTGTCTCTTCTTCTTCCTCCAATATACAGTAATACTAATAGCTATCACTATTATAGTAATAACAATTATTACTACAATACTGACTGTACTAGTAGTAATAGCAATGAAGATGAACACAGACTGATTGGTAGCTAATTAGCAGATAAAATAATAATATTTATTAAGGATATATTTACTAGAAAAAATAGTAGGTTCTACTGAGTGTATTGATATCATGATCAAAGTTATTCCAGATGCTCTGGTGATGTCACTGGTCAACACAGAGATTGATACATCATTTAATGTTATACCTAGTGATATAGAATTGTACATAATAATTATTATACTTACTGATAGTACTAACAGTCTCAGTAGAAGATGGCCATGGTAGTAAGATAAATTTCAGTACTTGATGGTACACAACAGATGGGTTAGTTATAATAGTACCATCTACTATATCATGAGCTGTCACAGTATAGTTACCACTAACTGGTAGAGTTATATACTTGTATACTGTACTCTCCTCTATACTGGATTTACTCATATTAATAGACTTCAAAGTTCCTTTAGAAGACTCTCTTATATCACATGTATATATAAAATATCACATGACATCCATCAGCAGTAGATCTCTCAGCAAACCTACACTCTACAACAACTGATCCATTATCAGAGTAGTACTGTAGAGTGAGTCCTTAAACATGATAGGTTGCTATAGGAAATATTGTATAATAAAATTTTAAATTGTTAACTCACTAAAAATAATAAAATCTTGGTCTTTAGTGTTATTAAAAGAGTTTGTGATGTACACAGTAAAAGTGTAGTTATTAAATGGATCCAGACCAGTGATATTATAACAGATAATGACATCATCATTAGTAGTAGTGTTTCCAATATATTGAAGATGATAAGTTGTCACAATATTGTTATATTCAGTTGTACCAAATAACAGACTATTACACAGTCTAGGTGTACCATTGACCTTGTAATAAAAACAATTTGGTCCAATCTAATTTAAATTAAATCAAATCAACCTTTAATTTAAACTGTGTAATGAATTCAGTTTCAGTGTCATCAAATATTACAGTAAAGATATTTATTTCAACTGTATAATCTGTAATAGAGTACAATCACTATATTTGGTAATATTGTGTCAACTTACTTCCTGAGTATTCTCTTGTTAAGCTAACACCAATTGATGTGTATTGTTCAGTAAAAGCTGTTACAATAACAGTATAAATATCACAAATTGTGAAGTTATTAGAAAATTCATTATTATAAAATGTATTAGTTGTATTAATATTTACTATTACAGAACCATCTTTACTCTTAACAATAACATGATATGTTGTAATACTCCCTTGTGGAATATCATCGGAATAAAATGATGGAGGAGACCAAGTTACTGAAAGGTTTTTTAACATCAAAATAAGTAGTCCCTCAATAGATGAAATACCTAAAGAGTATAAGTAAGTATCTTTATATACAACATATGACAATACTAAAGACTAAACTTGCATACCTTCAATAGTTAAAGTAGCTCTTTTCTTTTCTATATCGTATGGATTAGAATTGATCACATTACATCCAATGCCTATTCCATCATTAATAGGTAGTGCTCTTATAGTTAGTACTGATGACCACACATCAACTGATATATTGTTAGTAGTTACTGATATCTCTCTGTCTTGATTACTGTGATCAGTGTGTGAACTACCCTGTACTGTCCATATCAATGCAACTCCTGTGCCCTCACAGGTAAAGTTAGCCAGTGTATAAAGTGGAATAGACACTGATAAAGGAGCTACTGTAAAATCTATAATATACACATACAATAACTGAATTAAGGTAAGTATATTGCAGAATTCATTAAAAAACCAAGCTATTTCAAAAAAGCAACAAACCAATTAAATATATATTGTTATTTAAACTTACTAGCTCCATTGACTGCCAAAATTCTTAAAATTAAGATAAGACTGGCCTTCAAGACTACCTCATCCATTGTTTGTTGAAATAACACAAGTTTTAATTACAACTTTCTATATTTCCTTATTAGGAATGTACATCAATAGCAGTGTTGACAATACTAACATGATTTTATCTGACATTGTAGAAATTTAAGTTAGCGCTATCTTTTATTTAATAGAATGCTTATCATAAAACTTTTAAATACAGAAGTCCTAGTCTACTTTCTTGAACATGTCAGTTCATGACATCTCTAGATCTATATATATTGATGCAACCTCATTGACAATACTAACATGATTTTAACTAATATTGTAGAATAATTCAGGTTAGTGCTATCTTTTATTTAATAGACTACTCATCAAAAAATTTTCAAATACAGAGTCTTCTGTCTTGTACATGTGAGTGTGTGACATCTCTACATATGTTGGTACAATGTCATTGACAAGACTAACTTATATAATATTTTTAAAAATTATATCATATAACTTTTAAAAATAATGAATGCAACCTAGGATGTCTAATATAGTTCTAACAAACACTTTTCAAGGAGGTAGCTAGCCACAATGATGACAATAGCATAATTTCTACATATAACATAAACATGATTCCAATCTAACTAAGAAAAGGAATCTATACAAGATAATAGCAATGCACTGATGTCATTTCTATTATTCTTTTACTTGGTATTATGCTATTATATTGGGATATTTAGCAAATTTCTACTATAATCAAACATTGCCTAAACTAGTAACTAAACAAGTCATTACTTCAAAATTATTTTATGTGTAGAAATAAACACTACACAGTATATATCAGTTTGAATGAGATATTTATTATTTTCTTCTCTGGGCTATCCCCATATTACATAGGCAGTGCTATAACATTATTATTGTCAATAATCAATAAGTATTTTATTTTTTTGTGTGTGCTATTATGTACAGATGATGTTATTACCATCACTGTCTATTGTTTCAGAATAGATGCACTTCAACATCTTCCTCATGTCTGGGAAGTAGATGTCATTCAAAAAAGGATTTCTCAAAATCCTTCAAAGTATTCCTTCCAGATAACTCCAGTAAGGTATAACAACTAAATAATTAGAAAATTATTCCTAAATGTTCAATAATCTCAGCTCATTTGTATTTTTATTATCACATAGATACTAAAAAGTTATCAAAAGTTATATTATATCCATATTTAAGAAAAATATTTACTTAAACATGTTGACATGGAAAAGTCACTTCAACTTACAGTTCTAACATTTAAAGTTCAAGGTTACCTACCTATAAGTAGCCACTCTCAGCAGGAACTGTCAAGATCCTAGCTAACCCTCCATAGCATTTAACTATATAAGTTATTACTACAATAAATTTAGTATGACTTCTATTTCTTCAACTCTTCATCCAATTCTTTTAATTTAACTTTGAAATCATCAGTTTGACTGTAGATATGGGTGCTAAGATTGTAACTAACAAAGCATCAGAACCTTTAATATTTATATAGATTGTATACTAGATGTAAAATTTTGATAACTAAATATAGTTGATGTCATGCTGCTAATATGTGTTATACTGAATGCTTGGCATTTGTACAAGTGGTTGGCTTAAATGACCATTTTAAAATATTTATGAAATGTCTTGGTTTAGTGAGTGAAATAGTAGAGTAGATATAGCACAGTTGTTATGTGGTATTGCAAAGATGATAATATAACTATCTTGTTTATAATATTTTTATTTAATCTATGAAGACTTTTCATCACATACACTTTTCAGTACAAAAAATTATGTATTTGGATGGAGTTATTAACGGAACAATTAAGACTAAAAATACAAGTTCAATATTGCTAACTTATTTATCAACTTTTATAAACATTTATTTTGGTACATGACATACTGCTTACAAGGCTAATAGTTAAACTTAACAAGACCAGAATTACAATAAGTAGTATTTAGTTGAATACACTAGTCAATATATGTATTATATATATATATTTATATATATATATAATACATATAGTCAATATATCATATTAACTATATGATCAAATGATGTGATAGTTATGGTCTCTACTAGAACTACTGATATTGCCACCACTAATGTAATCATATTTATAGAACCTACTAGTGGAATATCTTATTGTAAGTTTAATATAATATTATATATCACACATTGAATGTATGTATTATAGATATTAGTTGTCTATGATGGTTACTGATATATTAACTTCTGTTGAGCATACATTATTGATAACAGGAATAATTATTTGCATTTGTTATTGTTAGAGGAGGAGGAACAAATCTATAAATTCACTAAAGATATAAAATAGTCATCTCAATATACACATTCAGCTTCTTTAACTAGTAGTATCACACTATCTGACAAATGTAGACAGAGTGAGGTATGTCACTTCAATAATAATACTATCAATATATCATAGTTTTTCATGTACTAATATTAATGTATTTTGTGTCCATTTATCATGATTGTATCTATGGTTACAGTTCAACAGGGTGTGCATGATAGTCTGACATGTCTCCATTAGGTCAATAAATATCAAAACCTCTAAATAAACCTGAAACTCACAATTCAATGACAATTTCCTGAGTCTCCCAATGTCCAAGAAACTCTGTACATCTAACATCTTACTTCATAATAAGGCAACACTAGTTCAATCACTTATAATACATATCATGAAAACTAAGTTAGATATTAATTTCATATATAGGAATAGAAGTTACTGACAGCAATCATTATTGTACTTATATACTTTTGAAAATTAGCTACCACTGGAGAGAGAAAATGAATAATAACAATATTAATTGATAGAATAAATGATGATTTTTTAAATATGTACATAATAATATCAAATGTTCTAACATTTCAGTACTAGAACTAAAATGAATTGTTAGTATTTCATTTGTATTTTAGTTCAAGTAAAAATACTATAACTAATACTGTACTAACATTAATATTGTATAATGTACTAGAACTAATACTGTACTAACATTATTGTGGTACAATGTGCTTGAACTAATACTGTACTAACATTATTATGGTATAATGTACTAGAACTAATACTGTACTAACATTATGTGATACAATGTACTAAAACTAATACTGTACTAACATTAATATGGTATAATGTACTAGAACTAATACTGTACTAATATTATTGTGGTAAAATGTGCTTGAACTAATACTGTACTAACATTATTATGGTACAATATACTAGAACTAATACTGTACTAACATTAATATGGTATAATGTACTAGAACTAATACTGTACTAACATTATTGTGGTACAATGTGCTTGAACTAATACTGTACTAACATTATTATGGTACAATATACTAGAACTAATACTGTACTAACATTAATATGGTATAATGTACTAGAACTAATACTGTACTAACATTATTGTGGTACAATGTGCTTGAACTAATACTGTACTAACATTATTATGGTACAATATATTAGAACTAATACTGTACTAACATTATTATGGTACAATGTACTATAACTAATACTGTACTAACATTATTATGGTACAATGTACTAGAACTAATACTGTACTAACATTATTGTGGTACAATTTACTAGAACTAATACTGTACTAACATTATTGCGATACAATGTGCTTGAACTAATACTGTACTAACATTGTTGTGGTACAATGTGCTAGAACTATTCAGACACAGTACTGGAATGTAGTATACTACATATGAATGTCAGTACATGTAAATTTATCAATGTAGTTCTTTCAAATGACATGATATAGTTAACATGATTGCTTTGAGTTATTGAAATTAAATCACATGTAAGTTCACTGGTGATTATAATTGATATCAATTAACAAAAACAACTAGAGTTGAATGATGTATCTATGTAGTACAAGTATTTCACTCAAAAGTGGACAATGTTAGGAACAATTGGTAAAATGTTGAACTGTTTACTAGTTGAGTAATTCAAAAAATCAAAAATTTCTATTGTCATTTCAAAAAAAGTTAATATTTATCATAACAACAGCATTATTATAGAAAAAAAAGTTTATTGTGTATAAAGAAAATAACAATAAATTTCATATTCAACTATACTTTGAATAATATAGAATTATATAACAGAACTTTATTGAGAACAATATTAATGTGATATTGATGATGTACTGACTGTTATATTTTCATAGTCATCAGTACATATCCTACTAGGTTGTACTGTTATATATGATGGATTACTCTCTAACTCCACTCTTCTACTTCTCATCTCTAATCTGTTCACTAAATGTATAATGATAATATTATATGATGAAGTTAAATAATATAGTTTACCTTCTTCATATGCAGGATTATGAGTGATAGCTTTCTTATCAACTGTTTAGAAATTAATGAAATATTAATTTATAACCACTCTTTCTTACCTCCAACCTCATGTTGCTGTCTCCTCTTCTTCCTCCAATATACAGTAATACTAGTAGCTATCACTATTATAACAATAACAATTATTACTACAATACTGACTGTACTACTAGTAATAGTAATGAGGATGAACACAGACTGATTAGTAGCTGTAGATGTAATTAAATATTAATATTTATCAAGGATATATTTACTAGAAAATATAGTAGGTTCTACTGAATGTACTAATGTCATCATAAGAGTTATACTAGGTGTACTAGTGATATCACTTAACAACACAGAGACTGTTGCATCATTAAATGTCATACCTAGTAATATATTATAAAGAACAGTACACAATAGTCATTTATATACTATTTACTGGTAGGAACAATAGTCTCAATAGGAGATGGTAGTAGTAAGATATATTCCAGTACTTGAGGGTACACAACAGATGGGTTAGTTATAATAGTACCATCTACTATATCATGAGCTGTCACAGTATAGTTACCACTAACTGGTAGAGTTATATACCGGTATACTGTATTCTCCTCTATACTGGATTTATTCATATTAATAGACTTTACAGTTCCTTTACAAGATTCTCTAAATATCACATGACACCCATTAGAAGTAGATCTCTCAGCAAACTTACACTCTACAACAACTGATCCATTACCAGAGTAGTACTTTAGAGTGAATCTTTGTACATGATAAGTTACTGTAAGTAATATTGGTTTATAATAAAATTCTAAATTTTGTTAATTCACCAAATATGATATGATCTTGGTCTTTAGTGTTGTTAAAAGAGTCTGTGATATATGCAGTAAAAGTGTAGTTATTAAATGGATCCAGACCAGTGATATTATAACAGATAATGACATCATCATTATTAGTAGTGTTTCCAATATATTGAAGATGATAAGTTGTCACAATATTTTTATATTCAGTTGTACCAAATAACAGACTATTACACAGTCTAGGTGTACCATTGACCTTGAAATAATAAAAGTTTAATATATCTACTGTACTATAAATATAATACTATACCTTTAACTTGAACTGTATATTGAAATTGTTTTCTGTGTTAATGAATATTACAGTATAGTTATATATTTCAACTGTATAATCTGCAATAGAGTATAATCAATGTATTTGGTTATATGTTATACATATCAACCAGCTTTTGTAATAGAATATCATTTTACTTGCTATAATGTTATGTGAACTTACTTCCTGAGTATTCCCTTGTTGAGCTAACATCAATTGAAGTATAATGTTCAATAAATGCAGTTACAATAACAGTATAAATATCACAGACTATTAAGTTATTAGAAAATCCATTATTATAGAATGTATCAGTTGTGTTAATATTTACTAATAGAGAACCATCTTTACTCTTAACAATAACATGATATGTTGTAATACTTCCTTGTGGAATATCATCAGAGTAAAATGATGGAGGAGACCAGTTTAATGAAAGATTATGTAACATCAAAATTAATAGCCCCTCAACAGATGAAATTCCTTGAAGTGTAAAAAAATTGTTATGTTCATTATAATAACATAAAAACAATATTAGATGTCTACCTTTAATATTTAAAGCAGCTCCTTTTTGAATAATACCAAATGGATCAAAACTGACCACATCACATCTAACACTTATCCCATCATTAATAGGTAGTGCTCTTATAGTTAGTACTGATGACCACACATCAACTGATATATTGTTAGTAGTTACTGATATCTCTCTATCTTGATTAGTAAGATGAGTAAGTGAATGTTCCTGCACTAACCACTCCAGTATATCTCCTATACCCTCACAGGTAAAGTTAGCCAGTGTGTAAAGTGATGTATTAACTGATGAAGGAGCTATTGTGATATCTGCAGTATTACATGCTATTAATAATCATGTAGTTACACTTAAGCTTACCAGCTCCATTCACAGTCCACATAGTTAGTAGCAAAATAAGAATGTCTTTCATTGGCTGTCTTTACAGTATTTGGTGAATGGCAATTCGTAAACAGGACGGGAATGTTCTGTTTCGTTCTGTACACTAAAATAGAAGCAATAACTTCCCTTCTTTCGAGTGAACGTTCGTTCCGTGTTTTTAACATAGCTGCCCATAGTTGCCGCTCACTTCAGTTTTATCATTCTAGTACCAGTGTACTTTTGTTTTGAGTGCACAATACCTTTGTTATAAAGTAGATTAAACTTAGTTTACTGTATCTGATAATACAAATGTGAAGTGTTCATAATGAGAAAATGAATAGCTAGGATTTATTTTTGTCTCGTCCCTGATCCCATACATGACATATATAGCAGTTAAGATGTCTAAAGTTGAAGAACTCAGGTTTTCACATGTGGCATAACTATCTACTTTTTTCTGTCATTAGAAATTCAGTGATAAATGTGATGCTTAATGTAAAATTCTCTATACATGGAAAGTCAAGAAATATATACTTCACATGTTACATTTACCTATATCTCTAATTAGATATATTTTAATTAAAAGTTATGATTGAGTTAACTTATGAAAAAAGAACCACAAATATGAAGCTAGTGAAAACAAAAGCAAGGTAAAGTCATTGGACATAATCTAACTAGTCCACAACTTTAATTGTATGACAAATTCATCTTAAATTGACAATAACTTAGATTTAAAAAAAATAAAGCTCAATTAATCCTGTTATAAATATTTAAAGGTTTGTTTTTCTTCTGAAAGTAAAAAGGTGGGTCTCTTGTTACATAGCAACTACACTCAACCTATGAATCTCATTATTAGTCTTTGAATATAGTTACTAATTTCCAATTAGGGAAAGGAATTGTGAAAGTGCTTAAATCAAGCTAGTAGGAGGAAGCTGACCTCATTCATTTAATGAGCCAGACTTAAACATGGAATTAACAGTCTTGTTGGTCATTTTTCTATGTTTTTTTTCTTATGGTGCTGGTAAGTCATAGAATTAATATTAATAGTTAATAGATTCTTTTTATTGATAAAACAGATATCACAGTAGCTCCCTCATCTGTGACTGCTTCACTTTATACACAGGCTAACTTTAACTGTGAAGGAACAGGAGATATATTGTTGTGGACAGTACATAGTAATTCACCAACTGATCCCAGTAATCAAGACAGAGAGATATCAGTAACTACTAACAATACATCATTTGATGTGTGGTCATCAGTACTAACTATAAGAGCACTACCTATTAATGATGGGATAAGTATTGGATGTACTGTGATTACTTTGAATCCATATGATAAGAAGCCAATAGGAGCTTTTTTGACAATTGAAGGAGTTTCACCTGTAAATAACCTTGCTTTCTATTCTATCCTTATGAATTCTCCTTTCTTCACCTGGTCTCCTCCATCATTTTACTCTAATGATATTCCACAAGGAAGTATTACAACATATCATGTTTATATTAAGAGTAAAGATGGCTCTGTAATAGTAGATGATAATACAACTGATACATTTTATCAGTTATCTAGTAACTTTACAGACTACTGTAATTCTTATAATGTCAGTATTATAGCATTTATTGAACAATACAGTTCACCTGCTACAAATGCTATTATAGGAAGTAAGATCATATTAATTATATATTACTATAATATATTACTACATAATCAGATTATACTATTGACATACATAGCCATGATGTGAACTTTATCAACTTTGTAAACAGTTCTATAATACAAGTACATTTACTATCATTGTAAGGACTACATTATATAAACAACTTACAATAATTTTAATTAATATATATTTTCTAGATCAAAGTTTTCCCTCACCTATGTAATAGTATCATATATGGTATAACAAAGGATAATGTTAACAATGAGACAACAACCTATCATCATGTTTATATTAAGAATGTTACTGATGTTAATGAAACAACAATATATTATAATATAACTGGACTACATCCTTCTCTCAATTATACATTTACTGCATATATTATGGATTTATTTAATAACACAAAGAATGAAGATCATGTAATATTTTGTGAGTTAATAGTTTGTATTTCCTAACAATTCCTTCGTTATCACCATAGCAATCTACAATGTTCAAGGACTCACTCTACAGTACTACTCTGATAATGGATCAGTTGTTGTAGAGTGTAGGTTTGCTGAGAGATCTACTGCTGATGGATGTCATGTGATATTTAGAGAGTCTTCTAATGAAATTGTGAAGTCTATTAATATGAGTAAATCCAGTATAGAGGAGAGTACAGTATACCAGTATATAACTTTACCAGTTAGTGGTAACTATACTGTGACAGCTTATGATATAGTAGATGGTACTATTATAACTAACCCATCTGTTGTGTACCCTCAAGTACTGGAATATATCTTACTACTACCATCTCCTACTGAGACTATATTTATTACTGGTAAGTAATATAATTGTTATTGTATTATACAATGTTCTTATAATCTTACTAGGCATAATATCAACTTATGATACAGTCAGTGACATTACTAGTACTACTGATATTACTAGTACTACTGGTATAATGATATCTGTAGAACCTACTAGTGGAATATATGATGGTCAGTCTATGTGTGTCACTTAACTTGAATTGATTAATTTTATTACAGATTCTATTTATATCAATTTTATATCTGTTGTTATTGGAGTATTACTGATAGTTATAACCTGTATTGCTGTGATAATAACAGTTTTTAGTTGTATTATTCTGAGGAGAAGGAAAAAGCTTGTAATGACTCATAGTGCTGGTATGCAGAGTTATTAACTGTAATAATATGACATTTTTACTAACAGAGAGACCAGTTGTATGTTATCCACAAACTAACAAGAACAGGTATGTTAATTATAATTTGTTTAATATGATTATTATCTTATATTAGCTATGAAGGTCCAGATCAGTTACAAAGTGTTATTACAGTACCAAACCCTAGTCTATGCGAGGTAAACAAGTCTTTGTTGTTCTTTTACAACAACCTGTAGTATTGTTGTTATATAGCAACTACATTTCATGTTAATAAGTTATGTAAACAAGCTTTAATATTGAATAAATAGAATAGGCAGAAACTATATAACTTGCTTTGGTAACTGGTTGACACTATGTACTTGTCTTGAAAGATTCATAATTAGTTTTTTACACACACAGGCACATATTATATTAAAAACAATGTGTACATTAGTTTTATGTGGGCATCTAAAATATAATATTTTTGCGTAAATAAATATATTATTGTGGTATAGTAGAAAATGATTTTTAATCAATAAGTATAATCAACTTTTTGTTATACATTAACAACTATGCATTAAATTGATAATCTCTCTGTTATTAAATGTTTCATGAATATAATCATTTTTTTATTGCTATATGTTGGGGCTATTGACTTTGCTATTACCACATTGGCTGACAATCATGAGGATGTCACGTCTATACCAATTGATGATCAAGAAGTGTCAAATAATCTAGTTAATGATCCACCTGAATCTGACAATTTACCAATCGATCAAGTATGTGAAAACATTAACATATATATCAGTTAAAACTAATCTTTATTTTAGAGTCAACCTTGTCTAATTCCTGCTAATAATATCACACCTGAGTCTGCCAATGGTTCATGTGATTCAGTAAATTCTGCATGTCCAATACCTAATGCACAACCAGCTGATATTTTTAACAAGGAAAAGAGTACACCTCGATACAATGATATAGGGTTTCATAATATTATACTTTATCCCTTACCTCTCACCTCCACTGGTGGTATTCCAGTACAATACAGTGATATCAGATCTGATATTAATACTCTTAATGTTACGGTAATACTAATAAATATAATAATGTACATTATCAATTGTTAGTAGTTGTTATTATGATGTTATCTAGAGAACCACATAACACACTAGTACTAAAAATATAATAATATAATTAGAAATAGCTTTATAAATTAATATCATTTTTGCTATATTTTATCATTTTAATGGACACCACAGACCTCACAGCCTTTACTGGAAACCCCATCCCCTTGTCCTGATGTAAGTTGGACTATACTAAATGAATACATGCCATATTTATATATGTATTAGCATTAGATGACAAACACATTAATTATCATACAGATAATTTTATCAATGAAATGTAGTTTACTATTATGCAAAAATTTTACTTATTAAACAACCAAAATTTTATTAACTATGTGGCGTTCCACTTAGTAACTTTGCTTTAAGCAAAATTTCATAGATTAGAAATTAATTGTTGAAAAATAATAACAATATCTACAATATACAGTTATGCTGTGCATAGTTATATATTGTATTACTTAACATGACATAAGTGAGTAGGGATATTGTGTATCGTGTCAGATAAACTGTCATAATATTTGTATGTTGTCAAAGTAACAATTAATATTTTTCTAGTTGAGAAGACAATATTTGCAATCAAATCAATCTCATCAAATTTTGAATGAACTGTACAAACTATTTTCTTTCCAATTTCTTCAAGTAACAATAGCTCCACCCACTTCTCCAGAATCCTCTCTTAATAGTGCTACTTCCACAATACAGAGTAAAATTATACTATCAGAAATGGATCCAAACAACATTGATTCACATTCTGTTATTCCTGTATCTAATAATGTAAGTGATAATGAATAAGCTGTGAGTATGTAATTAAAATGCTGAATTGAACCTGTATTTTGTATCAGACGTATAATATTATACAAATGTCTTTGTGGAACAGTTTTATGTAATTAGATAAAACTGTTCCACAAAGACTAGAGTTTACCTATATACATTATATAGTTTTATTTACAAAAGAATGTGTTGAGATTAAATAAAGGACTGTATGGTAATTTAAATTTATTGCTACAATACAATAGATAATAGAGTAATACTTAACAATTTAGTGATCTGTAACACTTTATTAAATATCTAGTGAACATAATAATATTTAATCTACTGGAAACTGACAATACAGCTTAATAGTTATGGGTATTGTTAACAAATGTTACTAATGTTATAAAGTAATTATATAATGCAGGGTGGAGCTAATGTTATTAATCTAGAAACACCTGAGGAGATAGATAAATTAGAGAATGACAGTTCTGTTGTAGAAGATGAGGATACAATCTCAAAAGGAGAAAAAAGTACATCTCTTTATAATTATTAAAATGGAATTTATTTATACTTTAGCTCTGCAAACTGATGATACTCTACTTCATAGCAGACCTGATGTTGATACTCCTATGGTAATAATAATAAGTGTATTAATTTACATTGAGAATCTACAGAAAATCCACCCCACAACAATGATGGAGTATTTACAGCATCTAATCACAAAAGGTGATTGAACTAACAGATGTCTTTTAACATTCCAATCATGTTATTGATTTTGAATAGGTTTAAATCATAACATTGGTCATTCTATCATAACTGATCTTCAATTTAGTAATGAGAGTAAGTTATTGTACAGTCAAGAATTCTTTCATTAATTTTAAGGTAATGAAATTCAAGCTGATGATACTGCTATCAACCTTCATAACAATATCACTTTAAAGGGTAACAGAAATGGTTTTCATATTCTGATTAAAATGAAAGACCTTGTAGTAACATACAAATATATAAAAAAATTAGTACAATACTAGTCATGCTATTGCAGAAATCTATTATCAAAACAAAATGTATTGGTGAAATAATTAAATGGACAGTCTCGTGGGCGTTACTTCCGTGACGTCAGAGTAGTAACACATTTCTGCACATGGGACTAAAATGCCTAACAGATGTGTTGCAGCTGGTTGTTGTAGCATTCCCAGTGATGAGGTCACCCTATATAAGTTTCCCAAAGATCCAGTACTAAGAAAGAAATGGATAGAGCAAGTTAAACGCACTAGAGATCGTTGGAGTGGTCCATCAGAAAACAGTAGTCTTTGTAGCAATCACTTCACAGATGACTGATACGAACAAAGCTCACTAATTCGACATTCATTTGGCATAAAAGTGAGAAGGAAATTGAAATCTAAAGCTGTTCCAACTATAAGAAACACTCGGTTTTTGAAAGATGTAAAGAAACTCTCCTCTCTATCAGACTTCTTTAGAAGGTTTTCAGTGTCATGATCCATTTCCTGCCAAAATCAACTGCTTTTTCATTTAAGGGAATGCAATCAAGGTTGGGAGTAGTTAAATTTTGATTTATTATTTTAAATCATTATATATAGAACACTACTTGCAGCTATGCATTTTAATGAAAATTCTAAGAGAAAACTTGCTAAGACTAAATTGGGCACGGAAAGGTTTGCTATATCCTTTCCAAAGTACAAGAAAGGAGGATATGTAATAAAAAAAATACAAGAAGCACCATCTTTCAGTGAGTTCATTTGTATTATATAATTTGTCATTTGTTATTTATTTTTATATGTAGACTATGTCAAGGAAATTCTAAAAGAAACCATCGAATTGGCCAGGAGAAATGAAAGGCATGACACCAGCATGGATATAGTTCCACCACCATTAAGCTTTTCCCATCCTGAGAAAGGGAAAGCAATATTGGAACATAAGAAAAGATTTCATGATAAATAATATGCATGTTAATGTTCAAAAGTCGTTACAACAATTCAGGGTATTTAAATCCTACATAGCGACCAGTCTGTGTGGGAAATGTCTCCCGGATTTTTGTCACTGCACAGGAAGGAAGAACAACTCGTACTTCTTTTCCCAGCCAACCCCAACACCATCTTGTCAATTGTCAATATGCTGTATATCTGTAACACCTATAGGAATTGATGTATTCATGACAACATAACATAATGAGCATACTCATTCATTGGTGAAGCTAATGATCCATACTGTTGTCTGTACTGATAATAAGCTACCTGTAGTACCCATATGTTCAGACACACAGCATGACATCCTGGGTGTTCATACTAGGAGTGCTACTTTTGCTAGCTACTTATGGAATCTCTTTACAACATATACATTCTTGTGCAGATGTCATTATCTGACAGTTCTGACATGAACACCTTTAGCAAAATAGTAAATATAATAATTATATACACTTGAATATTTTTATCAGACCAGGAAAGCTGAGATAGTCGTTCGTTATCCCCTTGGCCTAGTTCTTCATCAGAGTCAGAAGATTCTCCACTTGTACCACTAGGCTCAAACGGATAAGGCTGTATTGGATCATCAATAAAAGAATCACAATCACTACACTCAAGCTCCATTCAATCTCTGATCTGCCACTACTGACTACTTCCGTTACTACTATGACGTCACGTATAGTCACGCCCTCAAACGGAACAATGATTTGGTTCTGCAAGAAGTACAACTTGGAAGTAGAATTTCTGGAAAAGTACGGCGAATTTAATTAAAAAGCATTTTGCTTTCTTCATTTGGGAAACAAAACAATTTAATTAGATAACAAAAACAGTATGACAAAAATTCATTTCTGTTACCCTTTAAGTCACTTGGATGGTTTATTTGGATCAACAATTCCTTCTATTACAGATGATATTAAAATGTCTAAAGACTATGTAACTAATCAGCAACCAAATTGTGAAGTAATGGTTGTACAGAGACAGGATTCTTCACAATCATAACATGTCTTATTATAATAAGGACAGAAGATGATAGCTAATATAATAATATAATATTGTTTGTGTTCCTTCAACTTTTGCTTTGTTGTAATGAGTATAATAAAATTATTAATAACTGTTAATTAATATATTATGTAACTAATATATAGAATAATATTAGTTAATATAATAATATATTATGTACCTAGTGTAGTTTGAAGATCAGAGAATGAAATGGTGGAAAGAAATGATGACAAAGAGAAAGACACTCCATTATCCTAAAAGATAACTACATTTAAGACATTGTCATTATAATAATCTAACTATTCATACACTCTGTCATTCATACATTATCTCTTCACTCCATTCATCCATTGTGATGCACTTACTCATCATAAGAGAGGTCACCATATTGTTGACATATCTTAACATAGAGTTGATGATCTTTATAACTTGATACTTTCTGAAAGTAAGAAACAGGTGGGTCTCTTGTTACATAGCAACTACACTCAACCTATGAATCTCACTATTAGTCTTTGAATATAGTTATTAATTTCCATTTAGAGAAAGGAATCGTGAAAGTGCTTGAATCAACCTAGATAAACAGATAAGGTGGACCTTATTGATTTAACAAGCCAACTTTGAAAATGCAATTAACAATTTTGTTGGTTGTTTTTTTTATTTTTTCCTTCTGATGCTGCTAGTAAGTCATAGAATTAACAGTTAATAGATTTTTTTACTATAACACAGATATCACTGTAACTCCATCATTGGTGGTTGCCCCAATTTATACACAGGCTAAGTATATCTGTGAGGGTACAGGAGATATGTTGTTATGGACAGTAGGTGGTAATTTACTCACTGATCCCAGTAATCAAGACAGAGAGATATCTGTAACTACTAACAATATATCAGTTGATGTGTGGTCATCAGTACTAACTATAAGAGCACTACCTATTAATGATGGAATGATTTTTCAGTGTACTATGATTACTTTTAATCCATATATTAAGAGCCAGATAGGAGCTATTTTGATAATTGAAGGAGTCTCACCTGTAAGGTACCTTGCTTTCTATTCTACTCTTATGAACACTCACGTGTTAACCTGGTCTCCTCCATCATTTTACTCTGATGATATTCCACAAGGAAGTATTACAATATATCATGTTTATATTGAGAGTAAAGGTGGAATTTATAATAGTAAATGATAATACAACTGATATTTTCTATGAATTACCTGGTAATCTCATTGTTGACTGCAATTCTTATAATGTCAGTGTTATAGCTTTTGTTGAACAATACAGTTCTCTTTCTAAAAATATTACCCAAGAAAATACAGGGTAGGGCTGATCAGAAGCTGTGTAAAAAGATAACAACACTTTATAATATAAATAAATGCTATTACAATAGTTTATCTAACTAATTTACAAAGTTGTAGTAATATATAATATGCTAGTAAGTAGATACAGAGATATTATCAACAAAATGGAGATAATTGAAATTGTTACAAAAAAATCATTGTGAGAAATGTTCTTATGATAATTATCATTACACCTTGGTTTATAAATGAAGCTGGTAAGTTATATATCTTATTATTGGGATTAGTAAGTTAATTACATTGTACTGTCCATGAAAGACCATCTTCAGCATCCAAACAGGAAATTTTAGCAAATGCGTATGTTTAAAAGGAGCTACTTAACATAACTTATATATTATTATATAGACTAGACAGAGAAATATCAGTAACCACAGTGAATTTTTTTTCCTTTACAGCATTTGGAAAATGCTGGTTATTAACTTATACTAAACCAATGGTTGTAATGTTAATGACAAAAATGATATAACATCAATGGAAATTATACATACAATCCTAATTGTTATGGTTATTTACTTACACTAATCCAATGACTGTGTTATTATTGTAAAAGTAATGACACTTAATATTGCATTTATATTGTTCATTTACAATCATCAATCCATTAATTGGATCATTGTTGTAAAACCAATCATTTATTATTATTGTATATTCATTGTTGTATTCATGATGTTTTTGTAGTATCACTAATTCATTCATCATAATTAATTGTATATACGTATACAAGGAAATTGTTGACCAAAAGTACTCTTTGAAGTGGAACAAATTATACTGAAAATTATTTCATTTGAAATAAGCAATTAAGAATGCTAATTTAAAGTGACATGTACATGCTGTTGGGAATTAAAAAATGAAATGTTGATTATCACTACCTTACTAATATAACAACGCCTATATGTACACTAGCTTTCTGAGTAATATTAATGTATGAGTCAAAATACCAGTGTATACATGTTATTGCATATGTATATATATATATATATATATACATATACATATATAATATGTCCCACCTTTACATACCTGTCAATTTATATATATTTATATATTGGATGAATTATTTTGACAATATTAATGATTTGAATTAACTTAAAACCATTCTTATTAGTGGATCAGGATACATGTTGTATATATCATTATTATATTAATTATAGTTGGTAGCCTAGTACTTTTTTAATTACTTTATTAGTACTGCATCGACAGTACATTAACTACTAACAATATATCAGTTGATGTGTGGTCATCAGTACTAAATATAAGAGCATTATCTATTAATGATGGATGTGTTGTGATTAGCCTTAATCCTTATAGTTTTAATCTGAAAGGAGGTACTTTAACAGTCATAGATAAATTGGATAAATTAATTAATTACAAGTAGAACAAGATAGTAAAAATAGATTTATTTTCTCTGTCTTTGAGTAGAGAACAGTTATAATATACTTATTTTGTTACTCTCACAAACTAATTTAAATGGCTATCTACAAATAATGGAGTACCTGTTGGGTGTAAAGTAGTTACTTTAAATCCTAATGATTTTAGGCAGACTTAATGAGCTATTTCAGTTAACAGTCAAAGATAAATAAAGATCTATAAGATGTGAACTAATAGCCAGAAAACAAATCACACATTCACATTAACACAGTGTAATATATTGTAACAAATAAAACAAGGAAAAAAAAGCTTTGTTGTTTGATATTGAAATAAATATTAATATTAGTTTTGGTATGGACATTAGTTCTCTTTTATTTTAAATTAGTCTTACCTAAATATGTCATTTAGTGTCATAGCTTTTTGAATAGAAATTTTTATCAAAT
Organism: Xestospongia bergquistia; assembly: GCA_963965975.1. Lineage (NCBI taxonomy): Eukaryota > Metazoa > Porifera > Demospongiae > Haplosclerida > Petrosiidae > Xestospongia > Xestospongia bergquistia. The sequence continues at coordinate 2,137,230 of OZ014412.1, forward strand.
CGTAAGAATAATGACATGGTGCAGCAGCCATCATGAAGAACAATCCAAAAGTCAACTCTTAAATGGTTCGATGTAGACTAAAGGAGGGCTATTGATTGAGACAATTCATCTATGAATTGATGTCTCCTTATGTGTGAATACCTTAATGAATGTGTAAACAATCAATGTATTAAACACAACATCAATATTTTAGTTTAGTAGCTATAGTTTTAGTCAGTGAAAATATTTTAGTTTTATTTGACATTATTTGGTTTTGGTTTATTAAAACAACATCGGAAAAACAATTTAATTATTCGTATGCATAAAGTAAAGTCAAGAATTTGATGATTGGTACTGAGAGAACACAAGTCATACACCTAGTAATGCACTGTAGCTGAAATAAGGCAAAAGAAAAAAGTTCATTTATTAAATTAAATATTGTATTATAATTATAGGTATTCCATCTGTCAACAATCTTTTTCATTTGGTACAATTCCAAAGACGAAAATACTAATATTCAAATTCTACATCATGTTTACTGGATTTTCTAGCACTAAGAGAACACATCACAGAAAAGACACTCAAAAAATTTCCCACTATTGATTAATATAGCACAAGAATAATGGTGTCTTTTCAAGATTACCTTTAAATGCCATCAGTAAAATGCTCTCTTTGTCTAAACCCAACTTGACACTCACTCCTGGCAAAACTGTATTCTTCAACTATATTACATTAGATATTTCTCCTGTTCCAACAAAACTGGAGAATTATGATGACATTGGCCACACAGACACAGCATTATTCTCATGTCCCAGTTCTAATGTCTATCTGGATCACAAAGCACCCTTAGCTATGAAGATATTTTCTAATATAGTGTACCTCAATTCACAAAAAAATATGGCTCTGCTTTATTGGGAATATACTCATCTTCAGATTTTGAAGTTAGCTTTGCTATTAAAGAAAACTCCTTCATATGTACCAAATTATCATAAAATACATCCTCATTCTATGTCCTCTAACATGGAGGTGTCATTATCTGACACAGAATACAGCCTTTACATCTATCACTATCATCTCCTAACCACATGACCCACTTTCTGCAGTTTTTGTTTCATATATCACAGTATATTTCCAGCAGTTTGGTAATTGTATTTAATTGCATTATCTCCATGTGATTTCACAGTGGCATAAATAATTAAGGATATTCACTAACTATCTAAATCAAATAATTAATAACAGCCTGTATATTGTTGCAATTGTATATATGTGTGTGTGTATGAGTATATGACCTGATTTGCAAATAAGGGACCAATTCTGTCAAAACATTTGTGACCTTATAAAGCATTTTAAAAACACTTTTTGCTATTATTTATAAATATTCATGATAACTCTATGTATATAAAATTGTTTTTGAGGTGTTTTAACAGTCGTTCCTTTTCACAAATCAGGTCACAAATGATAGAAGTGGTCCCTTATTGTAAATTAAGTCATATTGTGACGGAGAAGACCGGAAGCGGGAGCAAGCAGATCAATTGCCCGGATCACGACCGAGGTGGACCAATCCAAATACTGAGAGAAAAACCCGAAGCAGTCCAGCCGTACGAAGTGATCCAGGCCGGGAACTATAAATGAACCAAACACTCATGTATTAGATATGACTAGTTTTAATAAATTTATTATCAATACTAAAACGTTAAGAACGAGTTCTAGTCACTCTGTAACATTATTTGGTGGCAGCGGTGGGATTGCAAGAACAGTTGTGAGCAACCTACCAAGACGACGGCAGAAAACACGACAATAGTAAGGATAAACGACGACCCTATTCTGGAACCAATCGAAGGAGAAACTGTGAGCGACTCGAGAAGAAGATTAAGACCACGGCAGTTACCAGATCAGCCCCGAGAACGTAGATCTAAGAGAGGAAGAAGAGAGAAAGAACGTAATCTCAGGGAAGAACAGGAAAAGATGGATCAATTAGCGGCAGCTATGGCTCAGCTAGCTCAAGCTCAACAACAGATGTTGCAGCAAATCGCACCTCAAAGAACACGCATCGAGATGGCCATCTACCAGGAAGGTGAGGATATCGAAAGCTTCTTGGAAACGTTTGAAGGAATAATGCGGTTACATCAAGTGCCAAGAGATGAGTGGGTGGTACATCTGATACCAAAGCTACAAGGCAGGGCAAGGGACGCTTGTGGAGGCCTTACTTACACAGAGACGTACGCGGAAGTCAAGGAGGTGTTACGGAAGCGGTTCAATGTAACTGAAGAGGGCAGCAGGCAGAGTCTGAGGAACCTCAAATTCAACAGCAAGATGACACCTGAAGAGTATGCGATACAAGCTATGAAACTGACAAGTCGGTGGTTGACACCTGACAAAGGAGAGGAACAGATGCGACAAAAAGTAGCTATGGAACAAATGGTACAAGGAATGAACGAAGGAATGAAAAAGTGGATAGTCAGAGAGCAGCCGCCAGATCCATATGCAATGGCAGAGTTGATGCAAGTCTACTTGGTATCAGAGAAGACACGAGAGAATTCGACTATTAATCGAGCCGAAAGTCATGGTATCCAACGAAGTGGGAGCGCTACTTGGAGTAGGGATAGCACTCGTTCGGATCGGCGGTATAATTCGACACCTGTAAGATATGAAGGGAAGAAGGAGAAGTTGGCCGAAGGGGACCCTCAAAAGAAGGTAACTTGTTATAAGTGTGGCAAACTGGGACACTATGCTCGACAGTGCCTAGAGAAAGCCCTCGTGCTAAGAGGAGCTAAAGGTAAGGGCAATCATGCATACCAGTGTACTGGGACAGTGAATGGCCTCACTACAAACCGAATTCAGTTGGGATGTAATGTTACCATATGTGCTATTTGCATATAGGGAAGTGCCACAAGAATCAACAGGATTCTCACCCTTTGAGCTGATCTACTCTCGAGACGTGAGAGGACCTCTAGATGTGCTTAAGGAGAGTTGGAGTAGTGGTGAGAAGGAGATGGATGACATTCTCACATATGTAATGAGAAAGGATGGAGCTAGCAAGTGAACTAGCTCACGAGAATTTGAAGATGACACAACAGAAATGCAAGCAGTGGTACGACAGGAAAGCCAGAGAAATGGAGCTGAAAGAGGGAGATCAAGTGTTGCTACTCCTACCAGATAGTACGAAGAAGTTCCAGGGGAGATGGCAAGGACCATACGAAGTCAAGAAGAGGCTGGGGAAAGTCAATTATGAAATTATGATGCCTGAACGGGGAAGTAGTAAGGTTGTTCACATTAATCTGCTAAAGAAGTGGAATCAGAGGGAGACAGCATTTGCTAATGTAATTGAAGAAGACCCCGGGATTGTAGATTATTGCTGGGAAGGAGGAGACTCTCTTCGAGTCGGAGAGCAACTGGGAGCCGAACAACAAAACCAGCTGGGAGAACTGCTGAAACATTTTCCGAACGTCACTAAGGATCAACCAGGACAGACCCATTTACTAACGCACAGAATACCGACGGGGACAGCACAACCGATACGACTGAAACCCTATCGGGTGCCCATAGTGTACCGAGAGAAGGTTGGACAGGAGCTCCGAGAGATGGAGCGCCACGGCATCATTGAGAAATCCTCTAGCGAATGGGCTTTTCCTATTGTGGTTGTAACCAAGAAGGACGGCGATATACGAATCTGTGTGGACTACCGGAGATTGAACCAAGTTACGACGTTTGACGCCTACCCTATGCCAAGATAAGACGAGCTGTTAGATGCAATTGGAGGAGCAGCATTTATAACCACCCTTGATTTAGCAAAAGGCTACTGGCAGGTGCCCCTGACGGGTGAGGACAAAGCAAAGACAGCCTTTACCACACCTAACGGGTTATACCAGTTTACGGTGATGCCCTTTGGGCTAAGCGGAGGACCTGCAACGTTCCAGAGATTGATGGACACAGTACTACGAGGGACGGAGAAATTCACTGGGGTGTACCTAGACGACGTAGTAATCTGTAGTAACAACTGGGCGAAACATTTAGATCACATAGCAGAAGTGTTCAAACGCGGACGCCTTGTCACGAATTTCACAAGACCCGTGCTTCGCACTAAAGATGGAGGGAGGAAATGTGACGGAGAAGACCGGAAGCGGGAGCAATTGCCCGGATCACGACCGAGGTGGACCAATCCAAATACTGGGAGAAAAACCCGAAGCAGTCCAGCCGTACGAAGTGATCCAGGCAGGGAACTATAAATGAACCAAACACTCATGTATTATATATGACTACTTTTAATAAATTTATTATCAATACTAAAACGTTAAGAACGAGTTCTAGTCACTCTGTAACAGTATTGAACTCACTAAATAAAATACGATCTTGGTCTTTTGTATTGTTAAAAGTGTCTTTGATATATACAGTAAAAGTGTAGTTATTTAATGGATCCAGATCAGTAATATTATAACAGATAATGACATCATCATTAGTAGTAGTGTTTCCAATATATTGATGATTAATTTTCACAATATTGTTATATTTAGTTGTACCAAATAACAGACTATTACACAGTCTAGGTGTACCATTGACCTTGAAATAATAACAGTTTGATCCAATTACTGTAAATATATGGTACTATACTTTCAACTTAAATTGTGTAGTGAAATCATTTTCAGTACCATTAAATGTTACTGTATAGCTTTGTATTTCAATTGTATAATCTGTAATAGAATATCAATCACTGTATTTGGTAATATGTTATGTTAACTTACTTCCAGAGTATTCTTTTGTTGAGCTAACATCAATTGATGTGTATTGTTCAATAAAAGCTGTTACAATAACAGTATAAATATTACAGATTATGAAGTTATTAGAAAATCCATTATTATAAAATGTATTAGTTGTATTATCATCTACTATTACAGAACCATATTGATTCTTAATAATAACATGATATATTGTAATACTCCCTTTTGGAATATCATTAGAGTAAAATGATGGAGAAGACCAGGTTAATGAAAGATTATTTAACATTAAAATTAATAGCTCCTCAACAGATGAAATACCTTTGAAGTGAATAATGAAGAAAAAAATAACAATATATTGTATGCATACCTTTAATAACTAAATTAGCTCCTTTTTGAATAAAACCAGCTGGATTAAAACTGACTATATCACATGCAACTACTATGCCATCATTAATAGGTAGTGCTCTTATAGTTAGTACTGATGACCACACATCAAGTGATATATTGTTAGTAGTTATTGATATCTCTCTGTATTGATTACTGGGATCAGTGAGTGAATGACCTTGTACTGTCCAATCCAGGATATTTCCTATACCCTCACAGGTAAAGTTAGCCAGTGTGTAAAGTGAAGTATTAACTGATGAAGGAGCTACTGTTATATCTGCAATATTATATTATACTAACAATCATTTAATTACACTAACCAGCTCCATTCACAATCCATATAACCACAAGCAAAATAAGAATGTCTTCCATTGGCTATCTCTTTAAGCTTAGTACTTGGTGAGTGGTAATGCTGAAAGAGGACAGAAATAAAAGAATCTACTAGTGGAATATATAATTGTAAGTTTACCATAATTTATGTATCATATTGATTGTTTGTGTTATAGCTATTAGAAATCTCTATTTGATTGTTACTCGTATATTAAGTTATGTTGAGAGTGCCTTATTGATAACAGGAATAATTATTTGTGTTTGTTATTGTTGGAAGAGGAAGAAATCCAAAAACCATAAAGGTATATCATATTATTATTGATAAAACTAATACTTTATCTATAGAGCAATCACCTCAAGATACACATGAAACTCAGTTGACCAGTACTATTATACCAACTGATGTTATTATACATGATAAGGTATGTCAATTCATTAATTACTTAATATGTATCATAACTTTTTGATACCCTATCTATTAACCAATGAACATAATTGTATTTATAGTTACTGTTCAGAGACCTGATAATGCATATTAATAGTTATGAATGTGATTACTTTGTTTTTACTACAGGGTGGGGCTGATCAGGAGCTGACTCTTGTGTAAAAAGACAATAACATTATTTTATATCAACAATCTCTTTAAAATAATTTCATACAAACTAATATACAAACTTACCAGTTGTGATAATATATAATACACTAGTGAGTAGATATGTTCTATACTAATATATATATATTGTATGTACTATATATCATATATACTATATTATCAATGACTATATCTGGTAGATATTAGAATATACTGTAAATACAGATATTATCAGTAAAATGGAGATAGGTAGAATCATCATGAGAAATATTCTTATGATAATTATCATTACACCTTGGTTTATAAATGAAGCTGGTAAGTTATATATCTTGTCTATATTATAATAATATAAGTTATGTTATAGCTGTGATCACAGTAAAATTAATTAATAAAGCTAATTAATATACTACCAGTGAACATATACTGGTAATATTACTGATATATCTAATATACTACCAGTGGACATATACTGGTAATATTATTGATATATCTAATACTCTACAAGTGGACATATCTAGTATACTACCAGTGGACATATACCATATCATGAGTGTATCTATGGTTACTGTTCAACAGGGTGTGGATGATAGTCTAACATGTCTCCATTAGGTCAATAAATATCAAAACCTTTAAATAAACCTGAAACTCACAATTCAATGACAATTTCCTGAGTCTCCCAATGTCCAAGAAACTCTGTACATCTAACATCTTACTTCATAATAAGGCAACATTAGTTCAATCACTTATAATACATATCATGAAAACTAAATTAGATATTAATTTCATATATAGGAATAGAAGTTACTGACAGCAATCAGTATGTGTTTAATTTGTAATTATATACTTTTGAAAATTAGCTACCACTGGAGAGAAAATGAATAATAACAATAATAATTGATAGAAAAATGATGATTTTGTTAATAAGTACATAATAATACCAAATGTTCTAACATTTCATTACTAGAACTAAAATTAATTGTTAGTACTTCATTTTTATTTTTAGTTCAAGTAGAACTAATACTGTACTAACATTATTATGGTACAATAATTATACTAGAACTAATACTGTACTAACATTATTGTGGTACAATGTACTAGAACTAATACTGTGCTAACATTATTGTGGTATAATGTACTAGAACTAATACTGTACTAACATTATTGTGGTATAATGTACTAGAACTAATAATGTACTAACATTATTGTGGTATAATGTGCTAGAACTAATACTCTACCAACATTATTGTGGTACGGTGTACTAGAACTAATATTGTACTGACATTATTGTGGTACAATGTACTAGAACTAATACTGTACTAACATTATTGTGGTACATTGTACTAGAACTAATACTGTACTAACATTATTGTGGTACAATGTACTAGAACTAATACTGTACTAACATTATTGTGGTACAATGTACTAGAACTAATACTGTACTGACATTATTGTGGTACAATGTACTAGAACTATTCAGACACAGTACTGGAATGTAGTATACTGTATATGAATGTTTTGATATCAGTACATGTAAATTTATCAATGTAGTTCTTTCAAATGACATGATATAGTTAGCATGATTACTTTGAGTTAAATCACACGTGAATTTACTGGTGATTATAATTGATATCAATTAACAAAAACAACTGCTAATATACAATGTATTACTATTACTATATATATATTAGTGAAGATGTACTAATATTACTATGTACTAATATTACTAATACTATTAATATATTACTAATATATTACTATTAGTGAAGATGTACTAATATTACTAATATATTACTATATATTAGTGAACATGTACTAATACTGCTATGTACTATAATATATTACAATTAGTGAAGATGTACTAATATTATACTTGTAGGTACACTTTATTCAACTCTAGTTGATGTTAAACTTGTAATGATTATGTCTTGTAGCTACAATATTATATATGTAGTACAAGTACTTCACTCAAAAGTAGACAATGTTAGGAACAATTGGTAAACTGTTGAACTGTTTACTAGTTGAGTAATTGTGGAGAATGACTCTATACCAAATACTAAGGATATCAAAAATTTCTATTGTCATTTCAAAAACAGTTAATATTTGTCATAACAACAGCATTATTATGGAAAAAACATTTATTGTGCATAAAGTAAATAACAATAAATTTCATATTCAAGTATGCTTTCAATAATATAGAATTATATAACAGAACTTTATTGAGAACAATATTAATGTGATATTGATGATGTATTGACCGTAATATTTTCATAGTCATCAGTACATGTCCTACTAGGTTGTATTGTTATATATGATGGATTACTCCCTAACTCCACTCTTCTACTTCTCATCTCTAATCTGTTCACTATAATATATAATGATGATATTACATAATGTAGTTAACTAATACAGTTTACCTTCCTCATATGCAGGATTATGAGTGATAGCTTCCTGATCAACTATATAGAATTATATGAAATATTAGTTTATAACAACTCTTTCTTACCTCCAACTTCATATTGCTGTCTCTTCTTCTTCCAATATACAGTAATACTAGTAGCTATCACTATTATAGTAATGACAATTATTACTACAATACTGACTGTACTACTAGTAATAGTAATGAGGATGAACACAGACTGATTGAAAATTACTAAAGCCTCAACAGAAGAAATACCTAAAGTATATATTTTAATACTAACAATATAAGTCTGTTTTTTAACAGTACCAGCATGATCAAGAAAACATTAAAGTGACAACACTGCTCATACTTTTGATGATCAATGTAGCTCCTTTTTGTTTTAAACCATAGGGAATGAAACTAATCAAATTACACTCGATACTTATCCCATCATTAATAGGTAGTGCTCTTATAGTTAGTACTGATGACCACACATAAACTGATATATTGTTAGTAGTCACTGATATCTCTCTATTTTGATAACTGGGATCAGTGAGTAAATTACTACCTACTGTCCACTCCAGTATATCTCCTGTACCTTCACAGGTAAAGTTAGCCAGTATATAAAGTGGAGTAGACACTGATGAAGGAGCTACTGTAATACCTATAATATAATAGAAATAAACTCATTGAAATTGACTAATTAAACTTACTAGTTCCATTTATAGACATAATAATCACAAGGAAGATAATTAAAACTTCTTTTAAGATAACTTTATCCTTACACGTTATCACTCATGAATACTATTATAATAAAAACCACAGGAAGTATTTAGTCAATTTGATCTAATTATAATAGTTTAATAACTTTTGTCTACAGCAGCAAGGACAAAGAATAAATTGTAAAGTCACTTCTATATCCTAGGGTATATGTATAGCTGTTAGTGTAAACAGATTTTATTCAACTTGTAAAAGATATGGAGCCATAGATTAAATGTATACAGAATAAGTAGAAGGTACTGGACGTGTATGAAATATACTTACAAAGTAAACAAATTAGCATCATTGCTAACTCTATCTTCATTTAAAGGTATGTTTTCATCTTCATTATTTGTTGATTAAAGCAAAGGGTGGATCTCTTGGTTGCATAGTAATTTCACATAACAATGACTATCATTATAATGTTGTAAATATGTCAAATGACTTCCTATTTTGCTTGAGAATAGATTTTTACAAAAGCTACAAACTATGGAAGCAAATCAAAAGGTAATATTTCTGATTGTTATGGGATTTTTATTTATTTCTAGACTGATAGTAAATAAAAATAATAAAAATTAATACTTCTGCAATATTTTTCTTCTTTCTTTAATATAGCTAATATCACAGTACCACCTTTATCAGTATTTGGTATAATTTACACTGGCTAACTTTACCTGTGAGGGTACAGGAATTGCATTGACACAGACAGCAGACGGTAGTTCAGTCACTGATCCCAATAATCAAGACAGAGAGATATCAGTAACTACTAACAATATATCAGTTGATGTGTGGTCATCAGTACTAACTATAAGAGCACTACCTATTGATAATGAGGTCAATTATAACACCACACCATAACTATATTAACAATGTTATAAATCATCTCAAAATTGGCATCATTAAAATCATTCATAGAGTATAATTTAGTTATATTGTTAGCTTCAACTTTACAGCAAATGTAAACTAAACAATTGAACATTAAATATTGAAATAGTCTGTGGGCCCTTTAATCTTTGTGTAGTCAGCCCCTTTATGTTGCACAATGCACATTCATTGTAATGTAATAAATTATTCTAAAGAGACTAATAAACGTTATTGTTATTATTATAATTATGATAGAAATGAAGTTTATTATTATTTTGTTGACAATGTTTTAATATTGTGAAGTAAGCTGATAATTAAATATAAATCAATTTCGACAATGTACATACATGTGACCTGATTTGCAAAAAGGGACACTTCTATCAAAACATTTGTGACCTGATCTGTGAAAAGACTTCTGTTAAAACCTATCAAAAAACAGTTTTGTATACATATAGAATAGTTATGCATTTATAGCAACTGTATGTATACAAAACTGAGATGTTTGCAATGTTTTATAACTCTTCCAGTTAGTGGTAACCATACTGTGACAGTTCATGATATAATAGATTGTACCATTATAACTAACCCATCTGTTGTGTACCCTCAAGTACTAGAGTATTATATCTTACTATTACTGTCTCCTACTGAGACTATTATTGCTACCAGTAAGTAGTATACTACTATTGTACTGTACTATATATGTATAAAAAATTTTCTTGCCATGTAAATAACCTGGTATATAATGGTAGTACTATTGTATAGTTGTACTGGTAAACATAACAATGTCAATATGATGTAAGTGAATGAAGATATGGTTCCTCTTGTGTTTCTATATCAGATAAATTGTCAAGTGTATGTATATTGTCAAAGTGACTGTTAATATTTCCCTAGTTGAGAAGACAATGTTTGTAGTCAAGTCCATCTTATGAACTGATCAACCATCATCTTCACAACTTATAACGCCTCATCAAGCAACAATAGCTCAGTTGATTTTTCCAGGATGCTTTCTTATTAGTAGTACTTCTACAGTACAGACTGAATTTGTACAATCAGAAAATATTGAATGCAATCCAAACAGTACTGATTCACATCATCGTACTCCTGTATCTGATAATGTATGTGATAATGAATAAGGAGTAAATGCTAAATTGAACCTATAGTTTGTATTAGTTACATAATATTTTACAATTGTTATTAGATATACTGTCCCACAAAGACTAGGGATTACCTGTATACAATATATAGTTTTATTTATAAAGGAATGTGTGTTAGAATTACATCAAGAACTGTACTAATATAAAATGACAATTTTAAAAATGAATTGCAAACTATAAAATACTATAAGTAATAGAGTAAAAGTTATCATTTGATTATATATAACATTATGATTTGTTACTCTGTATTATGTATCTAGTTAACATAATAATACTGTTGATCTATGAAAACTGATGACGGAGTTTACTAGTTATGAATATTATTAACAATTATTATTAATGTCATAAAATATATATATATATATATATATATAATTTCTTTATTACTGCAGGGTGGAGCTAGTGTCCAAGAAACATTTGAGGAGTCAGAAAAAATAAAGAGACTGATGAATGTGTTGTAGAGGCTGAGGATCCAATCTTAAAAGGAGAAGTACACCTCTTTATAATTATTAAAGTGGAATTTATACCTTAGCTCCACCAACCAATGATCCTCCAGTTCATAGCAGACCTGACGTTGATACTGCTAATATAAAGGTATTAATAAGAAGTATATTAATAATTGATTATATCATTGTGAATGTAATATATCATTTATTATAATTATGTGACAATTCAATAGACACTTTATTCAAAAAAAATCCAGCCCACAGCAGTGACAAAGTGTTTACTAAAGAATTTAAAAGGTAATTAAATTAATTGATTTCTTGTAACATACAAATTGTGCTTATTGATTTTAAAAATGTTTAATTCATACTGGATCTAACAGTGGTCATTCCATCATAACTGATCTTCAATTTAGTAATGATGATAAGTTACTCATGTACAGTTAAGTATGGTCTTCTTTCATTCATTTTGTTAAGGTAATGAAATTTGAATTCATGTTATTGCTACCAACATATTTAACGATACTACTTCAAGTTACTTAGATGTTGTTTTTGGGTTAACAATTCCTTCTATTACAGATGATATTTAAAATACCTAAAGATTATGTAATTAATCAACAACCAAATTGTGAAGTAATTGTTCTACTGAGACAGGATCCTTTACAAGCAGAACATGTCTTACAAAAATAGGGGCAAAGAAAATAACAGCTAATATAATAGTATAATTTGTTATTATAACTAATATAATAATATAATATTGTTTGTTATTTCTTCTTAATAAAGTTAATTAATATTTTGCCAGTGGACATATACTGTGATAGTACCAATATACCCAATATACTAACGGTGGACATATATACATTTTTGCCTAATATAATAAATATATGAATTGCATTAAATTGGATTAAAACATTGATGAGGTTGTCTCTATTGTTAATGTACTATTAATAATACCTGTTAATTTATCCAGTTGTGTATAAACAATATCAGATTCATGGAGTTGATGCTATGTTGCTTTGTTAGTACTGATAATCAACTATATTTACTAACAAACAAAATTGTTAGGACTACTTTTAATTTGATAATGAGTAAACATAGCAAATAATAAGGCACTTAGTCATGAAGACATAAAGCAATTGACTAACTTTACAATGGTTCATATATCATATAGAACAGATCATTAACCTGTATATATAATAAATACACATTGAAACTGAATATCAGTTCTATGCTATTAATGGAGGACATATTGTACTGACATGGGTAATCAAGATCATTTTTTTATAATCACATAAATTCATACTTTTACAGTCTTATGCTCAAGCTTCCTCCCACACATTCAACTGTATATAGAATATATGTAATAGTAATAGTGTCTTAGATTATAGGATATAATGATGAAATGTAACACAATTTTTAATATAGACCAACAATGTTAATAAAACACATTAGTTTTTGAAACCTATGGTCCCTCCTTCAGATGTTAAGACAGAAATGAATATATAAATAGCTTAGGCTATATGATTTATAGTAAATGTTAAAATTGTTAGTGATCATGTTTATTACTTAATTTATAGTACAAGTACTCCACTCAAAAAGTTGATAGTGGTAGGAATGAAAGTGAAATAAAGTTAGGCAATATGAATACATCTGAATAGAAGGAATGTCCAATGTTGATTCAAAAAACAATTAATATTTATCATAACAGTAGCATTATTAAAAGAAAGGAAAATTTATTCTAAAGAGAATAACAATAATGTATTTAACTTATATAATAGAATTATGTAATAAAATGATATGGACTTAAAATCATTGTGATGCTATTACATTTTCATAGTCATCAGTATATGTCCTACTAGGTTGTACTGTTATATATGATGGATTACTCTCTAACTCCACTCTTCTACTTCTCTTTTCAAGTATATGTACTATATGTATATATAATAGTAATAATGACGAAGTTAAACAATATAGTTTACCTTCCTCATATGCAGGATTGTTAATAATATCTTGCTGACTAACTGTATAGAATTATTATGAATATATTACTTTGTAAATACTCCACTTTTTACCTCCAACTTCATGTTGCTGCCTCTTCTTCATCCTCCAGTATACAGTAATACTAGTAACTAACACTATTATAGCAATAACAATTATTACTACAATACTGACTGCACTACTAGTAATAGTAATGAGGATGAACACAGAAGCTATACTTAACACAGATCTGATAAAATATTATTTATTAAAGATATATTTACTTGAAAAAGTAGTAGGTTCTACTGAATGTACTGATGTCATCGTTATTCCAGCTGTACTAGTGACATCACTGATCAACACAGAGACTGTGGTCTCATCATTTAATAATGTACCTAGTAGTATATATTATATAGAACAGTACACAATAGTCAGCATATACTATTTACTGGTAGGAACTATAGTCTTAGTAGGAGATGGTAGTGGTATGATATACTCCAGTACTTGAGGGTATACAACAGATGGGTTAGTTATAATAGTACCGTCATCTATATCATGAGCTGTCACAGTATTGTTACCACTATCTGGTAAAGTTATATACTGGTATACTATACTCTCCTCTATACTGGATTTACTAATATTAATAGACTTCACAGTTCCTTTATTAGAAGACTCTCTAAATATCACATGACATCCATCAGCAGTAGATCTCTCAGCAAATCTACACTCTATAACAACTGATCCATTATCAGAGTAGTACTGTAGAGTGAGTTCTTGAACATGATAGGTTGCTATGAGAAATTTTGTATAACAAAATTTTAAATTTTTAACTCACTAAAACCAATATGATCTTGGTCTTTGGTGTTGTTAAAAGAGTCTGTGATATATATAGTAAAAGTGTAGCTATTAAATGGATCCAGACCAGTAATATTATAACAGATAATGACATTATCATTATTAGTAGTGTTTCCAATATATTGAAGATGATAAGTTGTTACAATATTGTTATATTCAGTTGTACCAAATAACAGACTATTACACAGTCTAGGTGTACCATTGACCTTGAAATAATAACATTTAAAATAATAAAATAAAATAATAAAAAATAATAAAAAAATAATAAGTGTTTTTAATCTAAATTTGCTATTAATAAGATATTGTACCTTTAACTTGAATTGTGTAGTGACGTTGGTGTTAGTATCAGTAAATATTACAATATAATTTTGTATTTCAACTGTATAATCTGTAATAGAGTACAATCACTATATTTGGTAATATGTTATGTCAACTTACTTCCTGAGTATTCTCTTGTTGAGCTAACATCAATTGATACATATTGTTCAATAAAAGCTGTTACAATAACAGTATAAATATCACAGATTGTGAAGTTATTAGAAAATCCATTATTATAAAATGTATCAGTTGTATTAATATTCACTATTACAAAACCATCTTTGTTCTTAACAATAACATGATAAGTTGCAACAATTTTTTGTGGAATATCAATAGAGTAAAATGATGGAGGAGACCAGGTTACTGAAAGATTATCATCTGACATTAAAATTGTTAAGTTTCCAACTGATGATATACCTAATAAAATATGTGCAGTTATTATTAGCCTATGTTAGTGTCATATACCTTTAACAGTCAAAGTAGCACCTTTTTGTTGAAGATTTAATGGATTAAAACTTATCACACTACATTGAACAGCTATCCCATCATTAATAGGTAGTGCTTTTATAGTTAGTACTGATGACCACACATCAACTGATATGTTGTTAGTAGTTACTGATATCTTTCTGTCTTGATTACTGTGATCAGTTAGTAAATTACCTCCTACAGTCCATGATACTATATCTCCTGTACCCACACAGGTAAAGTTAGCCAGTGTGTAAAGTGAAGCAGATACTGATGAGGGAGCTATTGTGATATCTATAATATACACATAATAATAATTTTATTATAAGTACATTACAGACTTTATCCATAACAAACCATGGCAAGCAAACTCTACAGAGCAACAATATATATTATTATTTAAACTTACTAGCTCCATTTACTGACCAAATTATCAAGAGTAAGATAAGACTGGCCTTCAAGACTACCTCATCCATTATCAGTTCAAGTATAACAAGTTTTAATACAACTTTCCTTATTTGGTATGCACATGAACCAGTGCCCTGTTGCACAATTAAACTTAATATTTGAAATAAACAATAGCAGTGTTGACAATGCTAACATATATAATTTTGATTTCAACTGACATTGTAGAATAATTGTTAAAGAGGTTAATTATTTCTCTTTTATTGAATGAACTGCTTGTCAAAAAACATTTCAAATACAGAAGTGGAAGTCTATTGTAAAATTATTACAAGAGTCTCAAGTTTATTTGTGTTTTTATTATAGTCATAGTTTATAGTCATCTCTATATCACATTCATATATATTTAAGACAATTATGTACTAATAATACATGTTGCAGTAGTAGTTAACATGGAGTGCTACTTCAACTTAAAAGTCAAACTTTTAGGGTTCATCAAGATTACCTATAGGTAGTTACTGCCAAGAAATTTTATAAAGTTAGTCATACCCAAAGCCTTTGTACTTGTGGCAGGGATAAAGTATTTGCTGCTATGTATACTTTAATCAGTTTGAGCAGTTTTACCTGTATAATATATTATTATAATAACCTAAATATACAGCAATAAAACAAAGCTAGTGATAAAATATGGTAGTAACCCTTTCAGAATAATTATGAAGGTCTAGCAGGTCATTAATTGCTTCACTGTAGTTGGTTTATACCTAACCCTCAAAATAATTGGAGACAGCTTGATGAGAATCCAGTCTAGCTATATACACTTCAGTTTGTTCAGCCACAACAAATGGACAATCCAGGGATTTGTATCTCCCTTTACAATACACTTGGCAATTCATTCTCATTTCTTTTTTCTTGATTTTGTCTTCTGCTGATCATTCACTTTCTTTTTCTATGTAAATGTCACCACCTTAATATTTAATGAAGGGTGGTTCCTCTCAAGTTGCACTTGTGCTCATGATTATCATTGTAATGTCATAAATATATTTGTGACTTTCCATTTTGAGACAAGATATTTATAAAGACAACTGAACAAAACTCAATATTCTTCTGCCTCATGAGGTATGAGTAATCAAATAAAAATGATTTTGGTTTGTTTGGGAAGTCTTCTTTTCACTTTTAGAGGGATTGATACAGCTGGTAAATTATTTATAGTTTGTATTATTTTTTAAATTCTTCATTTAATCATAGTTATCACAAATACTTCCTCTTCTGTTACCACTCCACTTTATACACTGGCTACCTTTACCTGTGAGGGTATAGGAGATATACTGCAGTGGTCAGTAGGTGGTAATTCACTCACTGATCCCAGTAATCGAGACAGAGAGATATCAGTAACTACTACTAACAATATATCAGTTGATGTGTGGTCATCGGTACTAACTATAAAAGCACTACCTATTAATGATGGGATAACTGTTCAATGTACTGTGATCAGTCAGAACCCTTTTGATTTTAAAGTAAAAGGAAATACTTTAACAATTACAGGTCACTATTATATTATAAATCTTCATTTTTATTCAACAATATTCAGGTATCACATCAGTGGAAAACTTTACTTTTAGTCTCAACACTTCTTCAGGCTTGGTAGCCTGGTCTCCTCCATCATTTTACTCTCATGACATTCCACATGGGAGTACTACAATATATTATGTTTATGTTGTGAATCAAAATGGCTCTGTAATCACAGATGTTAATACAACTGATACATTTTATCAGTTATTTAGTAACCTCACAGAGTGTGATATCTACAGTGCAAGTGTCACAGCTTTTATTGAACAATACAGTTCACTTGTTACAAATGCTACTGAAGAAAATACTGGAGGTAAGATTGTATTACTTCTCTTTTTAATAAATATATTATCAGATTATACTATTGAAATACTTAACCATACTGTGAAGTTTAATATCTCTGGAAACAGTTCTATAATACAAGTACAATTTACTATCAATGTAAGGATTAACTATATAAATATATGTTGATGTAATTTATGTTTTCTAGATTAGGGATTTCCCTCATCTATGTGATAGTATCATATATGGTATTACAAAGGATAATGTTAACAATGAGACTCAGTCTTATGATCTTGTTTACATCATTGCCAATAATCTTAATGAAAAAAAAGTATATTACAATATAACTGGACTACATCCTTCTCTCAATAATACATTTACTGCATACATTATGGATTTATTTAATAACACAAAGAACGAAGATCATGTGATATTTTGTGAGTTATTAATTAATATATCCTGTGACTTTGTTATCACTATAGCAATCTATAATGTTCAAGGACTCACTCTACAGTACTACTCTAATAATGGATCAGTTCTTGTAGAGTGTAGGTTTGCTGAGAAATCTACTGCTGATGGATGTCATGTGATATTTAGAGAGTCTTCTAAAGGAACTGTAAAGTCTATTAATATCAGTATAGAGGAGAGTACAGTATACCAGTATATAACTCTACCAGTAAGTGGTAACTATACTGTGACAGCTCATGATATAGTAGATGGTACTATTATAACTAACCCCTCTGTTGTGTACCCTCAAGTACTGGAATATATCTTATTACTACCATCTTCTACTGAGACCATTTTTCCCACCAGTAAGTAGAATATGCTAACTATTGTTTACTGCTTTATGTTATCTTATTAGGTACAATATCAAGTGCTATGACAGATGATATAACTAGTACTTCTTATGTAACTGTCACATCAACACCGAGTCCTTCTACTGTTTCTAAATGGATTATCCAAATAACTTCATATAGTGGGTTGTTAGTGTTAGTGTTAGTAGTAGTGCTAGTGGTATTAGCATGTATTGTTATTGTTAGAAGACGTAAATGTGGTAATGGTCAAATAAATTCACCACCAACAGGCGTCAGCAACATATAGTGTAATAAGATCCAAAATTCAAATATATAACAATATTTGTCCTTTATTCCTATATAATATGAAAGGTCTTATTTATTTTTTTAAAGTTTTCTTACTTTTAACAGTTTGTTACTTGTTCCTATAAACTATATTAATGTCAAAATTTAAATAATATATTTATGTTAAAATTTAATTTACACTACTTATTATAAATTTGATGTCTTGTACAAAATCATTCTTAATATGATTCTGTAATGATAATTTTTAATAACGGATGAATAAGACAAGATTAGCAACTTATGATGTTCAAGGACTCATTTTACAGTCCTACTCCGATAAGTAGTTGTATATTGTAGGTTTGCTGAGAGATCTACTACTAGTATTGCTGATGGATGTCATATGATACTTAGAGAGTCTTCTAAAGGAGCTTTGAAGTCTGTTAATATCAGTAAATCCAATATAGAGGAGAGTACAGTATACCAGTATATAACTCTACCAGTTAGTGGTAACTATACTGTGACAGCTTATGATATAGTAGATGGTACTATCATAACTAACCCATCTGATGTGTACCCTCAAGTATTGGAATACATCTTACTTCTATAAAACTCAACTAAGTTTTAGAGTGATCAACTCAAGATACATATGTACTACTATGATGTCTACAATACATTATACATTTATTTACATGCATGCATACATATATACATATATTATATATATAACTATTATCAATATCACGACACATTTTTATTGATATTCATTTCTTTCTCTTATTTAGAGTCTTCTTATATATATATATATATATATATATATATATATATATATATATATATATATATATATATATATATATATATATATATATATATATATATATATATATATATATAATACTATATATATATATATATATATATATATATATACTATATATTATATATGTATTACATATATATATATATATATATATATATATATATATATATATATATATATATATATATATATATATATATATATATATATATGTAACATGGATGGTAGGAATGTCTAATATCAATTCAAAAAACAGTTAATATTTATCATAACGGCAATATAAAATTTTTTTGGATGGAGAATAACAATAAATAATATATTTAAGTTGCATAATAGAATTATGTAACAAAATGTTTGTGGAGTTAAAATCAATATGTTGATGATATTACATTTTCATAGTCATCAGTACATGTTCTACTAGGTTGTACTGTTATATATGATAGATTACTCTCTAACTCCACTCTTCTACTTCTCTTTTCAAGTATATGGACTACACAATGTAACTAAATGGGATCATTAACTAAATTACTACCTACTGTCCATGGCAAGATATCTCCATTGCCCACACAAGTAAGTTAACCAGTGTATAAAATTGAGCAGCACTGATGAAGGAGCTACTGTAATATCTATATATCGTTAGTAGTTACTGATATCTTTCTGTTTTGATTACTGAGATCAGTGAGTGAATTACCCTCTACTGTCCACTCTAACACATCTCCTGTACCCTCACATGTAAAGTTAGCTAGTTTGTAAATTTTAGAAGATACTGAAACAGGTAGTATTGTGATATTAGCTGCATTAAAGAAAGAAGGAACAGATGTATTAATTTTTCATTTATTATCACTCTCTCTAAAGGTAAATAAAAGTCCCAGAAAGATTGCCTTTTGATTTGCTGCCATAGTTTGCAGCCTTTGAAAAAAATCTATTCTCAAAATGGAAAGTCATAATTAACATTATAATGATAGTCATTGTCATATGAAATTGTTATACAACCAAAAGGTTCACCCTTTGATTTAATCAACAAATAATGAAGATGAAGCCTACCTTTAAATGAAGAACGAGTTAGCAGTACCCTACTGTTAATTTGTTTACTTTTGTAAGCATATTTCATATATACCAGTACCTTCTACATCTCTGTATTATAAGCTGTGGCTTCATATCTTTTACAAGTACAATAAAATCCATTTTCACTAACAGCTATACGTATATAAGTGAGTTTTCAATTTATACTTTGTTCTTATTCTTTAATAACGAAGTTGCCAAGTTAATATATACTGTAATTAAGTCAAAATGCACCACACACTTCCTGTAGATGTTTATTATAATGATATTCATGAGTGATAGCCACTTATCTTAATTCTCATTATTATGTCTGTAAATGGAACTAGTAAGTTTTAATGATTAATGTCCATGGGTTTATTACTATTATATTGTAGATATCCCAGTAGCTCCTTCATCAGTACCAACTATAAGAACACTACCTGTTAATTTTGGGGTCTATGTTGGATATGTTGATGAACTGACACTACTTTTAATCCTCAATATTTTAATAAGAAAAATGGAGTTACTTTAGCAGTGAAAGGTTAGTTTCTATTATGAAACATAATTAATTGACATAAATAAGATTACCATAATTATATTAACAAGATTATAAAATCATCCCAAGATATTAGCATCACTAAAATAATACATAGAGTATAATTCATTTACATTAATAGCTTCAATTTCAACAGTAAATGTAATCTAAACAAATAATTTTGGATTACTAATTGTTGAAACAGGATATGGGAACCCTTAATCTTGTGTACTCAACCCCACAGGACAACAAAATCATTAGTAATATAGTGAGTAAAAGAGACTAATGAATAATATTATTATTATAATAATTTGATAGAAATGAAGTTTTATTATTTGTTAATTATGTTTTGATATTGTGAAGTAAAGTGATAATTAAAATATTAAATTTACTTGAACAATTTGTATTAATGATAGGTATTTCATCTGTTGACCACCTTGATTTGAATTTTGCTAACATTGCCTTCTTAATCTGGTCTCCTTCATCATTTTATTCTGATGATGTTCCACAAGGAAGTATCACAACATATCATGTTTATATTAAGAGTAAAGATGGCTTTGTAATAGCAGATACTAATACAACTGATACATTCTATCATTTATATATAATAGTAAGCTCATTGTTGACTGTAATTCTCATAATTTCAATATCACGGATTTTATTGAACAATACAGTTCACATGATAAAACTATTGCTAAATACAGGAAGTTATTTATGTTATCTATTCAAAATATTGACATTTTATATCAGATTATACTAATGATGTACATGAACCTATAATGAAATTCAACAGTTCTATAATACAAGTACAATTTCCCATCAAAGTTTTTTTCATGAAACATGAAGTTCTTCAGTATATATTGTCTTCAACCAATAATGAGGTATTAGTAATGATGAATTTCTTAGACAACTAGTAGAAAGAACATGGATAGGCTTTTATACATAACCTTTTCAGTAGCACCTAATAATTTATTTGTATTAACTTTAGACAAACATGAGACGTCACTATTATCTAGATTGCTCTTGGACATTTTATTGTCATTTAATAAACACAAATCACAAATGTTTTTTATCCATGATGATTTATACACATACTGTGACTATGATTATATATTTCTTGTATAATACTAAGAAATCTACAAATTGGTATGTTAGTAGCAGCAATGTAATATTGGTAAGCACTATATACAATTATATACCAAGGATAGATCACACATTAACCTTGCATTATCAGGTAATGTTGACTTTAGCATTGACTCTTCAAACTCTGTATAACAAGGAACAATAAGAGATATATTGTTTTATGATATTAACAAATTGTGTTCATAAACACCATTTATTTCAGATGACACAGAAGGTTTCTGTATTGTAGTATTAATGCTACTACTATAAGAGAGAACTCTACCAAATCGAGTGGAACTTGATGGGTTATAACAGGAGTTGATACAGTCTATGAGAGTGGAGGCTATGCTTGAGAAGATGTAATTTGTTGTTCATGTTGTCTTCTTATGTCAAGTAACTAAATAAATTGAAATAGAAACATATCAGTTTGTCATCTTCTATTAACATTAATAATATCAGAAACAAACAACCTTTCACCAGTTATTCATCATCCTAACTTCTATTAACTAGGA
The DNA here is from genome assembly GCA_963965975.1 of Xestospongia bergquistia. Taxonomy (NCBI): domain Eukaryota; kingdom Metazoa; phylum Porifera; class Demospongiae; order Haplosclerida; family Petrosiidae; genus Xestospongia; species Xestospongia bergquistia. The sequence continues at coordinate 2,159,822 of OZ014412.1, forward strand.
ATGTTACATACTGTAATATAACTTAATACCATATAGCTGGTAATTTTGGAGGGAGAAAAATATGGCAAGTTGATATAAAATAGACTAAAAATAATAGTTAAATTTTAATTTGACAAATAACTTGTTCTGCCTACTACCATATCTCAAATTAAAATATTGAATGATAAAATTTTGGCAAAATAAAATGCAATTCACAAAGTTCACTAATATTTTCTCCTTCCAAGATTTCCTGCTATATAGTGAATGTAATGTTTTTACTGTTTACATAACAGTACATGAGAAAATCACCACATATATAGCAGTAAATACCTCATGATGACTTATATGGTAAGCATCAGGCATAGGTATAGTTAATTGAACTGGATCTTCATAACTAATACAAAGTGTAATAGAGTAATGATAGTAATATACAGTAGTAACATACTTGTTGTTTTGAGCTTGTGGATAATGTACAGTTGTTCTCTCTATTAATAGAAATTTAAAGTGAATATATTAGTATTAATAACTTCACATACCTTCACTGAATGCTATCAAAGGGCTGTTTCTCTTCTTTCGAACAATAAGACAAATATATACTATCACAAGTATTATCATTGTCAATATCACCATAACAACTAGTATAGCAGATAACAAATAGATATTTCCTGAAACTACAAATAATCATCACTATAACCTAATATATATATAATATACTTACTATTAGATATTCCACTAGTAGGTTGAACAGATGTCATTATATGAATAGTACTATTAGTGTTAGTGATCAAAGAGATTGTCTTAACATTTGAAGTAGTATCTAATAAAATATATAAAATACAATAAAAATATTGTGAATGCTACTTATTAGTAGTACTAATAATGTCAATGATAACTTCATCATTTGACATAATAAATAGTTGAGAATACAGCAAAATAATAATTGGTAAATATTACATACCGATAATAATAACAGTATGAGTTGGTAATACTAAGCTATATTCCAGTACTTGAGGGTACACAACAGATGGGTTTGTTATAATAGTACCATCTACTATATCATGAGCTGTCACAGTATAGTTACCACTAACTGGTAGAGTTATATACTGGTATACTGTACTCTCCTCTAGACTGGATTTAGTCATGTTAATAGACTTCACAGTTCCTTTAGAAGACTCTCTAAATATCACATGACATCCATCAGCAATAGATCTCTCAGCAAACCTACACTTTATAACAACTGATCCATTATCAGAGTAGTACTGTAGGGTGAGTCTTTGGACATGGAAGGTTGCTATAAGAAATATGTTTATAATAAAATCAATATTTGTTAACTCACTAAATATGATATGATCTTGGTCTTTAGTATTGCTTAAAGAGTCTGTGATATATACAGTAAAAGTATAGTTATTAAATGGATCCAGACTAGTAATATTATAACAGATAATGACATCATTATTATTAGTAGTGTTTCCAATATATTGAAGATGATAAGTTGTGACAATATTGTTATATTCAGATGTACCAAATAACATACTGTTACACAGTCTAGGCGTACCATTGACCTTGAAATAAGAAACGTCTTCTTAAAATTATTATCAATAAGATACTATACCTTTAACTTGAACTGTGTAGTAAAATTGTTTTCAATATCAATAAATATTATTGTATAATATTTTATTTTAACTGTATAATCTGTAATAGAATAAAATGACTATATTTGGTAATATGTTTTGTCAACTTAATTACTTCCAGAGTATTCTCTTGTTGAGCTCTATTAATAACATATTGTACCTTTAACTTGAATTGTGTAGTGACATTGGTGTTAGTATCAGTAAGTATTACAATATAATTTTGTATTTCAACTGTATAATCTGTAATAGAGTACAATCACTATATTTGGTAATATGTTATGTCAACTTACTTCCTGAGTATTCTCTTGTTGAGCTAACATCAATTGATACATATTGTTCAGTAAAAGCTGTTACAATAACAGTATAAATATCACAGATTGTGAAGTTATTAGAAAACTCATTATTATAAAATGTATCAGTTGTATTAATATTCACTATTACAAAACCATCTTTGTTCTTAACAATAACATGATATGTTGCAACAATTCCTTGTGGAATATCAATAGAGTAAAATGATGGAGGAGACCAGGTTACTGAAAGATTATCATGTGACATTAAAATTGTTAAGTTTCTAACTGATGATATACCTAATAAAATATGTGCAGTTATTATTAGCCTATGTTAGTGTCATATACCTTTAACAGTCAAAGTAACACCTTTTTGTTGAAGATTTAATGGATCAAAACTTATCACACTACATTGAACAGCTATCCCATCATTAATAGGTAGTGCTTTTATAGTTAGTACTGATGACCACACATCAACTGATATATTGTTAGTAGTTACTGATATCTCTCTGTCTTTATTACTGGGATCAGTGAGTAAATTACCTCCTACAGTCCATGATAGTATATCTCCTGTACCCTCACAGGTAAAGTTAGCCAGTGTGTAAAGTGAAGCAGACACTGATGAGGGAGCTATTGTGATATCTATAATATGCACATAATTATAATTATTATTATTATAAGTACATTACAGACTTTATACATAACAAACCATGGCAAGCAAACTCTACAGAGGAACAAATCATTCAAATATATTATAATTTAAACTTACTAGCTCTATTTACTGACCAAATTATCAAGAGTAAGATAAGACTGGGCTTCAAGACTACCTCATCCATTATCAGTTCAAGTATAACAAGTTTTAATACAACTTTCCTTATTTGGTATGCACATGAACCGATGCCCTGTTGCACAATCAAACTTAATGTTTGAAATAAACAATAGCAGTGTTGACAACACTAACATATATGATTTTTATTTCAACTGACATTGTAGAATAATTGTTACAGAGGTTAAATATTTTTATCTTTTATTGAATGAACTGCTTGTCAAAAAACATTTCAAATACAGATGTGGTAGTATAAAGTATAGTGTAAAGTAGTGTAAAATTATTATAAGAGTCTCATTTGTGTTTTTATTATAGTCATAGTTTATAGTCATCTCTATATCACATTCATATATATTTAAGACAATTATGTACTAATAATACATGTTGCAGTAGTAGTTAACATAGAGTGCTACTTCAACTTAAAAGTCATACTTTTAGGGTTCATCAAGGTATCTACTGCCAAGAAATTTTATAAAGTCAGTCATAACCAAAGCCTTTGTACTTGTGGTAGGGATAAAGTATTTGATGCTATGTGTACTTTAATCAGTATGAGCAGTTTTACCTGTATAATATATTATTATAATAACCTAAATATACAGCAATAAAACAAAGCTAATGGTAAAATATTATAGTAACCCTTTTCAGAATAATTATATTATTATGAAGGTCTAGCAGGTCATTCATTGCTTCACTGTAGTTGGTTTATACCTAACCCTCAAAACAATTGGAGACAGCTTGACAGTCAAGCTACATTTCAGTTTGTTCGACCGCAACAAATGGACAATCCAGAGATTCGTATCTCCCTTTACAATACACTTGGCAATTCATTCTTATTTCTTTTTTGTTGATTTTGTCTTCTGCTGATCATTCACTTTCTTCTTCTATGTAAATTTAATGTTTAGTGAAGGGTGGTTAAAAATTCCTTCTATTACAGATGATATTAAAAATACCTAAAGATTATGTAACTAATCAACAACCAAATTGTGAAGTAATTGTTCTACTGAGACAGGGTCCTTTACAAGCAGAATATGTCTTACAAAAATAGGGGCAAAGATAATAACAGCTAATATAATAGTATAATTTGTTATTATAACTAATATAACAATATAATATTGTTTGTTATTCCTTCTTAATAAAGTTAATTAATATTTTGCCAGTGGACATATACTGTGATAGTACCAATATACCCAATATACTAATGGTGGACATATATACATTTCCGCCTAATATAATAAATATATGAATTGCATTAAATTGGATTAAGACATTGATGAGGTTATCTCTATTGTTAACGTACTATTAATAATACCTGTTAATTTATCGAGTTGTGTATAAACAATATTAGATTCATTGAGTTGATGTTATGTTGCTTTGTTAGAACTGATAATTAACTATATTTACTAACAAACAAAATTGTTAGGACTACTTTTAATTTGATAATGAGTAAACATAGCAAATAATGAGGCACTTAGTCATGAAGACATAAAGCAATTGACTAACTTTACAATGGTTCATATATCATATAAAACTGATATAAAACCTGTATATATAATAAATACACATTGAAACTGGATGTGAATTCTGTATTATTAATGGAGGACATATTGTACTGACATAAATAATCAAGATCATTATATCATAATCATCATAATTTCATACTTTCCAATATTCTGCTCATACATCCTCCCACACATTCATCTGTGCATAGAATATTGGTAATAGTAATAGTGGTCTAGTTTATAAAATATATTGATAAATTGTAACACAATTTTTAATATAGACCAATAATATTAATAAAACATTTTATTTTTTAAAGTCTATGACTCCTTCTTCAAGTGTTAAGACAGAAATGGATGTATGCTAGGAGTGTATAACAGATAGTAAATGTTAAAGTTGTTAGTGATCATGTCTTGTAATATCATTTGAGTTTGTAGTACAAGTACTCAACTCAAAAAGTGGATAGTAGTAGGAATGAAAGTGAAATAAAGTTAGGTAATATGAATACATCTGAATAGAAGGAATATCTAAAGTCGATTCAAAAAACAATTAATATTTATCATAACAGTAACATTATTAAAAGAAAGGAAAATTTATTGTATAGAGAATAACAAAATAATTTGCACAATAGAATTATGTAGCAAAATGTTTGTGAAGTTAAAATTAATATGATGTTGATACTATTATATTTTCATAGTCAGCAGTACATGTCCTACTAGGTTGTACTGTTATATATGATGGATTACTCTCTAACTCCACTCTTCTATTTGTTATCTCTAATCTGTTCACTAAAATATATAATGATAGTACATGTAGTCAAACAATATAGTTTACCTTCCTCATATGCAGGATTATCAGTAATAGCTTTCTGATCAACTATATAGAATTATATAAAAAATTAATTTATAACCACTCTTTCTTACCTCCAACTTCATATTGCTGTCTCTTCTTCTTCCTCCAATATACAGTAATACTAGTAGCTATCACTATTATAGTAATAACAATTATTACTACAATACTGACTGTACTACTAGTAATAGTAATGAAGATGAACACAGACTGATTGGTAGCTAATTATAGCAGATAAAATAATAATATTTATTAAGGATATATTTACTAGAAAAAATAGTAGGTTCTACTGAGTGTATTGATGTCATGATCAAAGTTATTCCAGCTGCTCTGGTGATGTCATTGGTCAACACAGAGATTGATACATCATTTAATGTCATATCTAGTGATATAGAATTGTACATATTAATTATTATACTTACTGATAGTATTAACAGTCTCAGTAGAGGATGGCCACGGTAGTAAGATATATTTCAGTACTTGATGGTACACAACAGATGGGTTAGTCATAATAGTGCCATCTACTATATCATGAGCTGTCACAGTATAGTTACCACTAACTGGTAGACTTATATACTGGTATACTCTACTCTCCTCTATACTGGATTTACTGATATTAATAGACTTCAAAGTTCCTTTAGAAGACTCTCTAAATATCACATTACATCCATCAGCAGTAGATCTCTCAGCAAACATACACTCTACAAGAACTGATCCATTATCAGAGTAGTACTGTAGAGTGAGTCCTTGAACATGGTAGGTTGCTATGAGAAATATTGTATAATAAAATTTAAAGTTGTTAACTCACCAAATATGATATGATCTTGGTCTTTAGTATTGTTAAAATAGTCTGTGATATATACAGTAAAAGTGTAGTTATTAAATGGATCCAGACATTAATATTATAACAGATAATGACATCATCATTAGTAGTAGTGTTTCCAATATATTGAAGATGATAAGTTGTCACAATATTGTTATATTCAGTTGTACCAAATAACAGACTATTACACAGTCTAGGTGTACCATTGACCTTGTAATAAAAACAATTTGGTCCAAACAAATTTAAATTAAATCAAATTAACCTTTAATTTAAACTGAGTAGTTACAGTATAGTTTTTTATTTCAATTGTATAATCTGTAATAGAGTACAATTACTATATTTGGTAATATGTTATGTCAACTTACTTCCAGAGTATTCTTTTGTTGAGCTAACATCAATTGATACATATTGTTCAGTAAAAGCTGTTACAATAACAGTATAAATATCACAAATTGTGAAGTTATTAGAAAATCCATTATTATAGAATGTATTAGTTGTATTAATGTTTACTATTACAGAACCATCTTTACTCTTAACAATAACATGATATGTTGTAATACTCCCTTGTGGAATGTCATTGGAATAAAATGATGGAGGAGACCAAGTTAATGAAAGTTTATTTAACATCAAAATAAGTAGACCCTCAATAGATGAAATACCTAAAGAGTATAAGTAAGTATCTTTATATACAACATATGACAATACTAAAGACTAAACTTGCATACCTTCAATAGTTAAAGTAGCTCTTTTCTTTTCTATATCGTATGGATTAGAATTGATCACATTACATCCAATGCCTATTCCATCATTACTAGGTAATGCTCTTATAGTTAGTACTGATGACCACACACCAACTGATATATTGTTAGTAGTTACTGATATCTCTCTGTCTTGATTACTAGGATCAGTGAGTGAACTACCCTGTACTGTCCATGTCAATGCAACTCCATTACCCTCACAGGTAAAGTTAGCTAGTGTGTAAAGTGGAGTAGACACTGATGAAGGAGCTACTGTGATATCTGTAATATACACATACAATAACTGAATTAAGGTAAGTACATTGCAGACTTCTTTAACAAACCAAGCTATTTCTAAAAAGCAACAAACCAATTAAATATATTGTTATTTAAACTTACTAGCTCCATTGACTGCCAAAATTGTTAAAAGTAAGATAAGACTGACCTTCAAAACTACCTCATCCATTGTTTGTTGAAATAACACAAGTTTTAATTACAACTTTCTATATTTTCTTATTAGGAATGTACATCAATAGCAGTGTTGACAATACTAACATGATTTCAGCTGAGAATAATTCAAGTTAGCACTATCTTTTATTTAATAGACTGCTCATCGTAAAAATTTTCAAATACGGACATGCTAGTCTTCTGTCTTGTACATGTGGGTCTGTTACATCTCTACATATGTAGACAAGACTAACTGATATAATATTTTAAAAAATTATATCATATAACTTTTAAATATAATGAATGCAACCTAGGATGTCTAATATAGTTCTAACAAAACACTTTTCAAGGAGGTAGCTAGCCACAATGATGACAATAGTATAATTTCTGCATACAACATAAACATACATACATACATACATACATACATACATACATACATACATACATACATACATATATATATATATATATATATATATATATATATATATATAATACATATAGTCAATATATCATATTAACTATATGTAAGATCAAATGATGTGGTAGTTATTGTCTCTACTAGAACTACTGATATTGCCACCACTAATATAATAATATTTATAGAAACTACTAGTGGAATATCTTATTGTAAGTTTAATATAATATTATATATCACACGTTGAATGTACGTATTATAGCTATTAGAATTGTCTATTTGATGGTTACTGATATATTAACTTCTGTTGAGCATGCATTATTGATAACAGGAATAATTATTTGCATTTGTTATTGTTAGGGGAGGAGGAACAAATCTATAAATTCACTAAAGATATAAAGTGGTCACCTCAAGATGCACATTCAGCTCCTTTAACTAGTAGTATCACACTATCTGACAAATGTAGACAGAATGAGGTATGTCACTTCAATAGTAATACTAACAATATATCATAGCTTTTCCTGCACTAATATTAATGTATTTTGTGTCCATGAGTGTATCTATGGTTACTGTTCAAAAGGGTGTGGCTGATAGTCTGACATGTCTCCATCACGTCAATAAATATCAAAAGCTTTAAATAAACCCGAAACTCACAATTCAATGACAATTTCCTGATTCTGCCAATGTCCAAGAAACTCTGTACATCTAACATCTTACTTTATAATAAGGCAACATTAGTTCAATCACTTATAACACGTATATCAGTACATGTAAATTTATCAATGTAGTTCTTTCAAAGGACATGATATAGTTAACATGATTGCTTTGAGTTATTGAAATTAAATCACATGTGAGTTCACTGGTGATTATAATTGATATCAATTAACAAAATAACTGCTAATATACAATATATTACTATTACTATATATTAGTGAACATGTGCTAATATTACTAATATATTACTAATATATTACTATTAGTGAAGATGTACTAATATTATATACTTGTAGGTACACTTCATTCAACTCTAGTTGATGTTAAACTGGTAATGATTATGTCTTGTAGCTATAATATTATCTATGTAGTACAAGTACTTCACTCAAAAGTGTACAATGTTAGGAACAATTGGTAAAATGTTGAACTGTTTAAAATTGAGTAGTTGTGGAGAATGACTCTATACCAAATACTGTGGATATCAAAAATTTCTATTGTCATTTCAAAAAAATGTTAATATTTATCATAACAACAGCATTATTATAGAAAAAAGTTTATTGTGCATAAAGAAAATAACAATAAATTTCAAATTCAACTATACTTTGAATAATATAAAATTATATAACAGAACATTATCAAGAACAACATTAATGTGATGTTGATGATGTACTGACTGTTATATTTTCATAGTCATCAGTACATATCCTACTAGGTTGTACTGTTATATATGATAGATTACTCTCTAACTCCACTCTTCTACTTCTCATCTCTAATCTGTTCACTATAATATATAATGATAATACATGAAGTTAAATAATATAGTTTACCTTCTTCATATGCAGGATTATGAGTGATAGCTTTCTGATCAACTACATAGAATTATATGAAATATTAATTTATAACCACTCTTTCTTACCTCCAACCTCATGTTGCTGTCTCTTCTTCTTCCTCCAATATACAGTAATACTAGTAGCTATCACTATTATAACAACAACAATTATTACTACAATACTGACTGTACTACTAGTAATAGTAATGAGGATGAACACAGACTGATTAGTAGCTGTAGATGTAATTAAATATTAATATTTATTAAGGATATATTTACTAGAAAATATAGTAGGTTCTACTGAATGTACTGATGTCATCATCAAAGTTATACTAGGTGTACTAGTGATATCACTTAACAACACAGAGACTGTTGCATCATTAAATGTCATACCTAGTAATATATTATATAGAACAGTACACAATAGTCATTATATACTATTTACTGGTAGGAACAATAGTCTCAATAGGAGATGGTAGTAGCAAGATATACTCCAGTACTTGAGGGTACACAACAGATGGGTTTGTTATAATAGTACCATCTATTATATCATGAGCTGTCACAGTATAGTTACCACTAACTGGTAGAGTTATATACTGGTATACTGTATTCTCCTCTATACTGGATTTATTCATATTAATAGACTTTACAGTTCCTTTACAAGACTCTCTAAATATCACATGGCATCCATTAGAAGTAGATCTCTCACCAAACTTACACTCTACAACAACTGATCCATTATCAGAGTAGTACTTTAGAGTGAGTCCTTGGACATGATAAGTTACTGTAAGTAATAATGGTTCATAATAAAATTATAAATTTGTTAATTCACCAAATATGATATGATCTTGATCATTAGTGTTGTTATAAGAGTCTGTGATATATGCAGTAAAAGTGTAGTTATTAAATGGATCCAGACCAGTGATATTATAACAGATAATGACATCATCATTATTAGTAGTGTTTCCAATATATTGAAGATGATAAGTTGTCACAATATTGTTATATTCAGTTGTACCAAATAACAGACTATTACATAGTCTAGGTGTACCATTGACCTTGAAATAATAACAGTTTAATCCAAATTACTGTAAATAGAATACCATACCTTTAATTTGAACTGTGTAGTGACATTGGCTTCATTGTCATTAAATATTAAAGTATAATTTTGTATTTCAACTGTGTAATCTTTAATGGAGCATAATTGATTTGTTTGGTAATGTTATGTCAACTTACTTCCTGAATATTCTCTTGTTGAGCTAATATCAATTGATGTGTATTGTTCAGTAAAAGCTGTTACAATAACAGTATAAATATCACAGACTGTGAAGTTATTAGAAAATCCATTATTATAGAATGTATCAGTTGTATTAGTGTTTACTAGTTGAGAACCATCTTTTCTCTTAATAATAACATGATATGTTGTAATACTTCCTTGTGGAATATCATCAGAGTAAAATGATGGAGGAGACCAGGTTATTGAAAGACTATTCATTATCAAAATTACTAAAGCCTCAATAGATGAAATACCTAAAGAAATACATATTTAATACTAACAATATAAGTCTGTTTTTTAACAGTACCAGCTTGATCAAGCAAACATTAACTGACAACACTGGTCAAGTGCTCATACCTTTAATGGTCAATGTAGCTCCTTTTTGTTTTAAACCATAGGGCTTGAAACTAATCAAATTACATTCAATACTTATCCCATCATTAATAGGTAGTGCTCTTATAGTTAGTACTGATGACCACACATCAACTGATATATTGTTAGTAGTTACTGATATATCTCTGTCTTGATTACTGGGATCATTGAGTAAATTACCTCCTACTGTCCATGTCAGTATATCTCCTGTACCCTCACAGGTAAAGTTAGCCAGTGTGTAAAGTGGAGCAGACACTGATAAAGGAGCTACTTTGATATCTACAATATAATAGAAATAAACTCATGGAAATAAACCATTTAAACTTATACTAGTTCCATTTATAGAGATAACAATCACAAGGAAGATAATTAAAACTTTTAAAATAACTTCATCCATATTTATTTAGTAGTGAATAGGTTATCACTCATGAATACTATTATAATAAAAACCACAGGAAATATTTAGTCAATTTTAATCTAATTATAATAGATTAACAACTTTGTCATTTAGAAATACAGAAACAAGGACAAAATACATGTATTAATTGAAAAGTCACCTATTGATACTTGGATATATTTATAGTTGTTAGTGTAAACATTCAACTTGTAAAAGATATGAAGCCATAGATTAAATTTATACAGAGAAGGTAGAAGGTACTGGGCTTATATGAAATATGCTTACAAAAGTAAACAAATTAGCATTATTGCTAACTCTACTTCATTTAAAGGTAGGTTTTTGTCTTCATTATTTGTTGATTAAAGCAAAGGGTGGATCTCTTGGTTGCATAGCAATTTCATATGATAATGACTATCATTATAATGTTGTAAATATAATTATGACTTTCCATTTTGAGAATAGGTTTTTGCAAGGGCTGAAAACTATGGAAGCAAATCAAAAGGCAATATTTCTGATTGTTTTGGGACTAATATACTATGACAATTTTAAAAATGAATTGCAAACTACAATACTATAAGTAATAGAGTAAAAGTTATCATTTGATTATATATAACATTATGATTTGTTACTCTGTATTACTGTATTATTGTTACTCTGTGTTGATCTATGAAAACTGATAACTGAGTTTACTAGTTATGAATATTATTAACAATTATTATTAATGTCATAAAATATATATATATATTACCTTTATTACTGCAGGGTGGAGCTAGTGTCCAAGAAACATTTGAGGAGACAAAAAAATATAGAGACTGATGAATGTGTTGTAAAGGCTGAGGATCCAATCTTAAAAGAAGTACACTTCTTTATAATTATTAAAGTGGAATTTATACCTTTGCTCCACCCACCAATGATCCTCCAGTTCATAGCAGGTTGATACTCCTAATATTAAGGTATTAATAAGAAGTATATTAATAATTGATTATATCATTGTGAATGTAACATATCATTTATTATAATTATGTGACAATTCATTAGACACTTTATTCAAAGAAAATCCAACCCACAACAGTGACAAAGTGCTTACTAAAGAATTTAATCAAAAAGGTAATTGAATTAATTGATTTCTTGTAACATACAAATTGTGCTTATTGATTTTAAAAAGGTTTAAATCATATCAGATTTGACAGTGGTCATTCCATCATAACTGATCTTCAATTTAGTAATGATTCTAAGTTATTCATGTAAAGTTAAGTATGGTCTTCTTTCATTCATTTTGTTAAGGTAATGAAATTTGAATTCATGTTATTGCTACAAACATTCTTAACGATACCACTTCAAGTTACTTAGATGTTGTTTTTGGGTTAAAAATTCCTTCTATTACAGATGATATTAAAAATATCTAAAGATTTTGTAACTAATCAACAACCAAATTGTGAAGTAATTGTTGTACAGAGACAGGATCCTTCACAAGCAGAACATGTCTTACAAAATAGGGGCAAAGAAAATAATAGCTAATATAATAGTATAATTTGTTAGTATAATAATATAATATTGTTTGTTATTCCTTCTTAATAAAGTTAATTAGTATTCTGCCAGTGGACATATACTGTGATAGTACCAATATACCCAATATACAAATGGTGGACATATATACATTTCCGCCTAATATAATAAATATATGAATTGCATTAAATTGGATTAAGACATTGATGAGGTTGTCTCTATTGTTAATGTACTATTAATAATACCTGTTAATTTATCGAGTTGTGTATAAACAATATTAGATTCATTGAGTTGATGTTATGTTGCTTTGTTAGTACTGATAATCAACTATATTTATTAACAAACAAACAAATAAAATTATGTAATAAAATGATATGTACTTAAAATCATTGTGATGCTATTACATTTTCATAGTCATCAGTACATGTCCTACTAGGCTGCACTGTTATATATGATGGATTACTCTCTAATTCCACTCTTCTACTTCTCATTTCAAGTATATGTACTATATGTATATATAATAGTAATAATGATGAAGTTAAACAATATAGTTTACCTTCCTCATATGCAGGATTGTTAATAATATCTTGCTGATTAACTGTATAGAATTATTATGAATATATTACTTTGTAACTACTCCACTTTTTACCTCCAACTTCATGTTGCTGTCTCTTCTTCATCCTCCAGTATACAGTAATACTAGTAACTAACACTATTATAGCAATAACAATTATTACTACAATACTGACTGTACTACTAGTAATAGTAATGAGGATGAACACAGAAGCTATACTTAACACAGATCTGATAAAATATTTTTTATTAAGGATATATTTACTTGAAAAAGTAGTAGGTTCTGAGTGTACTGATGTCATCGTTAAAGTTATTCCAGCTGTACTAGTGACATCACTGATCAACACAGAGACTGTGGTCTCATCATTTAATAATATACCTAGTAGTATATATTATATAGAACAATACACAATAGTCAGCATATACTATTTACTGGTAGGAACTATAGTCTTAGTAGGAGATGGTAGTGGTATGATATACTCCAGTACTTGAGGATACGCAACAGATGGGTTAGTTATAATAGTACCATCATCTATATCATGAGCTGTCACAGTATAGTTACCACTATCTTGTAAAGTTATATACTGGGATACTATACTCTCCTCTATACTGGATTTACTAATATTAATAGACTTCACAGTTCCTTTATGAGAAGACTCTTTAAATATCACATGACATCCATCAGCAGTAGATCTCTCAGCAAATCTACACTCTATAACTACTGATCCATTATTAGAGTAGTACTGTAGAGTGAGTCCTTGAACATGATAGGTTGCTATGAGAAATTTTGTATAACAATTTTAAATTTTTAACTCACTAAAAATAATATGATCTTGGTCTTTGGTGTTGTTAAAAGAGTCTGTGATATATACAGTAAAAGTGTAGCTATTAAATGGATCCAGACCAGTAATATTATAACAGATAATGACATCATCATTATTAGTAGTGTTTCCAATATGTTGAAGATGATAAGTTGTCACAATATTGTTATATTCAGTTGTACCAAATAACAAACTATTACAAAGTCTAGGTGTACCATTGACCTTGAAGTAATAAAACTTTTTAATCTAAATTTGCTATTAATAAGATATTGTACCTTTAACTTGAATTGTATAGTGATGTTGGTGTTAGTATCAGTAAGTATTACAATATAATTTTGTATTTCAACTGTATAATCTGTAATAGAGTACAATCACTATATTTGGTAATATGTTATGTCAACTTACTTCCTGAGTACTCTCTTGTTGAACTAACATCAATTGATATGTATTGTTCAGTAAAAGCTGTTACAATAACAGTATAAATATCACAGATTGTGAAGTTATTAGAAAACCCATTATTATAAAATGTATCAGTTGTATTAATATTCACTATTACAAAACCATCTTTGTTCTTAACAATAACATGATATGTTGCAACAATTCCTTGTGGAATATCAATAGAGTAAAATGATGGAGGAGACCAGGTTACTGAAAGATTATCATCTGACATTAAAATTGTTAAGTTTCCAACTGATGATATACCTAATAAAATATGTGCAGTTATTATTAGCCTATGTTAGTGTCATATACCTTTAACAGTCAAAGTAACACCTTTTTGTTGAAGATTTAATGGATTAAAACTTATCACACTACATTGAACAGCTATCCCATCATTAATAGGTAGTGCTTTTATAGTTAGTACTGATGACCACACATCAACTGATATATTGTTAGTAGTTACTGATATCTCTCTGTCTTGATTACTGGGATCAGTGAGTAAATTACCTCCTACAGTCCATGATAGTATATCTCCTATACCCTCACAGGTAAAGTTAGCCAGTGTGTAAAGTGAAGCAGACACTGATGAGGGAGCTATTGTGATATCTATAATATGCACATAATAATAATTATTATTATTATAAGTACATTACAGACTTTATCTTTAACAAACCATGGCTCTACAAAGCAACAAATCATTCAAATATATTATCATTTTAACTTACTAGCTCCATTTACTGACCAAATTATCAAGAGTAAGATAAGACTGGGCTTCAAGACTACCTCATCCATTATCAGTTCAAGTATAACAAGTTTTAATACAACTTTCCTTATTTGGTATGCACATGAACCAATGCCCTGTTGCACAATTAAACTTAATATTTGAAATAAACAATAGCTGTGTTGACAACACTAACATATATGATTTTGATTTCAACTGACATTGTAGAATAGTTGTTACAGAGGTTAAATATTTCTATCTTTTATTGAATGAACTGCTTGTCAAAAAACATCTCAAATACAGATGTGGTAGTCTATTGGAAAATTAATATAAGAGTCTCAAGCTTATTTGTGCTTTTATTATCAAGTTTATAGTCATCCCTATATCGCATTCATATAATATATTTAAGACAATTATGTACTAACACATATTGCAGTAGTAGTTAACATGGAGTGCTACTTCAACTTAAAAGTCATAGTTTTAGGGTTCATCAAGGTAGCTACTGCCAAGAAATTTTATATAGTCAGTCATAACCAAAGCCTTTGTACTTGTGGTAGGGATAAAATATTTGCTGCTATGTGTACTTTAATCAGTGTGAGCAGTTTTACCTGTATAATATATTACTATAATAACCTAAATATACAGCAATAAAACAAAGCTAATGATAAAATATTATAGTAACCCTTTTCAGAATAATTATATTATTATGAAGGTCTAGCAGGTCATTCATTGCTTCACTGTAGTTGGTTTATACCTAGCCCTCAAAACAATTGGAGACAGCTTGACAGTCAAGCTACATTTCAGTTTGTTCAACCACAACAAATGGACAATCCAGAGATTCGTATCTCCCTTTACAATACACTTGGCAATTCATTCTTATTTCTTTTTTGTTGATTTTTGTCTTCTGCTGATCATTCACTTTCTTCTTCTATGTAAATTTCACCACCTTAATATTTTTAGTTAAGGGTGGTTCCTCTTAAGTTGCATAGCAACTACTTGTGATCATGATTATCATTTTAATGTCATAAATATATTTGTGACTTTCCATTTTGAGACAAGATATTTATAAAGACAACTGAGCAAAACTACAATATTCTTCTGCTTCAAGAAGCATGAGTAACCAAATAAAAATCATATTGGTTTGTTTGGGAAGTCTTCTACTCACTTTTAGAAAGGTTGATACAGGTGGTAAATCAATTAAAATTTGTATATATATTACACATGAATTCCTCCTTTTATCACAGATATCACACAGTTCCTCTTCTGTTACCACTTCACTCTATACACTGGTCAACTTTACCTGTAAGGGCACAGGAGATATACTGAATTGGCAAGTAGGGGGTAATTCACCCAATGATCCCAGTAATAAAGATAGAGAGATATCAGTAACCACTACTAACAATATATCAGTTGATGTGTGGTCATCAGTACTAACTATAAGAGCACTACCTATTAATGATGGGATAACTGTTCAATGTACAGTGATCAGTCAAAATCCCTTTGATTTTAAAACAAAGGGAAGTATCTTAACAATTACAGGTCAATATTATGTATTATATTATAAAACTTCATTCAACAACATACAGGTATCACATCAGTGGAAAACTTTACTTTTAGTCTCAACACTTCTTCAGCCTGGTTAACCTGGTCTTGTCCATCATTTTACTCTCGTGATATTCCACAAGGGAGTTTTACAACATATCATGTCTATGTTAAGAGTAAAAATGGTTCTATAATAGTAGATGATAATACAACTAATACATTCTATCAGTTACCTAGGAACTTCACTGTCTGTGATATTTATAATATTGATGCTAGTGTCACTGCTTTTATTGAACAATACAGTTCACTAGTTAAAAATGCTACTAAAGAAAATACTGGAAGTAAGATAATTTTAATTTTCTCTTTAATAAATTACTACAGTATCAAATAATACTATTGACATACTTAACTATGATGTGAAGTTTAGTAACTCTATAATACAAGTACAATTTCTTATCAATGTAAGGACTAATTATATAAATATATGTTGATAAAGTTATATATTCTAGATCAATGGTTTCCCTCACCTATGTAATGATATTATATATGGTATAACAAAGGATAATGTGAATGAGACAACTAAGTCTTATGATCCTGCTTACATAATTGCCACGAAAATTAATGCAACAACAATACCTTATAATATAACTGGACTACATCCTTTTCTTAATTTTACATTTACTGCATACATTATGGATATATATAACAACACAAAGAATAAAGATAGTATTATATTTTGTAAGTTAATTGTTATGCACAATGAATCATTATCACTGTAATATATATATATATAGCAACCTATCATGTTCAAGGACTCACTCTACAGTACTACTCTGATAATGGATCAGTTTTTGTAGAGTGTAGGTTTGCTGAGAGATCTACTGCTGATGGATGTCATGTGATATTTAGAGAGTTGTCTAAAGGAACTGTGAAGTCTATTAATATGAGTAAATCCAGTATAGAGGAAAATACAGTATACCAGTATATAACTCTACCAGTTAGTGGTAACTATACTGTGACAGCTCATGATTTAATAGATGATACTATTATAACTAACCCATCTGTTGTGTACCCTCAAATACTGGAGTATATCTTACTATTACCATCTCCTACTGAGACTGTTGTTCCTAGCAGTAAGCAGCATATTGTGCTGTTATATAATATAGTATATCATTATAGGCACAACATCAAATGATATGGTAGCTATGGTAATTTCTGGAACTACTGATATTACTACCACTGGTATAACATCTAGTGTAGAACCCACTAGTGAAATATCTGATTGTAAGTTTAATATAATTTATATATCATATTGAGTGTCTGTACTATAGCTTTTTGGAATCTCTACTATTTTATTCTTACTGGTATACTAGCTGGTGTAGCTGTTGAGAATTTATTAATAATAACAGGAATCATGATTTGTGTTTGTTATTGTTGGAGAAGAAGGATGAAATCTATAAAACTCAATAAAGATGTAGAGCAATCACCTCAAAATACATATCCAACTTCTTTAACTAGTGGAAACACACATCTTGACAATAATAGATAGGATGAGGTGTGTCACTTCAATAGAAGTATTAACAATATATCATAGCTTTTCATGCATTAAAATAACGTTTTTTGTGCTCATTTGTCATAAGTGTATTTATGGTTATTGTTTTGGGACCTGACAGTGCATTATGAATATGATACCTTCTTTCATATAACAGATGGGCAGATCATCATAACATGCCTGCATCATCATGTCAAGAAATATCAAAAGCTCTAGATAAACCTGAAACTCACAAATCAATGACAAATACCTGAGTCTGCCAATGGTCCATGAAATTCTACATATAGCATCTTACTTTATAATAAAGCAACATTAATTCAATCACTTATAACACATATCCAAAAAAATAAGTTAGATATTCATTTTATATATAGGAGTAGAAGTTACTCATAGTAACCAGTATGTGTTTTATTTGTAATTTTATAAAAAAGTACTGGATGTCTTGATTCAATTTCAATTTATTTTATGTTTTCTAAGCGTTAATTTTCTTCATAGAATATATAGTCAGTCATGTGACTAATATAAAATAAACATGACCAAAATACATAATTATGATAAAAGGTATTTAGGTAATAATAGTTAAATAATGTAAACAATTGTCATTGTTGGTGAGGAAATAACAGAATAATGATAATAACAATTGATGGAACAAAATAAAAATAAGTACATAATAACATACAATGGTCTAGTATTTCAGTACTAGCACTAAAATTAATTTAAGAAAATCAATTTTATTTTAGTTCAAGTAAAACACTAGAACTTATACTATACTAAGATTATTGTGGTACAATAAATTATTATAGCACAATGCATTAAACTAATACTATACTAACGTTCATATACGGTACTAGAATATATTATGTATTGTATATATATATATATGTTTTTAATGCCATTACATGTAAATTATCAATCTATTTTTTTCTGATGGCAAGATATAGTTAATTGAAGTTAAATCACTTGTTAATAGACTGGTGATTGATTATAATTGATATCATTTAATAAGATCAACTGCTATTGTACTGTAGTATATTATGTCGTGTTATGTATGCATTGTAATTATTTACAATAATTATGACGTCATTGATACATTTCTGTATATATATATATTTTGTATTCTGCCATTGTTGTTCAGAGATTAAAGATATTCAATTCAGTGAAATACCTAAGGTAGTCGTGCTAGACGGAGTTACTACAACTGGCGAAAGAGGCTGGGATACTAAGATGGCTCAACCTCAGCATGGCTATAAACCTGTAGTGTTCGGGCAGTTGGATGCATTTGACCTAGAGTCAGATAACGTTGTGGCTTACCTTAAGAGGGTGGATCTTTTCTTCACCGCAACCGATATAGGACCTGACAAGCAAGTCTCAGTGTTTTTAACTGTTGTAGGGAGCAGGACCAACACTCTGATTAAGAGTCTCACAGCACCTACCTTGCCACAGGAAAAGTCTTATGAGGATGTCAAGGCTGTGTTGCTGGCTCACTTCCAACCTAAACCTCTATTAATCGCGGAGCGATTCCGTTTCTGTCAGCACAACCAAGCAGGTGGTGAGTCAGTACATAATTTTCTAGCAGACTTAAGACGTCTAGCTATCACTTGTGAATTTGAAGATTTTCTCGATCAAGCCCTTCTCGACCGCTTTGTGTGTGGGTTGCAGAAGAGATTGTTAACCGAACCTGACCTCAATATCGCTTGCACTCTGGAGCTTGCTCGGAGTATTGAAGCTGCTGCATCAGAGACAAAGGGATTCAAAGATCCAAGCAGCATTGCAGGCACCTCAGGCAAAGTCCTCAATGTTGGAGGAGCCACCGCCGCTGCCGTCGTCTTGTTGGGCCAAAAATCGGGCCTATCGGGCGAAGCAGATGGTGTTTTGGAAAAGGTTACTCACAGTGATTGGGCAGCATGGATTGTGACTGTTCCTAAAAGAGATGGTAGTATCAGAGTGTGTGGAGACTATAAAGTCACTGTTAATCCAGTGCTAGATGTGTATAAGTACCCACTACCTCGACCAGAGGATATTTTTGCTACTCTCACTGGTAGTATTTAGGTCACTGAGTGGATTTAAAAAGACTTCATACAACAGATAGCAAGTTGAAAGCTATTGTTGATGCACCTCCACCTAGGAATGCACAGGAACTTCGAGCATTTCTAGGACTCTTTAACTACTATGGTCGATTTATCCCAAATCGAGCTAGTTTGACTCAGCCAATGAACAGTTTACTGTGTAAAGATGCTTGTTGGAAATGGACTAAAGACTGTACAAAAGCCTTCCAACACATCAAGGATGTTCTGGTATCTTCCACTTTTGTTATCCATTATGATCCTAGTTTACCCCTTAGGTTAGCAGCTGATGCTTCTCCTTACGGCCTCGGAGCTGTAATCTCTCATTTGATGGAGGATGGACAGGAACAACCTATTGCCTTTGCATCACATATGTTGTCTAAGAGTGAGCAGAACTACTCTCAAATAGAGAAAGAAGCTCTGGCACTCGTTTTTGGTGTAAAGAAGTTCCATATGTATCTGTGTGGGCGGACATTTACTTTACATAACATAACTTACAACCTTACTTAAAACAGGATCTGTTCTAGTAGCTGTTCTAAGTTGTTGTGAAGTGACAGGGAGGCTCTCTAGTTTTGATACATTGAAGATGGCTGGTTCATCAGACATGATGGGGGCTTCCTGTGATTTCAAAGATAATCTGGACAAACTGTCTGCGTTAGCATGAGCTTCTATTGGGCGATACTCTATGTTGTAGCTGTATGCTGACAAGATCAATGACCAATGCTTCCTTAGCTGCTGGTCGTCTACAGCATTGGTCATTGATCTTGTCAGCATACAGCTACAACATAGAGTATCGCCCAATAGAAGCTCATGCTAACGCAGACAGTTTGTCCAGATTATCTTTGAAATCACAGGAAGCCCCCATCATGTCTGATGAACCAGCCATCTTCAATGTATCACAACTAGAGAGCCTCCCTGTCACTTCACAACATCTTAAAACAGCTACTAGAACAGATCCTGTTTTAAGTAAAGTTGTAAGTTATGTTCGATCAGGATGGCCACAAAATTGTACCACTACCTTACGTCCTTATTGGTCCCGTAGGTTTGAATTAACAGTAGAGGGATAATGTCTATTATGGGGCATACAAATCATTGTTCCAAAGAAACTCCAAAAGAAATTGTTGGAAGAGCTACATAAAGACCACCCAGGCATTAGTCGTATGAAATCTGTTGCAAGAAGTTACATCTGGTGGCCTGGTCTTAATAAATCAATAGAGGAAGTGGTCAAAAGCTGTACTTCCTGTCAAGCTGTGAAACATTCTCCAGCTGTTGCTCCAGTATAGCCATGGACATGGCCAAATCAGCCCTGGAAGAGAATACATTTGGACTTTGCGGGTCCCTTCCAAGGTTCAATGTTCCTTATTGCAGTTGATGCTCATTCTAAGTGGCCAGAAGTGTTTGTTATGAAGGAAACTACGGCTACCAAAACCATTGAAATTTTGCTTGTCATTTTTGGTAGATTCGGACTACCGGAGCAAGTTGTTACAGACAATGGTCCACAATTTGTATCAGAAGATTTCTCCCACTTTCTGAAATCCAATGGGATTAAACATATTCGATGTGCTCCCTACCACCCAGCTTCAAATGGCTTGGCAGAACGATTTGTTCAGTCTCTCAAGATGGCACTTAAATCAACTGTTAACAGTGAACTATCTCTTCAACATCGTCTCTCAAATTTTCTGTTAAACTACCGTAGTACTCCACATGCTACTACTGGTCTATCTCCTTCATCATTGTTTTTGCATTGTCACATTCGAACTAGACTGGATTTAATCCGTCCAGACTATCCCTCTCGAGTCTTAGCAAAACAAGCTCAGCAGAAGGTTCAGCATGATCGAAGAGCTCAGGAACGAGAATTCTTTGTAGGACAATCAGTCATGGCTCGTAATATGCGTCCTGGTCCTGATTGGGTACCTGCTGTTGTCATTGAAAGACTAGGACCTCTAACATATCTAGTAGAAACAGCTGAACATTTATTATGGAAAAGACACATTGATCTCTTGAGTGAGCTGAAGATGGACAGTCAAACAGAGACTCCACAGTCTACAGAATCAGACCCTTCAGATTTGGATATTCCTTTAGGTGATACCACTCCCATGGGTACACCTCCTGAAGAAATTATTACTCCACCTGAGCCCCCTGGTCAGAACAGGAACCAAGATATTGTCCTCGAGACTCCCAGATATCCAAGACGTGATCGTTGATCTCCAGATTGGTATGGTCCATATGTTAGAGTTGTCGAGTATGTTTGAACTTAGTCGGAAGGAGTGTAGTATATTGAGACTTATTATGTTATGTTATGTATGCATTGTAATTATTTGCAATAATTATGACGTCATTGATACATTTCTGTGTATATATATATATATATATTGTATTCTGCCGTTGTTGTTCAGAGATTAAAGATATTCAATTCAGTGAAATACCTAAGGTAGTCGTGCTAGACGAAGTTACTACATGTACAATATATATTACTATTACAATATATATAACAGAACATGTACTAATACTATTATAGTAGAATTAATTAGTAGGTATGCTTTATTCAACTATAATTGATGTTAAACTATCAATGATTACTTCTAATAGCTACAATATTATATATGTACCTCAACTATCCCACTCAAAAGTAGACAATGTTAAGAATAATTGTTAAATTGTATAACTGTTTACTAAGGTCTGTTCGTGCTCACCTTGCCGGTAAAAAAATTATCATAACTTTTATCAAAGTCAAAATTTCAAAGTCAAGTGGTCTCCTGACGATCATCCGGTTCTTTTGATGTCATTTTTATATGATACAGCCAACAAGAGCAAGATTTGTTGTACTTTTCATAAGCACGATGCCATTGACCATGAGGAATGTGATCTCGTGAATTTCGATAAATGGCTGCTGTTTAAAGAGAGAAACCAGAAATTCATTCTAACTGTAAAAATTTAATCATATAGATATAGGTAAAAGTACTATACTACTATCATTAATAAATTGTTCTTACAAGAAATGAAAATCAACTCTATACACACGGACATGTGATTATGGGCAATGACTCTATACTGAATAGTAAGGATATCATAAATTTTATTTTTGTCATTTCAAAAAAATTAATATTTATCATAACAAAAGAAAATAACAATAAACATTGTATTGAATTACACTTTGAATATTATAGAATTATATAAGAGAACTTTAGAGAGATCAATATTCATTTTATACTGATGACATATTTAGTTATCAGTACATGTCCTACTAGGTTGTACTGTTATATATGATGGATTACTCTCTAACTCCACCCTTCTACTTCTCATTTCAACTACATGGACTATGTTTATGTATAATGATGAAGATATATGATGAAGTTAACATTATCAGTAAAATTAATTGTCAGATAAATAATAATTACTTTAAATAAATATTTATTATAAAGTAACACTTAATTAAAGTAAAAATTCCTAAATACTACATGCTTAAGAAACAGGACCACTGTAAGGCCCAGAGGGGTAGGAATGAAGTTTAAGTTGGGGGGACTGACCTTACATTTAGTTGCGTTATATTATTAAAAATCAAAAATGACCAAAAATTAATTTATCTGTGGTTAAAAGAAACAAACTCTTTAGCTATTTCTAATAAGTTTATGTTATCAGTATGGTCCTTATGTGTATGTAACAGCATGACATGGTTTAGTTGTTCTTGGGTCATAGTACTTCGTAGGTAATTTTTTAGTCGGTGTAAAGTTGAAAAAGTGTGTTTCGCTGTAGCAGAAGTCATTGGTATGGTTAGATACAGTCTAATCAGGTTAACACAATAACCACTTCAGTTAAGAGGTTATTGTGTACATAGTCTTGAGTGCAAATCAAGGGGGGCTCAGGCCCCCCTGATTTGAAGTTGGGGGCTTCAGCGCCCCTGCCCCCTATGTACCGGAAGTACGTGGGCGTTTCCAATCCCGGTTACTTGGTCTATCTCTATACAAACCAAGAATCACCCCTTGAGAAGGTTGAAAGAGGCGATAAAGCGTTGTTCCTATTTCTTAAAATTTGTCTTGGAATCAAGTCATTAAAAGGTACTTACAATACACCTTTCATTAATTAACTGAAAGCAACCTGTTTCGTCTAATCCAGATTTGTCTACTAGAACACTCGCTATTCTCAATTCGTCTTTGATATTATTAATAGTTATTGTAGTTAATTAACTTCGAGCGGTTAATAGTTGAGAAGTATCAACTTAACAGTTTAATACTGAAAAGGCTATTAGGTTTCTCACTAGCTGAAGAGTATATAAGTGAGGTATAGAGAATATAGGATATGGTTTTGCAAAATACATTACTGAGAGAACTTGGTGGGTTGGAATTTAATAACTTTAATTTATCACTTAAGGTAATAATATCTGAAAATTTTTTCAGCTTTTTTTTGATGCAATCATGTGAAGATACTTGTTCTAATAGTTGATTATGCTTTAAAAATTTTTAAACCCTAGTACTTTGCAGAAATGTAGTTTGATTCCTTAATATCTGCAATATTTGGAGACATCAAATAATAATATTAAAGAACCTAGAGGGCTGAAACTTTTGAAAATTAAAGATGAAGTCAATTACTACAATTATACGGTTGGATTTATTTCTACAAAAATATTTGACATTTTTACAAAGCTATAAACCTTGCTTACTTTAATCACTATTATTATTATATGTTATACAAATTGTACAAAGAAATGCATCTGTAAAAGTACTATATCTATTGATCGTTTTCGTTCTTGAACTTGTCAGCAGGTTGTTACATTATCCATAGAATCAAAAATCACAACAACAGTATCTAACAGTGCAAAAGTCACCATCTTGATAACGAATAATCGATTTTCATTAATTAAAGGCAATGAATACACTTAGTGTCAGGTTATTGATAAGTGACTTTCGCGGGGTTAAAATAGTTAAATAAAATGTATTAATTATTATTGGTATTATTATTATTATTATTATTGTTCGTAGTCTTATGTGCCTTCATCTCAAAGCAGACCATGCTTTAATAACAATAATAAAAACAATAATAAAAATAGTAATAATATATTTGACTATTTTAACCCCGCGAAAGTCACTTATCAATAACCTGACACTAAGTGTATTCATTGCCTTTAATTAATGAAAATCGATTATTCGTTATCAAGATGGCGACTTTTGCACTGTTAGATACTGTTGTTGTGATTTTTGATTCTATGGATAATGTAACAACCTGCTGACAAGTTCAAGAACGAAAAAGATCAATAGTTAGTACTTTTACAGATGCATTTCTTTGTACGATTTGTATAACATCTAATAATAATAGTGATTAAAGTAAGCAAAGTTTATAGCTTTGTAAAAATGTCAAATATTTTTGTAGAAATAAATTCATCCGTATAATTGTAGTAATTGACTTCATCTTTAATTTTCAAAAGTTTCAGCCCTCTAGGTTCTTTAATATTATTATTATTTGATGTCTCCAAATATTGCAGATATTAAGGAATCAAACTACATTTCTGCAAAGTACTAGGGTTTAAAAATTTTTTAAAGCATGATCAATTATAAGAACAAGTATCTTCACATGATTGCATCAAAAAAAGCTGAAAAAATTTTCAGATATTATTACCTTAACTAGTAATAATAATTAATTAACTTTAGTAATAATTGTTCCTAATTAATGAACTATGAATACTTATTATAGACGAATTGTGAATAACAAGTGTTCTAGTAGAATCTGGATTAGATGAAATAGGAGTAAATGAACCAGGTATAAATTAATTAATTAGGATTTGTGTTACTACAATAAATTATAGATCTTATATACAAAGCACATTGAATTTTTTTATAACTTTTGAATTTACTTACTTCCTTTACATGTTATAAAAGCTAAAAAAAGCTACAGTTTATCTATAGCACAGATATTTCTCATATGAAAGTCAATGCAAATCAGTTAAACATCATATTATAAAATTGTGACTGTACAAATAAAAATAAAATAAAAATGTGAGGTTTGTGCTCCTCTTCTACTCTTTCTGTAATTATTGGCTCCTGTTAGTGGACTATTCAAAAATTGTCCATTATCAGAAGTAAAATAAGTATTTTGATAGTACTACTTATAAGTAATGGTGTTTTAAGAAGGGCTTTTTTCCAATCATTTAACACACAGTTTTCAATAATATAGTAGACCTATAGTTATCAGATATCCTTTCTTGAAAAAGGAAGTACTGCTTCATGTGTTTTTAAGATAATAGATTGGCATTGTTCTAAACACAACATCTCAATTTTTAGCACTAGTATTTTAAAAATAAGGTTGCCACAAGTTAAATTCTTTCATATGTCTTGAAAGTCATGTAACAAGATTATAATTAATTGTAAAAGTCATCCAAAGAATAGTTTAAAAGCACTGTTGTTGCTGTACAGGACTTGATTATTACTTAGTTTTAAGAATGGAAAGATATATATTATGAAATTTCACAAATATGTTTCTTGCGTAAGAAGTTTTAATTACTACTAATTCATTGCAAAAGTAATAAGATTCATTAGTTGCTATGTGCATTGGCAGTTACTTTATATGTGTAATTTCATCTGTGCATGGCATGCCAGCTAGAGAATACAATTCAAAATGTTTCATCAATTACTATAATTCTTTTGAAAGTTCATCTGTGGTAAACATTTGATGAGGCAAGTTTTAAAAAAAATTCAGATGCAATTTTAGGTTGGGTAAAATTGATGACATAGAGACTACATTAACAAATCCTACAGAACCATCTAGCTTCAGCCATGACTCCAAACACTAACTGTGTTTTTTAAATATGGCTTATTACATGCATTTCCTTAGTCTTTCTGTTGATCATCAACTCACGGATGCTTTGCCAATATGTTACAACATGAGATCATCTTAAGAAACTTTTTTATCACCGTCTTTATTATATGGTCTGTAAAAGGAGCTAGTGAGTTTAAATAATTGAGTATTCATATTTAATATTATGTTAATACAGATATCACAATACCTCCTTCATCAGTATCTACTTCACTTTATACACTGGCTAACTTTACCTGTGTGGGTATAGGAAATACACTATCATGGACAGTAGGGGGTAAATTACTCACAGATCCATTTAATCAAGACATGGAGATATCAGTAACTACTAATAATATGTCAATTGATGTGTGGTCATCAGTACTAACTATAAGAGCAATACCTGTTAATAATGGGATGAATATTCAATGTGTTATAATAAGTTCTAATCCATATCGTTTTATTCAGAAAGGAGCTACTTTAAAAATCAAAGGTATTTAACTGCTTTGATTACCTTGACCTCATGTTTAACAGGTGTTTCATCTGTTCAAAAATTAGCATTCTTTTTACTTGGATCCTTTTTTTCTTTGATCTGGTCTCCTCCATCATTTTACTCCAATGATATTCCCCAAGGAAGTATTACATCATATCATGTTCGTGTTATGAGTAAAAATAACTTTGTAATAGTAGATGATAATACAACAGGCACATTCTATCAGTTACCTAGTAACCTCACAGTCTGTGATATTTATACTGCTAGTGTCAAAGCTTTCATTGAACAATACCGTTCACTTGTTACAACTATTACTAAACAATATACTGGAAGTAAGATTCAATTAATTACTATTTTAATGTATTGTTAAGCATGGTAGTGCCTGCTATGTAGAGATGACCTCTCCCCATTTAAGTTAATTTTGTTGTTATTTAAGCACCTACCTGCCATTATCAAGTCTTCATAGATAATAAGACTTGACATTATTAACTAAAAAACCTCTTGCAAAAGTGGAGAACTAGAAATTAACTAATTTTAGACCCCTCTTCCGTTTCTATCTCACTATATAGCACAATATTACATGAAGTTTTTGTAATAATGTTATGATAACAAAAACCTTTTTAAAAGTGATTGAGAATAGGCTACACAGTGTTTCCTTAACTCAAAATTGTTCATGGATTACGTGCAATAATTTCTTGTAATCTAGGTATCAATAATTAACAGCTATATTTCTAAATTATAACTAAACATGATACTACCATGTTGTGAATATTATTAGATGTGTAAATGCTGTTTAGTTGCTTGTAGTTAATTTGTAGTGCAGAAACCCTATGTTTCCATAAATTATACTTATTATAATTAAGCAAGATCATAATTACAAAAGTCATTCTAAAATTATTTTGTATGTGCTATAGTTGCATCAGTCATGTCTAATTTAAAGTGCTTTCATTGGTTGCAATGATGCAATGGCAGTTATTTTGTGTGAGTTTGTCAGTTTCAAAAGTTATATACAGCAATATGTAAATGGAGGGAGTAAACATGTATGAAAATATATATAAATGTATACTGTATGGGCCAAAACAACCATCAAACTAAAAGTTTAACATAGATTATTTTTCTTTTTCACAATCTAATA
This sequence comes from Xestospongia bergquistia, assembly GCA_963965975.1. NCBI lineage: Eukaryota > Metazoa > Porifera > Demospongiae > Haplosclerida > Petrosiidae > Xestospongia > Xestospongia bergquistia. The sequence goes on from OZ014412.1 coordinate 2,188,534, forward strand.
TTTCTTGCTCATTTTACTACCAATATAAACAATATCCACAATAACCAAAATATCACGTTTCAAGAATTCAGCCATTATAATTACACACTTACTCCACACTAAAATATTCAAAACATATCTTGTAATATACATTGATAAAAAATATTTTTATATACTACACAATCATATACTTATAAACAACATTTCATGAATCTTAATATTATTCTCATCATCAAATTTTAATAAACAAATATTGTCAATAAATGGCAAACAAGTAATAAAAAAATAGATAATGAAAGTGAATGAGGGATAGTCATCCTAAAAAGTAATGAAATAACTTTTAAGGTAAGAATAACATTATACAAATTCACACTAGTAGCTTTGTAACTATGTGGATAAGAAGAAATACAATAAGCTACTTACATAGAGTTATATATGAATTTGTGTGTACAATGCATTGTGGATACCTTGTTTCAATGCTCTTGTATTGTCACTCCAACATCTACTTTCATTTCTAAATGTTTTTTATTACTTCTTATTTTTATATATCAGATTATTCTACTGATATACTTAATCATACTGTAAAATTTAAAAACTCTGGAAACAATTCTATAATACAAGTACAATTTACTATCAATGTAAGGACTATAATTATTATATAAATAATTAACAATAATTTCAATTGATATATATTTTCTAGATCAAAGGTTTCCCTCACCTATGTAATAGTACCATATATGGTATAACAAAGGATAATGTTAACAATGAGACAACAACCTATCATCATGTTTATATTAAGAATGTTACTGATGTTAATGAAACAACAATATATTATAATATAACTGGACTACATCCTTCTCTCAATTATACATTTACTACATATATTATGGATTTATTTAACAACATAAAGAATGAATATCATATGACATTTTGTGAGTTATTAAAATTTATATATCTTCCATATTTGTCCTATCACTATAGCAACCTATCATGTTCAAGGACTCACTCTACATTACTACTATGATAATGGATCAGTTCTTGTAGAGTGTAGGTTTGCTGAGAGATCTACTGCTGATGGATGTCATGTGATATTTAGAGAGTCTTCCAAAGGAGCTGTGAAGTCTATTAATATGAGTAAATCCAGTATAGAGGAGAATACAGTATACCAGTATATAACTCTACCAGTTAGTGGTAACTATACTGTAACTGCTCATGATATAGTAGATGGTACTATTATAACTAACCCATCTGTTGTGTATCCTCAAGTACTGGAATATATCTTACTACTACTATCTCCTACTAAGACTGCTATTGTTACCAGTAAATATTGCACATCACTGCTTTGTGATTATTTCTTGCTAGGTACTGAATTGAGTGATAAAATTACTATTTTATTTTTCTCTATTGAGACATCTTCTCTGACAAGTGATATTACTAGTATTACTGGTATAGTGACATCAGTAGTACCTACAAGTGGTACATCAAGTAAATATATTGTTAACAAATATATTAATTAATTTGTCAATTAGCTACCAAACAGCCTGTGCTCATTATTACTACTTGTAGTGTAGTAATAATAATTGTTATTGCTATAATAGTGATAGTCACTGTTTATTTGAAGAAGAGATGTAAGGTTAAAGGTTAGAACAAAAACATTTCGGACTTCATTATATCTTATATATACATGTGTTCTGTTGATAATAAACAAGATAATGAGAAAGGTACTGCTAACTTTTATGCATTGATTTTAATATATACAGGTCTACCTGCATTAACTAACATCATTCCAATATCAAATGACATTGAAGAGAGTAGACCATCTATTGACACTTTAGCAGGTATATTTGTTTATATTCTGATCTTGTCATAGTATGAATAATTAAACTCACAGAAAGAGATGATCTTATTTCCATACCAGAGCAAAAACAAACATCTTTTATGACCACAAAGTCTCGTGATAAGTCCTTTATGACCACTTCCAATATCTTTCTGGAATCCCAGTATGATGTCAAGAGACAGAAACATTTGATTAGAAAAGTCTTTAATAAATATAAAATTCATGGACAAATACATGACTCACGTCTATGGCAACTAGCTGAAGAGATGGCCAAATCTGATCTTGTTCCTCCGGAACTTGCATTCAAGTCACCTTCATTTGAAGATATCTGTGATAACTTTATAGAGAAAATGGAATCATGTTCTGATGTAGAATATCATTGCAGGATGTTCCTAAAAATATGTTCTGAATTTAGTGGCAGTCGTATTGCATTTGTTGGTAGAGATATTCAACGTGATTTGAGGAGTGAGGGTGTGATCATAAACATAAACTAGAACTAAAACTAGTCAAAATTAGAGTACAGTTGATTTAGGATTTGTAATAAAAGTTGTATTGTAAATGTATTCTCACCTCCTGTGAATTAGGATTAGATATTTTGTTGCTATGAAATTATTAAAATTTTTGTTACTTGTATTTTGCTCATAGTACCAATATTGTCGAATTAATTAACTATTATCTAATTAATTATTAATTTACGAATGAAATTTCATGGAAAACACCATATTACTCGGTCCGTTACAGAGCTGAACAGTTAAACACACAAGATTCATTTATTATAATATTTCCCATTATTAGTTACAGTAATATTATAATCACTGTAATTAGAGTAATGTTCACATGTTATATTAACAGATAAATGAGTAGGATATAATGGAGTACAATTAACATCAATAACTTGTATATGGAAGTACTGATGTTAATAAAGTTAAATTCTAGACTTGGAGAAGGTAACCATATTACTTGAACACATGTACAGTGTCTCTGTATTAAACTATTCTATTGAATTGTTCTCATCGTATATCAAAGTTAATAAAACATTACTATGTGATAAATATTGGTGTTGTTCTGTACAATATAATTATACATTGTATATGGAACAAGCTAGGGCATATTATATAATTTTCATATTAATTTAATATCAATGTAATTTCATTTATGTAATAGTGATAGTAACTATGACAAAATGAAAGTAATGAAATCAAAAGGAGTAACTTAACATTTCCATAATTAAACCAAGTTATTTTCTATTTAAAAAAGAAAACATTTACATTCATCATTCTATATTGAATTCTGTTAACATTTTTTATTATATCACTCAACTTTAGAATGCACAAACTATAGTTGAGGTGTAGAGTTATCTTCCTCAGGTGTACTAATATTGTCTGGCACATCTTGAATGTATGTGATATGAGAAAGATAAGGATCAGATGAAATAATTTCTGATAGGCTATAAGAATTATGTTGAGGGTTCACTGGTTCTTGATATGAAGTGCTATTACTTGTTTGATGACTTTGATCATTCTCTTTTCTAGTAGCTGCTATGTTCGTCAAGTTTTTGTTGTTAGCTAAAATAATAATAATAAGCTATATAATAAATTACAAACTTTACCAAAACAAGGAGTTTCATTATTGTCATTGAGATGATATTTAGTTTCAACTGTAATTAATGAGAAAGTGATTTCTATAAATGTCATTGCTATGACAAATTCAGTATTTACCAATAGTTTTATTAACATGGTCTAGTCTTTGATGCCTTTGTGGATTAACATTCATCATAACACAAAATCTACTTTCACTATCTTGTACTGCATTAGTTTCTGAAACTGTATGTCTACTGTTATCAAAGGCACCCAATTTTTCATATGTTCCTAAACTATAACAATTATTATTTGTCAAATAAACAATGTACCTTTATGTTCTTGTTCTTCTCTTGAAACATCTGGTACTTTAGTACTCTCTTCAATTGTCTGTGATAATATCAAAAATGAAGGATGTCTTAGGATAAGGCACTTCTAGGAATAAAGATAGCTAAGGTTGTATATAAACTTGTGAATTCAGTAACTAGTATTTAAAAAAACATGAGTCATTTTTCAGTATGTTTAGTTTAAGATGAAAGCTCCATTGCATATAAATATATTAGGAGACAAAAGTATATATTGTTACAAACACTTGTAAATATGTTATGTGATAGCTATGTCCATACAACTACCTTTGGAGCCCGAGGCTATAATAATTCAAAAACAACATTGTACTTCTGTGTGAGGTAATGTATGATAATACGTACTTCTAATTAAGTATATTACCATTATGTTAAGGTGACCATCAATAACACTATACTGCACTGGAGCACCACTAGTGGGTGGAACTATGGGACGAGGTGAAGGAAATCCCACTTCAGCATAATGATTTGTACTTGTTTCTCCCTCTGAAGTATTATTCATTACTAGATCATTACGCTCTGAGATAACTGATGTTGTACTCTCCTCTGACGAATTATTACAACTTGGGGTTGTAGGATCACTTGATATGGCATTGCCATTATCTTTAGGTATCATTGGCTCTTTCAAAGATTTTGCATCAGTTATGTCATTAGTGGATTGGTTATTGTAGGATTGGATATTATCATATAATGGATTATCTCTAGGTCTGTCCTATAGTAATAGATAAAGTGATCATGATTGTGATACACACTCAGACTCCAATAAGAGCAATAGTAAATATTATTATCTTCAATTTACATTCAATGTAGTTTTACAAAGACAAAACAATATGAATATACCAATCAAAATATAGACAATGTTTGCGAGATATTTATATTTTTGATGTAATTTATACCATAGTTACAGTTCCCTTGACAATAACAACACCATACATAATGTGACATATAGTGATACCATTTATGATGATATAAATAACTCAGCTGTCTATGTCTGACTATCTACATTATTGTATAATACTAAGAAATTGGCAACTTGCTACAATTACAGCAAAAAAATTGATAGTAGTACTAATAATTATATAATTAATATAATATAATTAATATAATTTCTATAGTAATAATTATATATTAAACATAAATCACAATGATCACTTACATTATTTAGTAGTGTTGATTTCATCATTAACTCTTCAAACTTAGTATCACAAGGAGTACTAAGATATGTATTGTTTAGTAATAGCAGATCATGTTCACTAAAGCCAGTCATAGTGATGGTATGAGAAGACTCTGATAAGGTGGGTGGAGGTTGATACAATATAACATCAGGTGATATAGGCTGTGATGGTGAAGATTGTACTTGAGGAAGTATGGTTGTTTGTTGAAGTTCTCTTCTTAAGCCAAGTAACTATACAAAAATAGTGACATTTTCAATATTTAAAGTTTGTCATTCTTTATTAACACTAGTAGTAACACAAGACAAAACATCTTTCATTGATCATATATAAGGGATAATAAACAGACATATATAACTTAAGAGAAAGTGAATACAATGTATTTACTGTTTATAAAATTGGAAACAGTGTGAGGAAATCATCCATAGCACCTACTACATAAACTGTACTTTCAGTGTTCAGTGTATGTATTAACTGTACATACCTCATCATGACTAATATGATAAGGGTCAGGTATTACTGTAGTAAGATTGTCAGTTGTTGTAGTTAACTGAAGCAGTTCTACATAACTGATATTAAGTGTATAAAATAGTACATCAAAATTAATATCTTAAACATACTTGTTGCTATTAGCTTGTTGACAACGTACTATTGTTCTCTCTATTAGTAATAAAAAAAGGATAATTAATAATAGTTAGTTGCTCATACCTTGATTTTGAGTCAAAGATTGTTTGTTCCTCTTTCGAACAATAAGACAAATAATAAGTAATATTATTATAAACATTATTATCAGCACCATTCCCACGCAAGGTAGAATATATAAATTTTTTGGACCTAGTACAATTGGAATATCATAAATATAATGTAACCAATACATCAACATACCATTACGTATTTGACTAGTAGGTTCTACAGATGGTGTTATACCAGTAGTACTAGTTTTGTAACTGAACAAAAGAAGTATCTCATCACTTGATATAACATCTAACAAAAGATCATGAAGCAGTATGCAATAGTCTCTACATCACTAACTAGTAGAAGCAACAGTCTCAGTAATAGGTGGCCATGGCAGTATAATATATTCCAGTACTTGAGGATACACAACAGATGGGTTAGTTATAATAGTACCATCTACTATATCATGAGCTGTCACAGTATAGTTACCACTAACTGGTAGACATATATATTGGTATACTGTACTCTCCTCTATACTGGATTTACTCATATTAATAGACTTCATAGTTCCTTTAGAATACTCTCTAAATATCACATGGCATCCATCAGCAGTAGATCTCTCAGCAAACCTACACTCTACAACAGCTGATCCATTATCAGAGTAATACTGTAGAGTGAGTCTTTGAACATGGTAGGTTGCTATAAGAAATATTGTTCATGATAAAATAATAAATGTGTTAACTTACTAAATATGATATGATCTTGATCTTTAGTTTTGTTTAAAGAGTCTGTGATATATACAGTAAACATATAGTTATTAAATGGATTCAGACTAGTAATATTATAACAGATAATGACATCATCAGTATTAGTAGAAGTGTTTCCAATATATTGAAGATGATAAGTTGTTACAATATTGTTGTATTCAGTTGTACCAAATAACAGACTATTACACAGTCTAGGTGTACCATAGACCTTGAAATAGTAACAGTTTTATCTAAATTTGGTATAAATTTGATAATGTACCTTTAACTTAAACTGTGATTTGAAACTGTTTTCAGTATCAGTAAATATTACTGTATAGCTTTGTATTTCAATTGTATAATCTGTAATAGAGTACAATCACTATATTTGGTAATATGTTATGTCAACTTACTTCCTGGGTATTCTCTTGTTGAGCTAACATCAATTGATACATATTGATCAGTAAAAGCTGTTACAATAACAGTATAAATATCGCAGATTGTGAAGTTATTAGAAAATCCATTATTATAAAATGTATTAGTTGTATTAATATTCACTATTACAAAACCATCTTTGTTCTTAATAATAACACGATATTTTGCAACAATTCCTTGTGGAATATCAATAGAGTAAAATGATGGAGGAGACCAGATTACTGAAATATTATTATTTGGCATTAAAATTGTTAAGTTTTCAACTGATGATATACCTAATAAAATATGTATAGTTATTATTAGTTTAAATATATTTAAATGTTATTATGTATTGACACAAATGTTTACTATGACACTGTCTATGCTAAAACCTATATACCTTTAACAGTCAAAGTAACACCTTCTTGTTGAAGATTTAATGAATCAAAACTTATCACACTACATTGAATGCCTATCCCATCATTAATAGCTACTGCTTTTATAGTTAGTATTGATGACCACACATCAACTGATATATTGTTAGTAGTCACTGATATCTCTCTGTCTTGATTACTGAGATCAGTAAGTAAATTACCACCTACAGTCCATGACAATACATCTCCTATACCCTCACAGGTAAAGTTAGCCAGTGTGTAAAGTAGAGCAGACACTGATAAGGGAGCTACTGTGATATCTATAATATACACATATAATAACTGAATTATATGTTAAGAATTTATCTTTTATAAACTAATCAATTTCTATAAAGCAACAAATTATTCAAATATATAATCATTTAAACTTACTAGCTCCATTGACTGCCAAAATTCTCAAAGTTAAGATAAAACTGACCTTCAAAACTACCTCATCCATTATCTCCTGAAATAACACAATTTTTATTGCAACCTTCCATGTTTCCTTATTAGGAATGCACATCAATATCAGTGTTGACAATACTAACACAATTTTAACTGACATTATAATTGTAGAAATTTAAGTTAGCACTATCTTTTATTTAATAGATTGCTTATCATAAAACCTTTATATACAAAAGTGTTATATACTCTCTTGAACATGTGCGTTTATGACATCTCTACATATGTTGATGCAACTTCATTCACAGTACTAACTGATATAATATTAAAAAGCTTATATTACATAACTTTTAAAAATAATGAACGTGACATAGGATGCATGGCTAGCATTGTTCTGATTAAAAAAACTTGCAAGGAGGTAGCCATATAGTGCATGTGATGGCAATAGAATATTTGTACATACAACACAATAAATTTGTAGTTATTTTGAACACAAAATATCGAAAACTTTGTTCAAAAGTAGATGTGATGTAGAGATGGTTCTAATTTAACTAAGAAAGGGAGTTTAAACAAGATAATAGCAATGGGCTGACTTCATTTCTATTATCCTTTTTACTTTGCATTGTGCTATTTCATGGAAATATTTAACAAATTGTTTACAGTCATTTCATAACATAAACTTTTAAGTAAAGAAATTTTGTGTACTTATGTGGAGTCATTAAAGTTAAGACTAAAAATGCAAATTCAATATTGCTAATTATAACTTATGTATCCATTTTTAATGTGAAAAAGAACTGGACACGTCTTAGTCACGAGGCAAATAGATAAACTTAGAGAGATATGAAGTCTCTGGAATTGACCATTTGTTGTAAACAAACTGAAGTGTATTTAGACTGGATTCCTATCAAGTTGTCTCCTGTTGCTTTGAGGATTAGATCTAGTTCAAATAAAATAATAGAATAATGATTTTTGTGTATTCATCTAAATGCTTCTTATCATAATTCTGGTCATGCTTCATAATACATTTGCCATGCTTTCTCAACATCCAATTTACTCTGACATTTGCTTTCTTGATTTTGTCTTCTATTGATCCTCCTGTTTGTTCATATGTCAATGTAACTACTTTAATATTTTAGTGAAGGGTGGTTCCTCTTAAGTTTCATAGCGACTAGTTGTAATCGTGATTATTATTTTAATATTATAAATATATTCATAACTTTCCATTTTAAGTAAGGTATTTGCAAATAATATAATATTTTTCTGCCACAAGAAGTATGAGTAACCAAATGAAAATAATACTGATTTGTTTGGGAAGTCTTCTCCTCACTTTTAGAAAGGTTGATGCAGCTGGTAAATTATTTATAATTTGTATTATTACATAAATTCCTCATTTAATCATAGCTATCACAAACAGTTCCTCTTCTGTTACTACTCCACTGTATACATTGGCTAATTTTACCTGTCAGGGTATAGGAGATATATTGTTATGGAGAGTACATGGTAAATCACCCTTTGATCCCAGTAATCAAGACAGAAATATATCAGTAACTACTAACAATATATCAGTTGATGTGTGGTCATCAGTACTAACTATAAAAGCACTACCTATTAATGATGGAGTAACTGTTCAATGTACTGTGATCAGTCAGAACCCTTATGATTTTAAAGCAAAGGGAAATATCTTAACAATTACAGGTCAGTTCTTATTATAAGACTTCTTTATATTCAATAACATATAGGTATTACACCAGTAGAAAACTTTCAGTTTATGTTTAGTCTCAACACTTCTTCAGACTGGCTAATCTGGTCTCCTCCATCATTTTATTCTCGTGACATTTCACAAGGGAGTGTTACAATTTATCAAGTTTATGTTCAAAGTCAAGGAGGCTCTATAATCACAGATGTTAATACAACTGATACATTCTATCAGTTACCTAGTAACTTCACTCTCTGTGATATTTACAATGTAGATGCAAGTGTTATAGCTTTTATTGAACAATACAGTTCATTTGTTACAAATGCTACTAAAGAAAATGCTGGAAGTAAGATTATATTACTTCTCCTTTATGAATAATCATATTATCAGATTATACTATCAACATACTTAGCCATATTGTAAAGTTTAATAACTCTGTAATACAAGTACAATTTCTCATCAATGTAAGGGCTACCTATATAAATAAATGTTGATATAATTTGTATATCTAGATGAAAGGTTTCCCATTCCTGTGCGATAGCATCATATGTGGTAAAACAAAGGATAATGTTAACAATGAGACTATGTTTTATGTTCCTGTTTACATCAGTGCTACTAAAGTTAATGAAACAACAATATATTATACTATAACTGGTTTACATCCTTCTCTAAACTACACTTTTTTTGTATACATTATGGATTTATTTAACAACACAAAGGATCAGGACTATATCACATTTTGTAAGTTAATTGTTATGTACACTGATTCATTATCACTATAATACATATATATAACAACCTATCATGTTCAAGAACTCACTCTACAGTACTACTCTGATAATGGATCAGTTGTTGTAGAGTGTAGGTTTGCTGAGAGATCTACTGCTGATGGATGTCATGTAATATTTAGAGAGTCTTCTAGAAGTATTATGACATCAATTAATATGAGTAAATCCAGTATAGAGGAGAGTACAGTATACCAGTATATAACTCTACCAGTTAGTGGTAACTATACTGTGATAGTTCATGATATAGTAGATGGTATTATTATAACTAACCCATCTGTTGTGTACCCTCAAGTACTGGAATATATCTTACTACTACCATCTCCTACTGAGACTGTTATTATTATCAGTAAATAGTAATTGTACTGTCCTGTATTATAATATATTATTATAGGAACAACATCAAATGATATGGTAGTTAAGGTCACTACTGGAACTGGAACTACTGATATTGCTACTACTAGTATAATAACATCTGTAGAACCTACTAGTAAAATATCTAATTGTAAGTTTAATATAATTTATGTATCATATTGACAATTTTTGTTATAGCTTTAAAGAATCTTTATTCAACAGTTACTGGTATATTAGTTGGTGTATTAGCTGTTGGGGAAACATTATTGATAACAGGAATAATTCTTTGTGTTTGTTATTGTTGGAGGATCCAGAGGAGGTGGATGAAATCTGTTAAAATCAACATAGAGCAATCACCTCAAGATACATATTTAGCTCCTTTATCTTGTGGTAAAATGCCACATGACAAAATTAGACAGGATGGGGTATGTTATTTCAATAGTATTACTAACAATATATCATAGATTTTTTATGCACTAATATTAACGTCTGTTGTATATTGATTTCAATTGTTACTGTTCTGGGTCCTAACAGTACACTATTAATATCATTGCTTCTTTTTTTACTACAAGGCGGGGCTGGTCATCAAAAGGAAGAAAACACTTATTGAGGAAAGTACCATTGTGTAATCTAAATTTACCTTTTTCGAGTCTAACATCCAATTCTGTTCAAGTTTCAATGATGTCAATGCTAATGTCTCGTACTTGATAGTTAGATACATATATATTTTTATATAATCAACATGTTTTGTATTAAGTCATCACTGTATATTTCTGATATTACATCATTTTTTGTACAAATAACTGGTAGTTTGTTGGAATTATGTTCGTTTTAAAACTCTATTTCAAATTCTATCTCATTTGCACTTTGCATGCTAACTAATAATATAATCTTTGAACCTTTATACTTGGCTCATCACAGCAATATTCAAGAAACATCAAATGTTCTAGATCAACCTAAAAACTCACAGTTCAACGTCAGATATATGTCTGCCAATGGTCAAAAGAATGTTGTATGCATAAAATTTCATAACAAGGCAAAACTACAGTTAAATACTTATTTCATTTATAAGATAGAACAGTGCTCATAGCTTATTTACTTTTGAAAAGTAGCTACTACTGATACTGGATGTCTGGATCTAACTTTATTATATTTCTCTAGACATTAATTTTTATTGTGAAATGTATAGTCACATGCTCAAATTACATATTTATGATAAAGAATATTATGATATTATAAGATGATATACTTAAATAATGAAAACACACATTGTTGTTGCCATCTAATAACAGATACAATAAATGAATAATGTTAATAATTGATAAACAATTGATATGTACATGATAGTCTTGTTTTTATGGTTTGATCTAACTGGAATTTTAATATTTGTATTTATGATAGTAATGATTCTTTCAATTGAAGAAGAAAGAATCAAGGGCTCTTAGTGAAAATATGTTAAATAATAATAATCTGTACTCATTTAGAGAGTGCTTTTGTTAAATGAAAAGATAGATAATAACGATGAATATGTTAGTGGAATGTACTAAAACAATACTATTATAGGCATATACCAGTTATGACAATCCTGGTCAGTTAGTTCAAGTTACTACAATAACTGACTCTTATCATATTACTCATGATGAGGTAAACCAACAACTACATTTCACATGCAATATTATACATAGTCAATATAATGTAACATAATTTATATAGGTCAATGAAGATATAGACCTTCTGTAGTATGTGAAATGAGATGTGTTAGTGAACAAAAACACAAATAGATAAAAGGAGTTATTGAAACTTCTAAGTTAACATATCAGGAAGAAAATATTAGACATCATTTTCATCGATGTTGAGTGTTAAGCTTTTTGTAGCTCTAGAAAGTACTTTTAAATACAATTTGGTATATTATAAGTTTTTAAATAAAGAATCCTGTGCTTTAATGATGATCTGTCACTGCGTACTAAATGTCCATTAAACATAATAATATTTATTGTAACTGTCTTGGGAACAGAGTGTGAATTGCAACGGTCATGATTATGATTAATTTTTTACAGGGTGGGGATGAAACAAGCCGAAAACATTTATTTCATGAGGACGATGATGTAGATGATATAATGTCGAAGTTGCTGATGTTATGGTGAAATATAGACTGGAGGGAAAATTGCTAGCAATGTCTGTAGAGTGACTATAGTAGAGATTTAAGTTTAAAGGCAGAGAAACAAACTAGCAAATGTTGAAAGCATTATCAGTCAGTTAATTTAATTCGATGGTTGCCATATGTGTTTGAGTCTACTGTTGATTTGACAAATTCTGACCTTGAAGGTTGCCATAGCTCTTTATATTTCTATGTAATTTAAGAACGAGCTTTACTTTTATCTAATTATTGTCACTTCATTGCCATCACTATATCTCTGGGACTTTGTGAAGTTGTCCAAAACATGTCTGATTTTGACGACAATTCAGATGTCTCTGATCAAACATCTGTTACCTATATCAATGATAATCTACCATACATCTCAGAAAAAGAAAAGAACTAGACATCTAGTTGTTTGTAATTGTATTGTATCCACCCACTACTTTTGATATTGGTGGTCTAATGAAGGGTACATATTACAATGTGACTATATGTGTTAATAATAGTGTTGGAAGGAGTCCTGTCAGTAATGACCTAACAGCAAGAATCAATATTGATTTGAAAGATAAGAATATGATGAATTTACAAAAGTCATTTATTAACATCGTTATGGATAATACAACATATCATAACTGCCAGCAAGTATGAAACTTCTATCATGTGGAACTGAATAGTTCATCAGCCTCAGAACATTATATCATTAATCTGATTTAAATTATCCTACGTCTCAACTTTCTTCATTTCTAACATTTCAATTTATCATTCCTAACTGGTATTGTAGTACAACAGGAAGGAGAATGAAATACAATCTCATTCTCCTTCCTGTTATACTACAATACCATTATTTTCATCATCTTCACCTTTGCCCACTGCTTCTCCCCCAGATAATGACGCAAGTCAGGCACTCAACCAAAATAGTGTACCTGTGATATCTAGCATCATTCTTTTTGTTTAATATTATTTTGTCATGATGTTATCTGTTAAAAAACTAAAAAAACCATGAATTTTTCCTCTGGACTTAACTATAGAAATGGAGGAAGCTTGTAGCCATGGGTCAATGAGCACCATTTCTTACTTTGTTGCAATTGTAGATCAACAATAAGTCACCAAAGATGAAGAAGATGCAAGAAGTATCCAACTCATTCTAAGTGTACCTCTCTCAACTGTATTCTTCAACCAAACTATATTAGATTCTCTTCCTGTTTCAATAAATTAAGAGAGTTCTAATGACAGTGGTTCCATGGAGCATCGGTGACAGTGTCCTCAAATCTCATAATTAATCCATTTTTGGATCCCATGAAACCCATTAAAGTGTACCTTTACCCCACCTTCAAAATATGAGTCATTTTCATCAGGAATATATTAATCCTTAGATACTAAAAATAGTTTGCTATTAAACAAAACTCCTTTGTATATACCCAATCATCACAAAATATATCCAGTGGCCTCTGATACTGAGTTAATTTTATCTGAGAAAAAATCCAGTCCTTCTCCATTTTTTCTGCCATAATCATCTCCTGATCATACAACATACCTTTCTGTGGTTTCTACCTCTTTTTCACACAAATCCACAACAAGAAAATAGTTTGGACCTCTTCTTCACACAAACCCACAAGAAGCAGACCAAGTGACTGTCATGACAATTATTATCCTACCTAAAATTTGTCCGACCAGGTATAATACTGCAGAATTATTTTATCCTAGGATAAAATATTGCTGTACAATTTTGTCCTACCTGCACAAAATTTATCCTAGGGCAAAAAATTTTGACTTGCAATATTTTATCCTAGGATAATAAATTGCTTGCAATATTTTATCCTAAGATCTATAAAAATATAACTTGTTATATTTCATTCTATATTAATAATGTTTAAGGTTAACATTAATTTTCATTTTACTGTAATAACATTATATAGAAATTTTATCACAGTTGTCACATAACCAAATGGAAGATCTTTTTTTAAAGACCTCTCCTGAGACTTGCACACAAGCATCAATATGGTACCTTTCAGAACAAGTGCTGCATTGAATCATCTTTAAATCTTTGATCTCTGGCATCCAACATTTGCAATATACTGGTATCTTTACAATATTGGTGATTTTATGGACGTTTCGACCAACACGTCTTGTAGGAAACGTGGAAAAAGTTCCATTATTTCAGCAGCTGTGTAAGTGGTCTCTCATCTTTCGTTGCTCAAATGTATATCTACTTAGATCACCTCCCATAGCAATCACTGATGCAAAAGTCAGAGCAAAGAGACCACAATCTGATGAGCCAACTTGTGACTGGCAATACCTATACCTTTAAAGATAAAATGAAACTTAGTGAGCAAAAACAGATAAGACTGACATACCTGATGTTGATTTCTCTATGAGTGGGTAGCAAACAAACAATTGTAGCAATTTGTCTTTGAAGTGATTGCAGGTGGTAAGCTGTCATAAATATCAACAAATCCAACAAATCCAAGGTCACATTCATATAGTCACCCAATGATCATATCCTGTATGTAACACTTGAACAAATGGAGACCTTTGAATATCAAATGCTAGAGTTTGTCCAAGATTGGTATCTTGTAACCCATTGCAGAGAGGAAAAGATGTTGCGATAAGTCATTGTGATGAATTTACAATTGTATCATTCAACCACTCCCCAGATAATAGAATATGTTCATCAGCCTTTGATAGCTTCTGCACCCACATACACTCTACTTTCATTGTGTCTTGTAGATCATCAAAATTAACCCTATCGATCTGTTCATTGTTATTTACTACCTCTTTTAGATTTGCTAGCTTAAAAATAATGATAATTAATGAAAGACTGATATAACAGTAATTAATTATACTCATTATACACTTTTATTGTCTTTCTTCCTTTTTAGTAAAATCAGTGAGTAAAACACTAACTTACAGATATGTTTGTTAGATATTCATATAGGAGTTCATTCCCTTCATTTTTTTCTGTTTCAACATCAATTGGTATGAGAGCTCTTCTACCAAACATAAGTTCAAATGGTATATGCAGAGAGGATTCGTGCTTGGATGTATTATATGCAAATACACATGTCTGTAAAATAAATCCCATTCATCTTTCCTGTCATGAGTAAACTTCACCAACATAATTGATACTTTTACAGTCTTATGCTCATACTTCCTCCAAGTATTCTATTGTATATAGAATATATGTAATAGTAATAGTGGTCTTAATTTATTGGATAAATATAACAACATTTTAATATATACCGACAATATTAATAGAACACATTAGTTTCTTTGGCTCCTTTCTATTAGGATAGAAATGAACAAATAGATAGCTAAGGCTGTATAATAGATAGTAAATATTAAAGTTATCAATGATCATGTCTTGTAGTATTATTTAAGTTTGCAGTACAAGTAATTCATTCAAAAAGTGGATAGTGGTAGGAATGAAAGTTAAGTAGAGTGCTTCAATATGGATAGAATTGAATAGTAGGAATGCCTAATGTCAATTCAAAAAACAGTTAATACTGATCATAACAGTAGCATTATTACAAGAAAAAAATTGTACAGAGAATAACAATAAATAATATATTCAACTTATGTAACAGAATTATGTAACAAAATGTTTATAGAGTTAAAATCATTGTGATGTTGATGCTATTACATTTTCATAGTCATCAGTACATGTCCTACTAGGTTGTACTGTTATATATGATGGATTACTCTCTAACTCCACTCTTCTACTTCTCATTTCAAATACATGTACTATATTTATGTATAATGATGATAATTATGAACTTAAATGATATAGTTTACCTTCCTCATATGCAGAATTATGAGCAATAGCTTTATAATCAACTATATAGATTTATATGAAATATTAGTTTATTACACTCATTCTTACCTCCAACTTCATATTGCTGTCTCTTCTTCTTCCTCCAATATACAGTAATACTAGTAGCTATCACTATTATAACAATAACAGTTATTACTACAATACTGACTGTTCTACTAATAATAGTAATGAGAATGAACACAGACTGATTGGTAGCTACATATAACACAGATCTGATAATATATTAATATTTTATAAAGTATATATTTACTTGAAAAAATAGTAGGTTCTATTGTGTTTAGTGATGTCAATATCAAAGACACACCAGGTGCACTAGTGATGTCATGGATCGACCCAGAGACTGTGGTCTCATCATCATTAAATGTTACACCTAGTAATATAGAGCTGTACAAATTAGTCAATATATAATACTTACTGATAGTAGCAATAGTCTCAGTAGAAAATGGTAGTAGTAAGATATATTCCAGTATTTGAGGGTACACAAAAGATGGGTTAGTTATGATGGTACCATCTACTATATCATGAGCTGTCACAGTATAGTTACCATTAACTTGTAGACTTATATACTGGTATACTGTACTCTCTCTCCTCTATACTGGATTTACTAACATTAATAGACTTCACAGTTCCTTTTGAAGATTCTGTAAATATCACATGGCATCCATCAGCAATACATTTCTCAGCAAACCTACACTCTACAAGAACTGATCCATTATCAGAGTAGTACTGTAGAGTGAGTTCTTGAACATGATAGGTTGCTATGTGAAACATGCATTGGTTTATAATAAAGTGATAAATTTGTTAACTTACTAAACATTATACAATCTTGGTTTTTATTGTTGTTTAAAGAGTCTGTAATATATACAGTAAAAGTTTAGTTATTAAATGGATCCAGTCCAGTAATATTATAACAGATAATGACATCATCGTTAGTAGTAGTGTTTCCAATATATTGAAGATGTAGTGTTTCCAATATATGTCAACTTACTTCCTGAATATTCTCTTGTTGAGCTAACATCAATTGATGTGTACTGTTCAGTAAAAGCTGTTACAATAACACAGTATAAGTATCACAGAGTGTGAAGTTATTAGAAAATCAATTATTATAGAATGTATCAGTTGTATTAGTGTTTACTAGTTGAGAACCATCTTTTCTCTTAATAATAACATAATATGTTGTAATACTTCCTTGTGGAATATCAATAGAGTAAAATGATGGAGGAGACCAGGTTACTGAAATATTATTATTTGGCATTAAAATTGTTAAGTTTTCAACAGATGATATACCTAATAAAATATGTATTATCAGTTTATATATATAAATATATTATTATGTATTGACACAAATATTCACTATAACAATTTGATTAATACTGTAAAGCTCATATACATTTAACAGTCAAAGTAACACCTTCTTGTTGAAGATTTAATGGATCAAAACTTATTACACTACATTGAATGCCTATCCCATCATTAATAGGTAGTCCTCTTATACTTAGTACTGATGACCACACATCAACTGATATATTGTTAGTAGTTACTGATATCTCTCTGTCTTGATTACTGGGATCATTGAGTAAATTACCCCCTACAGTCCATGACAGCACATCTCCTGTATCTTCACAGGTAAAGCTAGCCATGCAGTGTATAAAGTGGAGCAGACACTGATGAGGGAGCTACTGTGATATTTATGTATATATACACATATAATAACTGAATTATTATAAGTACATGACAAATTTTATCTTTAACAAACTGTGGCAAACAGTTCTACAAAGCAACAAATCATTCAAATATAATATCATTTTAACTTACTAGCTCCATTTACTGACCAATTTATTAAGAATAATATAAAAGTTGCCTTCAAGACTAACTCATCCATTATTTGTTCAAGTAACACAATTTTAATTACAACTTTCTTTATTTGGTACGTACATGAATTCTAGCCCTTTTATACAATTAAATTCAGTCTGTAAAATAAACAATAACTACTAACATTGTATTTGAGACAATTATGTACTTATACATGTTGCAGTTGACATGAAGTGCCACTTCAACTTAAAAGGTCATACTTTTAGGGTTCATTAAGGTTACCTATAGATGGCAGCTACTGCCAAGAAATGTTATAAAGCCAGTCATACCTAAAGCCAAAAATGTTATATTTTCATAATTATGATTATCATTGTAATACATGTAGCAACCTATCATGTTCAAGAACTCACTCTACAGTACTACTCTGATCATTGCTATAGAGTGTAAGTTTTGCTGATATCTCTAATGCTAATGGAGGTCATGGAATATTTAGAGAGTCTCTAAAGGAACTGTGAGGTCTATTAATATGAGTAAATCCAGAGAGTACAATATTCCAGTGTATAACTCTACCAGTTAGTGGTAACTATATTGTCTTAGCTCATGTTATATTAGATGGTAATATTATGACTAACTTATCTGTTGTGTACCCTCAAATGCTGGAATATATCTTACTACTACCATCTTTTACTGAGACTGTTATTACTACCAGTAAGTAATGACTATTGTGTACTGTTCTATATAACATATTACTAACTACTAAATCAAATGATGTAACAGTCTCTTTGATCAGTGATATCACTAGCAATATCATTAGTACAGCTGGCCATGGTATAACTTTGATAATAATGTCAGCACAATCAGTATCAAGTAAATAAAAATTAAAAACTATATATTGTGTAGTGTTTTACATAATATATAACTATAAATAATATTAAATGATGAGACCATGGTCTTTTGGTTGATCAATGATGTCAACCAAAAGTATAACTTTATCTCTAGAGCAATCATCTCAAGATACACATCAACCTCAGTTGACTAATACTGTTATACCAATAATAAAAATAATAATATTAAAATAATGACAATATTAAAATAATGAGGTCTATCACTTCACTACTAATATAATAAGGTATGGCAGACCATCAGTAGGTAAACATAACCAGTATTTATTTTATTTGTACTTTAATCTTTTGATGTAGGATGTATGGATCTAACTTCAATTACATTAGTTTTTATTGTTATTTTTTTTCTTAAATACATAGTGATGTGACTAATAAAAAATAAAAATGACCAAGTCGTATAATTTTCATTCTTATTATCAGATAGACAATAAAAATCATACCTATATATATTACATCCATATTAAGAAAATTATCATATAATAATATAAGTTATGTTATAGCTGTGATCACAATAGCTCCTTCATCAGTTTCTGTTTTAACATATATATTTGCTCAAATTTCCTGATGGGGTGCTGGAGATGGATGTCATGGACAGTACAAGGTAATTTACTTACTGAACCCAATAATAAGATATATAACTTACCAGCTTCATTTATAAAGTAGATATGTACTATACTAATATATATATATATATATATATATATTGTATGTACTATATATCATAGATACTCTATTATCAATGACTATTATTTGTTATTTGACTTATAATCTTTTGATTTAAGATGTATGTATCTAACTTCAATTAGATTAGTTTTTACTATAGATTAATTTTTTCTTGAATACATGTGACTAATAAAAAATAAAAATGACTAAAAAATAAAAATGACTAAGTTATTAATTATCATAAAAGGCATTTATACAATAATAGTTATATAATGAAAATAATAATTTATTGTCATTGCCATCTAATGACACAGGAAATAAATGAATAATGATTGATAAGTATATAATAATGTTGTATTAGTACTAGTACATATTATTATTACTATTATATTAATGAACATATACTAGTACTATATTAGAATTACATCCAACTATAGTTGATGGTAAACTTGTAATGATCATGTCTTATAGCTGTAATATATTCTAGGTAGTATAAGTACTCCGTTAACAGTTAACAGTGGTAGTAATGAAAGTTAATGTATTTACTTGAGACATTGTGGTCAATGATTTTATACTGAATAGTATAGAGTA
Organism: Xestospongia bergquistia; assembly: GCA_963965975.1. Taxonomy (NCBI): domain Eukaryota; kingdom Metazoa; phylum Porifera; class Demospongiae; order Haplosclerida; family Petrosiidae; genus Xestospongia; species Xestospongia bergquistia. The sequence goes on from OZ014412.1 coordinate 2,208,880, forward strand.
ATAATTTCTATTGTCAGATCAAAGCAGTTATTATAACACTGACATTATTAATGGAAAAGAAGATTTAATATAGAGAGAATATCAATAAATAATGTTTTGAACTATATTTTGAAATAAAATTATGTAACAAAAAGTTTACTGAAGTCAATATTATTGCGATGATGATGCTGCTACATTTTCATAGTCAGCACTACATGTCCTGGTAGGTTGTACTATTGTATATGATGGATTAGTCTCTAACTCTACTCTTCTACTTCTCATCTCAACTACATGTACTATATATATGTATAATGATGTAATACATAATGAAATTACACAATATAGTTTACCTTCCTCATATGCAGGATTATCAGTAATAGCTTTCTGATCAACTATATATAGAATTACATGAAATATTACTTTATAACAACTCCCCTTCTTACCTCCAACTTCATATTGCTGTCTCTTCTTCTTTCTCCAATATACAGTAATACTAGTAGCTATCACTATTATAACGATAACAATTATTACTACAATACTGACTGTACTACTAGTAATAGTAATGAGGATGAACAAAGACTGATTGGTAGCTATAGTTAACACAGATCTGATAAAATATTAATATTTATTAGGATATATTTACTTGATAAAATAGCATGTTCTACTGATGTCACCATCAAGGTTATACAAGCTGTACTAGTGACATCACTGATTAACACAGAGACTGTGGCATCATTAAATGTTATACCTAGTAATATTCAACTGTACATATTAGTCTGTACATAATACTTACTGATAGTACTAACAGTTTCAGTAGTAGATGGCCATAATAATAAGATATACTCCAGTATATGAGGGTACACAACAGATGGATTAGTTATAATAGTACCATCTATTATATCATGAGCTGTCACAGTATAGTTACCACTAACTGGTAGAGTTATATACTGGTATACTGTACTCTCCTCTATACTGGATTTAGTTATATTAATAGACTTCACAGTTCCTTTAGAAGACTCTCTAAATATCACATGACATCCATCAGCAGTAGATCTCTCAGCAAACCTACACTCTACAAGAACTGATCCATTATTAGAGTAGTACTGTAGAGTGAGTCCTTGAACATGGTAGGTTGCTATAGGAAGTATTGTTCAAAGTAAAATGATATATTTATTAACTCACTAAATATTATATTATCTTGGTCTTTAGTGTTGTTAAAAGTATCTGTGATATATACAGTGAAAGTATAGTTATTAAATGGATCCAGACCAGTAATATTATAACAGATAATGACATCATCATTATTAGTAGTGTTTCCAATATATTGAAGATGATATTTTGTCACAATATTGTTATATTCAGTTGTAGCAAATAACAAACTATTACACAGTCTAGGTGTACCATTGACCTTGAAATAATAAATGTTTTTATCTAAATTTGTTATTAATAAGATACTGTACCTTTAATTTGAACTGTGCAGTGAAACTTTTTTCAGTATCAGTATATAATGAAGTATAATTATGTATTTCAATTGTATAATCTGTAATAGAATATCAATCACTATATTTGATAATATGTTGTGTCAACTTACTTCCAGAGTATTCTCTTGTTGAACTAACATCAATCGATGTGTATAGTTGGGTAAAAGCTGTTACAATAACAGTGTAAATATCACAGATTGTGAAGTCATTAGAAAATCCATCATTGTAAAAGGTATCAGTTGTATTAGTATTTACTATTACAAAACCATTTTTATTCTTAACAATAATAACATGATATGTTGTAATAATTCCTTGTGGAATATCAATAGAATAAAATGATGGAGGAGACCAGGTTATGAAAATATTATAATCTTGCATTAAAATTTTTAATTCTTCAACAGGTGATATACCTAATAAAATTTATGTATATAATATATATATATATATATATATATATATATATATTATGTATTGACACAAATGTTCACTATGACAATATAGGACATTGCTTATGTTAAAGTTCATATACCTTTAACAGTCAAAGTACCACCTTTTTCTTGAATATTTAATGGATCAAAACTTATCACATTACACTGAACAGCTTTTCCATCATTAATAGGTAGTGCTCTTATAGTTAGTACTGATGACCACACATCAACTGATATATTGTTAGTAGTTACTGATATCTCTCTGTTTTGATTACTGGGATCAATAAGTAAATTACCTCCAACAGTCCATGACAGAATATCACCTATACCCTCACAGGTAAAGTTAGTCAGTGTGTATAGTGGAGCAGACACTGATAAAGGAGCTACTGTGATATCTATGTTATACACATACAATATAGAACTGAATTATATTATTATTCACTTTATCTTTTTTTAAACAAACCAAGCATTTTATACAATGTGACAAACATCAAATATATTATCATTTAAACTTACTAGCTCCATTGACTGCTAAAATCCTCAAAATTAAGATAACACTTGACTTCAAGACTACTTCATCCATTATTTGTTGTAATAACACGAGTTTTAATTACAACTTTCCATCTTCCTTACTAGGAATGCACATCAATAGCAGTGTTGACAATACTAACATAGTTTCAACTTACATAATTCAGGTTAGCACTATCTTATATTTAATAGATTGCTTGTTGAAAACCTTTCAAATATAGAAGTGCCAGTCTATTCTCTTGAACATGTGAGTTCATGACACCTCTACTTATGTTGATACAACTTGACAGTACAAACTGATATAATATTATAATATATATATAATATAGCTATTGTATTAATAACTAACTTTGAAAGTAATAAATGTGATATGGGATAGCTAGCATAGTTCTGATTAAAACCAAACAAACTCTGTAAGGTGGCGGCCATAGTAATGACAATAACATAATTTCTACATACAACATAACTAATTTGTAGATATATTTGACACAAAATATAGAAAACCTTTTTACAAACATATATTTGATGTAGAGATTGTCCTAATATAACTAAGAAAGAGAATCTAATCAAGATAATATCAATGGGCTGATGCTATTTATATTATTATCCTTTTACTTTGCATTGTACTATTACAAATATAGGGATATTTAGCAAATTTATACTATAAACAAACATTGCTTAAACTTGTAACTCAATGATTCATTACTTCAAAATTATTATACATGTAGAAAGAAACACTACATAGTAATATCATCTTTGAGTGAGGTATTAATTATTTTTGCTCTAGGCTATCCCCATACTATATAGACAGTGCTACCACATGCTTCATTATTATTGTAAATATAATAAAGTATTTTATTTTTTTGCATTTGCTATTATGTACAGATGATGCTATTGTCATTACTGTCTATTGTTTTGGATGGATACACATCAACATTCTCCTTATATGCTGGAAGTAGACATCATTCAGATATGGAATCCTAAAATCTTTCGAGAAGTGTTCCTTTCAGATAACTCCAGTAAGGTATAACAGCTAAATAATAGATTATTAAATCTACAAGAATGTCAAGCTTGTTTTCATTCTTATTATCAGATAGACAATAAAAATCATACCTATATATATTACATCCATATTAAGAAAATTATCATATAATAATATATAAGTTGTGTTATAGCTGTGATCACAATAGCTCCTTCATCAGTTTCTGTTTTAACATATATATTTGCTCAAATTTCCTGATGGGGTGCTGGAGATGGATGTCATGGGCAGTACAAGGTAATTTACTTACTGAACCCAATAATAAGATATATAACTTACCAGCTTCATTTATAAAGTAGATATGTACTATACTAATATATATATATATATATTGTATGTACTATATATCATAGATACTATATTATCAATGACTATTATTTGTTATTTGACTTATAATCTTTTGATTTAAGATGTATGTATCTAACTTCAATTAGATTAGTTTTTACTATAGATTAATTTTTTCTTGAATACATGTGACTAATAAAAAATAAAAATGACTAAGTTATTAATTATCATAAGAGGCATTTATACAATAATAGTTATATAATGAAAATAATAATTTATTGTCATTGCCATCTAATGACACAGGAAATAAATGAATAATGATTGATAAGTATATAATAATGTTGTATTAGTACTAGTACATATTATTATTACTATTATATTAATGAACATATACTAGTACTAGTACTATATTAGAATTACATCCAACTATAGTTGATGGTAAACTTGTAATGATCATGTCTTATAGCTGTAATATATTCTAGGTAGTATAAGTACTCCGTTAACAGTTAACAGTGGTAGTAATGAAAGTTAATGTATTTACCTGAGACATTGTGGTCAATGATTTTATACTGAATAGTATAGAGTAATAATTTCTATTGTCAGATCAAAGCAGTTATTATAACACTGACATTATTGATGGAAAAGAAGATTTAATATAGAGAGAATATCAATAAATAATTTTTTGAACTATATTTTGGAATAAAATTATGTAACAAAAAGTTTACTGAAGTCAATATTATTGCGATGATGATGCTGCTACATTTTCATAGTCAGCACTACATGTCCTGGTAGGTTGTACTATTGTATATGATGGATTAGTCTCTAACTCTACTCTTCTACTTCTCATCTCAACTACATGTACTATATGTATGTATAATGATGATAATACATAATGAAGTTGCACAATATAGTTTACCTTCCTCATATGCAGGATTATCAGTAATAGCTTTCTGATCAACTAAATAGCATTACATGAAACATTACTTTATAACAACTCCCTTTCTTACCTCCAATTTCATATTGCTGTCTCTTCTTCTTTCTCCAATATACAGTAATACTAGTAGCTATCACTATTATAGTAATAACAATTATTACTACAATACTGACTGTACTACTAGTAATAGTAATGAGGATGAACACAGACTGATTGGTAGCTATACTTAACACAGATCTGATAAAATATTAATATTTATTAGGATATATTTACTTGATAAAATAGTATGTTCTACTGATGTCACCATCAAGGTTATACGAGCTGTACTAGTGACATCACTGATCAACACAGAGACTGTGGCATCATTAAATGTTATACCTAGTAATATTCAACTGTACATATTAGTCTGTACATAATACTTACTGATAGTACTAACAGTCTTAGTGGTAGATGGCCATAATAATAAGATATACTCCAGTACTTGAGGGTACACAACAGATGGATTAGTTATAATAGTACCATCTATTATATCATGAGCTGTCACAGTACAGTTACCACTAACTTGTAGAGTTATATACTGGTATATTGTACTCTCCTCTATACTAGATTTAGTTACATTAATAGACTTCACAGTTCCTTTAGAAGACTCTCTAAATATCACATGACATCCATCAGCAGTAGATCTCTCAGCAAACCTACACTCTACAAGAACTGATCCATTATCAGAGTAGTAATGTAGAGTGAGTTCTTGGACATGGTAGGTTGCTATATAGGAAGTATTGTTCAAAATAAAATGATATATTTATTAACTCACTAAATATTATATTATCTCGGTCTTTAGTGTTGTTAAAAGTGTCTGTGATATATACAGTGAAAGTGTAGTTATTAAATGGATCCAGACCAGTAATATTATAACAGATAATGACATCATTATTATTAGTAGTGTTTCCAATATATTGAAGATGATAAGTTGTTACAATATTGTTATATTCAGTTGTACCAAATAACAGACTATTACACAGTCTAGGTGTACCATTGACCTTGTATTAAAAACATTTATATCTAGTTTACTATAAATATAATATTATACCTTTAATTTAAATTGTACAGTGAAATTGTTTTTCAGGTCATCAAAATTTACAGTATAGTTTTTTATTTCAACTGTATAATCTGTAATAGAATATCAATCATCTTATTTAATAATGCTTTATCAACTTACTTCCAGAGTATTCTCTTGTTGAGCTAACACCAATTGATGTGTATTGTTCAGTAAAAGCTGTTACAATAACAGTATAAATATCACAGATTGTGAAGTTATTAGAAAATCCATTATTATAGAATGTATCAGTTGTATTAATATTTACTATTACAGAACCATCTTTACTCTTAACAATAACATGATATGTTGTAATACTCCCTTGTGGAATATCATCAGAATAAAATGATGGAGAAGACCAGGTCACGGAAAGACTATTCGCTATCAAAATTACTAGAGTTTCAACAGATGAAATACCTAAAGAAGTATATATTAAATAATAATAATATAAATTTGCTTTTTAATAGTACTAGTGTAATCAAAGAAACAATTAAAATGACAACACTGTTCATACCTTTAATAGTCAATGTAGCTCCTTTTTGCTTTAAACCATAGGGATTGAAACTAATCAAATTACACTCAATACTTATCCCATCATTAATAGGTAGTGCTCTTATAGTTAGTACTGATGACCACACATCAACTGATATATTGTTAGTAGTTACTGATATCTCTCTGTCTTGATTACTGGGATCAGTGAGTAAATTACTACCTACAGTCCATGAGAATATATCTCCAGTGCCCATACATGTAAAATTAGCAAGTGTATAAAGTGGAACAGACACTGATGAGGGAGCTACTGTGATATCTATAATAAATAGGTATAAACTCATGAAATTTGGTTATTTATACTTACTAGTTCCATTAACAGACAAAATAATTAGAAGGAAGATAAATGAAATTTGCTTAAAGATAACTTCATCCATGTCTACTTGGCAACGAGCAGGCTATCACTCATGAATACTATTATAATAAAGCCACAGGAAGTATATGGTGCAATTTGATTTAATTACAGTAGATATTGACTTAATAACTTTATTATTTAGGAATGCAGACACAAGGGCAAAGTCTAAATTGACTTATAGATACTTGGGTATATTTATATATAGCTGTTACTGTAAACAGATTTTTTTTTACTTGTAAAAGGTATGCAGCGATAGAGTAACTTTATATAGAGAAAATAGAAGGTACTGATATATATGCAAAATGCTAAAAGAACTAAACAAATTAACAACATTGCTAATTCTATGTTCATCTAAAAGTAGGTCTTCATTTTTATCATTTGTTGATTGAAGCAAAGGGTGTATCTCTTGGTTGCATAGCAATTTCATATGACACTAAATATCATTATAATGTTGTAAATATAATTATTACTTTCCATTTTGAGAATAGATTTTTGCAAGAACTGCAAACTATGGCAACAAATGAAAAGACAATCTTTCTGATTGCTGTGGGCCTTTTATTAATTTTTAGAGAAACTGATGGTAAATGGTAAATTAATGCTTCTGCATAGGTTTTCTTCTTTCTTTAATACAGCTAGCATCACAATAACACCTTTATCAGTCTCTGTTATAATTTACACAGTGACTAACTTTACCTGTAAGGGTGTAGGAGATGTGTTGGAGTGGTCAGTACAGGGTAATTAGTCACTGATCCCAGTAATCAAGACAGAGAGATATCAGTAATTACTAACAATATATCAGTTGATGTGTTGTCATCAGTACTAACTATAAGAGCACTACCTATTAATGAAGAGATTTATGTTGGATGTATTGTGATTAGTTTAAATCTATAATATTTCCAGAAGAAAGGTGCTACTTTAACAGTGAAAGGTTAGTTTTTATTATTAAACTTAAATAATTATGATTGCATTATTCTGAATATGCGAATTTTAAATCAGATTTTATTTATTAGTGAAATCTATAGATACTTGGACTGTATTTTCAAAATATAGCTACTTTCCCTTGATAATAACAGTAACAACAAATCACAAACTCTATGATTATGTGATATTCCTGTATAATACTACGAAAACTACAATTTGTGACTTACTGGTAACCACCATAATTATATAAATAATTACATATCAAAGGCAAATCTCACATCATAAACTTGCATTATCAAGAAATGTTGATTTCGTCATTGACTCTTCAAATTCAGTATCACAAGGTGTAGTGGGAAATGTACTGTTTAATGATATTAACAGATCATGTTCACAACTATCACTTATTTCAGATGTCACAGAAGGTTTCAGTGTTGTAGTAGCAATGCTACCACTACTACTATTAAGAGAGAACTGTGGCAAAGTGAGTAGAACTTGAGGTAGTGACATAGATTGTGAGGGTGGAGATCGTACTTGTGGAGATATATTTAGCTGTTGATGTTGTCTTCTTATGTCAAGTAACTAAATAGTGATATTTTTATCATTGTTTATCATCTTTTGTTAACATTAATAATATCATAAGACAAACATCCATTCACTAGCTATACAACATATTAACATCAGTTAATTAGTGACAGTTAACACTATTATAATGTAATGAATATAATGTGTTTACTGTTTACATAACAATCTATATGAGAAAATCATAACATATATAAGAATACATACTTCATTATGACTTATATGGTAAGGATCAATAGTAGATGTAGTTAACTGAACTGGATCTTCATAACTAATATAAAGTGTAACAGAGTAATAGTAATAATTTATACAAGTACCATACTTGTTATGATAGTGTACTCCTGCTCTCACTATTAGTAGAATTATAAAGTGAATGTATTATTTTGTAATTCCATATACCTTCACTTAGTGTTATTGATTGTTTCCTCCTCCTCCTCTGAACAATAACACAAATATAATTAAATAATGAAAATAATATTGTCATTACCATCTAATGACAGAAGGAGTAAATGAATAATGATAATAACAATTGATGGAACAATTGATATAAGTACATAATAATGTTGTATTAGTATATGTTCACTAATATAATATATTACTATTACTATTATATTAATGAACATATACTAGTACTAGTACTATACTAGAATTATATCCAAATATAGTTGATATTAAACTTGTAATGATCATGTCTTATAGCTGTAATATTTCTATTTAGTATAAGTACTCCACTAAAAAGTTGACAGTTGTAGTAATGAAAGTGGAACTATTTACTTGAGTGATTCTGGTCAATGACTTTATACTGAATAAAGTTGTAGTTTCTATTGTTGCATCAAAAGCAGTTATCATAACACTGACATTATTAATAGAAAGGAACGTTTAATATAAAAAGAATAACAATAAATAATGTTTTAATCTATATACTTTGAATAATAGAATTATATAACAGAACTTTAGTGAAGTCAATATTAATGTGATGTTGATGATGTACTGACTACATTTTCATAGTCATCAGTACATGTCCTACTAGGTTGTACTGTTATATATGATAGATTACTCTCTAACTCCACTCTTCTACTTCTCATCTCAACTACATGTACTATATGTATGTATAATGATGATAATACATAATGAAATTACACAATATAGTTTACCTTCCTCATATGCAGGATTATCAGTAATAGCTTTATGATCAACTATATAGAATTACATGAAATATTACTTTATAACAACTCCCCTTCTTACCTCCAACTTCATATTGCTGTCTCTTCTTCTTCCTCCAATATACAGTAATAGTAGTAGTTATCACTATTATAACAATAACAATTATTATTACAATACTGAATGTACTACTAGTAATAGTAATTAAGATGAACACAGACTGATTGGTAGCTATACTTAACACAGATCTGATAAAATATTTATTAATGATATATAGGAGGTTTTACTGAGTGTACTGATGTCATAATCAAAGTTGTACCAGCTGTACTAGTGACATCACTGATCAACACAGAGACTGTGGGGTCTCATCATTTAATATTGTACCTAGTAATATATTATATAGAACAATACACAATAGTCAGTATATATTATTTACTGGTAGTAATAACAGTCTCAGTAGGAGATGGTAATAGTAATATATATTCCAGTACTTGAGGGTACACAACAGATGGGTTAGTTATAATAGAACCATCAATTATATCAAGAGCTGTCACAGTATAGCTACCACTAACTGGTGGAGTTATATACTGGTATACTGTACTCTCATCTATACTGGATTTACTCATATTGATAGACTTTACAATTCCTTTAGAAAACTCTCTAAATTTCACATGACATCCATCAGCAGTAGATCTCTCAGCAAACCTACACTCTACAACAACTGATCCATTATCAGAGTAATACTGTAGAGTGAGTCCTTGAACATGATAGGTTGCTATAAGAAATATTGTTCATAGTAAAATAATAAATTTGTTAACTTACTAAATATGATATAATCTTGGTCTATTGTGCTATTAAAAGTGTCTGTGATATATATTGTAGAAGAGTAGTTACTTAGTGAATCCAGACCAGTAATATTATAGCAGATAATGACATCATCATTATTAGTAGTGTTTCCAATATATTGAAGATGATAAGTTGTCACAATATTGTTACATTTAGTTGTACCAAATAACAGACTATTACACAGTCTAGGTGTACCATTGACCTTGTAATAATAACAGTTTGTTCCAAATTACTGTATATAAGATACTGTACCTTCAACGTTAACTGTGTAGTGACATTGGTGTCAGTGTCAATAAATATTACAGTATAATTTTGTATTTCAACTGTATAATCTTTGATGGAGCATAATTAGTTTGTTTGATAATATATTATGTCAACTTACTTCCAGAGTATTCTATTGTTGAGCTAACACCAATTGAAGTATATTGCTCAATAAATGCAGTTACAATAACAGTATAAATATTGCAGACTGTGAAGTTATTGGAATATCCATTATTATAGAATGTATAAGTTGTATTAGTATTTACTAACATGGATCCATCTTTATTCTGAACAATAACATGATATGTTGTAATACTCCATTGTGGAATATCATCAGAGTAAAATGATGGAGGAGACCAAGTTATGGAAAGATTACTCACTATCAACATACGAGAGCCTCAACAGATGAAATACCTTAAGAAGTGTATATTTAAGAAGTGTATATTTAATACTGCAATATCATAGAAATAAACCCATGGAAATTAATCATTTAAACTTACTAGTTCCATTTACAGACATAACAAAGAGAAGGAAGATAAGTAAAATTTCCTTTAAGATAACTTCATCCATATTTACTTTGACAGTGAACAGGCTATCACTCATGAATACTATTATAATAGAACCACAGGAAGTGTGTAATACATTTTGATTTAATTACAGTAAATAATGACTTGACAAATTTATCATTTAGGAATACAGAAACAAGGACAAAGTATAAATTGAAATATCACTTATTGATACTAGGATATATTTATAGCTGTCAGTGTAAACAGATTTTTTTCTACTTATAAAAGATATGCAGCCATAGATTAACTTTATACAAAGAAAGAAGGTACTGTTATATATTATGGAACATGCTTAAAGAACTAAACAAATTAAATTATTCATAACTCCATGTTCATATAAAGGTATGTTTTCATTATTGTTGACTGAAGCAATGGGCGGATTTATTTTTGGTTGCATAGCAATTTCTTGTGACAATGACTATCATTATAATGTTGTAAATATAATTATGACTTTCCATTTTGAGAATAGATTTTTGCAAGAACGACATCTATGGCAAAAAATAAAAAGACAATCTTTCTGATTACTGTGGGACTTTTATTTATTTTAGAGAGACTGAATGTAAATGGTAAATTAATGATTCTGTATTGGTTTCTTATTTCTTTAATACAGCTAATATCACTGTACCACCTGTATCAGTATCTGCTATTATTTATACATTGGCTAACTTTACATGTGAGGGTACAGGAGATGTGTTAGAGTGGACAGTAGAGGGTAATTCACTGACTGATCCCAGTAATCAAGACAGAGAAATGTCAGTAACTACTAACAATATATCAGTTGATGTGTGGTCATCAGTACTAACTATAAGAGCACTACCTATTAATGATGGGGTGTATGTTGGATGTACTGTGATTATTATTAATCCACAAGATTTTCTGAAGAAAGGGGCTACTTTAACTGTAAAGGGTTAGTTTCTTTTCTAAGAATTTCTTATTTTTTATTTATTGACATAAATAACATCATATCAAAATTATATTAACAAATCATAATAATAAAAAATCATCCCAAGATTGGCATCATTGAAATCATAGATAGAATATAATTTAGTTATATTATTAGTTTCAACTTCAACAGCAATTTTAATCTAAACAATTCATTTTGAATCATTAAATGTTGAAATAGTTTATGGGGACCTTTAATCTTGTATAGTCAACAAGATTAAGTTACAAGAAACAAACACAATAGTAATCTAATGAGTTATTTTGAAAGAGACTAATATAAACATTGTTCTTTATTCTTTTGATGGAAATAAGGTTTTATTTTATTATATTGGAAATGTTTTGATATTGTGAAGTAAGCTGATAATTACATATCAAATTAACTTTATTCTTCAATTTATATTAATGCATACATCTTGTAGGTATTTCGTCTGTCAACAACCTTGATTTGGATTTTACTAACATCCCCTCCTTAACCTGGTCTCCTCCATCATTTTACTCTGATGATATTACACAAGGAAGTATCACAACATATCATGTTTATATTAAGAGACATGATGGCTTTATAATAGCAGATACTAATACAACTGATGCATTCTATCAGTTACCTAGTAACCTACCTCACTGTTGACTGCATTTCTTATACTGCCAGTGTCACAGCTTTTATTGAACAATACAGTTCACATGATAAAACTATTACTAAAGAAAATACTGGAAGTAAGATTATATTAATTATCTATTCAAGTTATTAATATTTTCATATCAGATTATACTATTGATGTACATGAACCTACAATGAAAATCAACAGTTCTATTATACAAATACAATTTCCCATCAAAGTAAGGATTAAGCTGTATAAACTAATTTTGATAATTATGAACTTTTCTAGATCAATAGATACCATCATTACCTATGTGATATTATGATATATGGTACAACAAATTATAATAATAAGACAGTATCTTATGATCCTGTTTATGTTAATGGTACTAAGCAAAGTAAAACAGCTGCAGTACATTATAATATATTTGGTCTACATCCATATCTCAATTATACATTTACTACATATATTATGGATTTATTTAATAACACAAAGGATGAAGATCATGTGATATTTTGTGAGTTATTACTTTATATTCTCTAATAATTCTTTCATTATCATCATAGCAACTTATCATGTCTAAGGACTCACTTTACAGTACTACTCTGATAATGGATCAGTTTTTGTAGAGTGTAGGTTTGCTGAGAGATCTACTGCTGATGGATATCATGTGATATTTAGAGAGTCTTCTAAAGGAACTTCAAAGTCTATTAATATATCGAAATCCAGATTAGAGGAGAGTACAGTATACCAGTATATAACTCTACCAGTTAGTGGTAACTATATTGTGACAGCTTATGATATAGTAGATGGTACTATTATAACTAACCCATCTGTTGTGTATCCTCAAGTACTGGAGTATATCTTACAACTACCATCTCCTACTAAGACTGTTATTATTATTAGTAGTAAGTAGTAATGGTACTGTTCTGTATTATAATATATCATTATAGGCACATCAAATGATATGATAGTTAGGGTCACTATTGAAACTACTGATATTGCTACTACTGGTATGACATTTCTAGAACCTACTAGTGAAATATCTAATTGTAAGTTTAATATAATTTATATATCATATTGACTGTATGTATTAAGACTATCTCTATTGGATGTTTATTGGTGTATTAACTGTTGAGAATACATTACTGATAACAGTAATAAGTATTTGTGTTTATTATTGTTGGAGGAGGAGGAACAAATCTATAAATCTCACTAAAGGTATATGATATTATTTATAACAGTAGTACTTTATCTCTCTAATAATCATCTCAAGATACATATCAAGCTCAGTTGACTGGTGTTACTATACCACTTGACAACATTATACACGATAAGGTGTGTCACTGAATATTTTGGGACCCAAGAGTCAGACATGGGTTCAAGTACATTTCAAAGTACTTAAGTACAATTTAAGTACATAAGAGTTAGTCATATGTACAAGTACAAGTACTCCTACTAGTGATACTATGGTACTTAAGTACTTCTTAAGTACGTGTAATGGTACTTAAGTAGAAGTACTCCTATAAATAACACTTACAAGTATACGAATACCAAATTTCATGGACCAATTAAAAATTAATCTTTATTTATCACGAGGTTCAGTCAGCAAGACAAATGTATACTAAAAAAACTAATTTTCTAGAATCAGAGCACAAGCAAAAGTTATGAAATTCATGACTGATGATGATGTATTACAGTACTACACATGTAAATTTGCTATGCATGACCTCTACACTTCAGGTAGCATTTATACATGAGTAACATGACCTCGTGGAGGTGTTGATTATACAAATGAGCACACAATAAGGATTATGTACTTATAGATACTCAAAATGTACTTAAATGTACTTCTAAGTACTTTAAGTACAACAAGTACTTTGAAGTACTAAGGTAAGGACTCAGTATAAGTACAAGTACTACATGTTCAAGACAAATGGACTTAGATACAAGTACAAGTACTCTGATAGGGTGTACTTATTGTACTTAAGTACAAGTACCATGGTGTACTTGAATCCATGTTTGCCAAGAGTACATTTAAAGGGTAACTGAAATGCGTATTTTGAAATTTTTGAAACTTGGTTATTTGTTAAATAATAATATGATAACATGTAAACCTTACTCCTTTTCTTGAAATGGAACTTTCTTTTGAAATAAAACGAAGTCAAACCTTGCTGAATCATAAGTCAGCCATCTTCTTCCTGTTTAAGCAGCAAAATCGGCGAAACGCATTATGACATCACAAGATGAACGATGAACACAATAGTTTCGCACTTGTTATAGAGATGGATGTACTTGCTAATGAAGAAACTAGTGGATCTGAACAATATTCAAGTCCAACAATGCAGGATGATTATAGTGAAGATGAAGATTCTTTTGCTGGTATTGTTTACCTTATTTATATGAACCAAGTGATAGCCAAGCATCCAGTAATAGTAGTAGTAGTGAAGACTCGGAACTGTCCTCAGAAAGACTTTTAAACTTTAATTGGCATAAACATAAATGAAGAATAACGTTTGTAATATATATTATATGTTGATTATAGGTGTGCATGTAGCCACTGTGTAATCATGGGTACTTCAAAGGAGTGCATTTGCTGCTAAGAGATTATGAAAATGAATGAGAAAATGGAAGCTGAGATACCTAAACTCCTATGTATTACTGACCATCCAAGATTTCATGCTGTTTGCTTGAATGTGTGGACATTACAAACTGCGTATTACCAATACTGACAAGAATATGGGTCTGCAACTTTACAATCAACTATTAATGAGTGAGTGTTATTTGTCTACAAAGATCATGCTATTATATATACTGGACATTCTTTTTGCTTCGTCTAGACATTACAGGTACATAGCATATTGCCAGTTGACCAGATGGGTTATGGGATGGCTAGGCAGACATGTTAGAGTGGTATTACTTGCTTGTGCAGATAACAAAATAGGAGAAACACTCCCCTCTGCAAACTATGTTGGATTTAAATATCTTAATCTTTAAACTTAATCAATAATACTAAAACATAGTGTAGTATGCTATGTGATTGTTATATTATTGAATTATATTGTAGAGCATTGTACAATTTAATACTAACATTAAACAATAAATTTATTTGCCAAATCTGCTTTCATGCTGACTAATAGCTTCACTTTTGTCAGGATAGTCGTAACTAGAGCACAAAGGTGGTGGGAGTCTGAAAGTGCTAACACATCTTTCAGATGGCTCTTCCAAGTTTTTCAATATCATTGAGAAAAGATTTTTTACATATTGTATAGTTGTCTGACAGCCTAACATTAACATGTCATAACAGCTTTAACACAACTGAAATCACGTACCTTTTGATTTCATTTTTTGCTTTTCCTTACTGCTTGATAGTACTATTGCAATGGAAGTACAATATGAACAAAATCAGTAGAAGTATACACTTCAAAACATGCCTGGTAGAGGATCTGATACAAATGAACATGATTCATATCCAGGCTCTTCAGATAAATTCGAATGTCCTACTCTTAGCTGAGCTAATTCTTCATCTGTAGCCATACTGGACTCACTCTCATCATCAACCAAATTGGACTCTTCATCTGATACATCTACTAGCATTTTCACAACCTAAATCAATTCAAACAGTTATAATCCAGTAGTGATAGCTCTTATATATACTTTCAAATTCTCTCTTCTTTTGTAACGTTCATGTCTACTTGTTGATTTTGACTTCTTTAAATGTGATGCCTCCTTAGTTTGATATTCGCTAACTGGTCTCTTGAAGACTGTTGGGATAGCATCAGATTTCAGTTTCATTCTTTTAGATAATCCTAGACTAGCAGCTACAACTACATCAGGCTGGAAACAGTCTTCAATAAAGTGGCAACTACACAAAAATGAGTACTTGGTTGGTCCTAACCACTCGTCCATGGTTCTCTTTCCTTGCTCAGTCCATTTTATACTGAGTACTGGATCTTTAGGGAATGAAAATAGACTCACTCCATCCTTGGCAGTATTACCACAACCAAAAGCAACACATCTCTTAGGTATTTTCCAATAGTTCACACTTCTTACCAGGTGTTGAATAGTGTTCATCGTTCATCTTGTGATGTCATATTGCGTTTCGCCGATTTTGCTGCTTAAACAGGAAGAAGATGGCTGACTTGTGATTGAACAAGTTTTGACTTCGTTTTATTTCAAAAGAAAGTTCCATTTCAAGAAAAGAAGTAAGGTTTACATGTTATCATATTATTTTTTAACAAATAACCAAGTTTCAAAAATTTCAAAATACGCATTTCAGTTACCCTTTAAAGTTATGAATATGATTACCTTCTTTTTACTACAGGGTGACTGATCAGGAGCTGACTCTAGAAAAGAGATTATAACACAACATTATATAAATAAATGCTATTAATTAGTACATAAAAAACAATATAGTTAAAAAATAGTCAAATTATATTATTTGCTGTTGTGCCTATATATAATGAAATAATATAATTATGATGAATGTAATAGTTACTAATATACTACTTACTGGTAGGAACAATAGTCTCTATAGTAGAAGGTACTAAGATATATTCCAGTACTTGAGGGTACACAACAGATGGGTTAGTTATAATAGTACAATCTACTATATCATGAGCTGTCACAATATAGTTACCACTAACTGGTAGAGTTACATACTGGTATACTGTACTCTCCTCTATACTGGATTTAGTCATATTAATAGACTTGACAGTTTCTCTCTAAATATCACATGATATCCATCATCAGTAGATTTCTTAGCAAATTTACACTCTACACCAACTGAACCATTATCAGAGTAGTACTGTAGAGTGAGTCCTTGAACATTAATTTAAATTACACTCAATACTTATTTTATTATTAATATTTAGTGCTCTTATAGTTGGTACTGATGACCACACATCAACTGATATATTGTTAGTAGTTACTGATATCTCTCTGTCTTGATTACTGGGATCAGTGAGTAAATTACTACCTACTGTCCATGACAATATATCTCCTGTACCCTCACAGGTAAATTTAGGTAGTGTATAAAGTTAAGCAGACACTGATAAAGGAGCTACTGTGATATCTATAATATAATAAAAATAAACTCATAGAAATTGACCTTTTAAACTTACTAGTTCCATTTACAGAAATGGTAATGAGAAGGAAGATAAATAAAAGTTCCTTAAAGATAACTTCATCCATATCTATTTGGCAATGAACAGGCTATCATTCATGAATATTATTAAAATAAAAATGACAAAAATAAAAAATAGGAATACAAAAACAAGGACAAAGTATTAATTAAAAAGTCACAAATAGATACTTGGGTATATTTATAGCTGTTAGGGTAAACAGATTTTATTCTACTTGCAAAAGATATGCAGCCCTAGACGATACTTTATATGGAGAAAGTAGAGGGTACTGGTATATATGGAACATGTTTAATGAACTAAACAAATTAAATTATTTATAACTCCATGTTTATATAAAGGTATCTTTTCATTATTTTTTGATTGAAACAAAGGGTGGATCTATTTGGTTGCATAGCAATTTTGTGACAATGACTATCATTATAATATTGTAAATATAATTATAAATTTCCATTTTGAGAATAGATTTTTGCAAGGACTGCAAACTATGGCAACAAATGAAAAGGCAATCTTCCTGACTGTTGTGGGACTTTTATTTACTCTTGGAGAGACTGATAGTAAATGATAAATTAATACTCCTGTAATATCTTTCTTTAATACAGCTAGCATCACATCACCACCTGCATCAGTGTCTGCTATAATTTATACATTAGCTAACTTTACATGTGAAGGCACAGGAGATGTGTTGGAGTGGACAGTACAGGGTAATTCACTCACTGATCCCAGTAATCAAGACAGAGAGATATCAGTAACTACTAACAATATATCAGTTGATGTGTGGTCATCAGTACTAACTATAAGAGCACTACCTATTAATAATGGGATCAATGTTGGATGTATTGTAATTGGTTTTAATTCACAAGCTTTTCAGAAAAAAGGTGCCACTTTAACAGTGAAAGGTTAGTTTCTACTATAAGACTTTATTACTTTTTATATTAATTGATTATATATATAATCACACAATAATTAACAAAATTATAATTGTAAATAATCATCCTAAGATTGGCATTATTAAAATCATACACAGAGTATAATTTAGTGATATTATTAGCTTCAACTTCAACAGTAATTGAACTCTAAACAAATCTTTTCAAATCATTATATGCTGAAATAGTCTATTCTGTTATGTATTCTGCGTCTACCAACTGATAGAGTTATTTGAAAGAAGCTATCTAATGAACATTATTGTTATTTTAATAATTTTGGTAGAAATTAAACTTATTATTTTGTAGATAATGTTTTGATATAGTGAAGTAAGCTGATAAATTAAATATCAACTCAACATGAACAATTTATACCAATGCATACATTTTGTAGGTATTTCATCTGTTGAACACCTTGATTTGAATTTTGCTAACATTGCCTTCTTAATCTGGTCTCCTCCGTCATTTTATTCTGATGATATTCCACAAGGAAGTATCACAACATATCATGTTTATATTAAGAGTAAAGATGGCTTTATAATAGCAGATACTAATACAACTGATACATTCTATCAGTTACCTAGTAACCTCACAGTTGACTGTAATTCTTATAATGTCAGTATCAGAGCTTTTATTGAACAATACAGTTCACATGATAAAACTATTATTAAAGAAAATACTGGAAGTAAGACTGTATTAATTATTAATATATTCTATTAAAGTTATTGATATTTTTATATCAGATTATACTATTGATGTACAGGAACCTATAGTGAAAATCAACAGTTCTATTATACAAGTACAATTTCCCATCAAAGTAAGGACTAAACTGTATAAACTAATGTTGATAATTATGAACTTTTCTAGATCAATAGATACTATCATGACCTATGTGATAGTAAAATATATGGTATAACAAATTATAATAATAATACAGTATCTTATGATCCTGTTTATATTAATGGCACTAAAGAAAATGAAACAACTAGTGTATATTATAATATAACTGGTCTACATCCTTATCTCAACTATACATTTACTGTATATATTATGGATTTATATAACAACACAAAAAATGAAGATAGTTTTATATTTTGTAAGTTATTAGTTTGTATTTCCCAACAATTCCTTTATTATCACCATAGCAACATATCATGTCCAAGGACTCACTCTACAGTACTACTCTGATAATGGATCGGTTGTTGTAGAGTGTAGATTTGCTGAGAGATCTACTGCTGATGGATGTCATGTAACATTTAGAGAGTCTTCTAAAGGAACTTCAAAGTCTATTAATATATCTAAATCCAGTATAGAGGAGAGTACAGTATACCAGTATATAACTCTACCAGTTAGTGGTAACTATATTGTGACAGCTTATGATATAGTAGATGGTACTATTATAACTAACCCATCTGTTGTGTACCCTCAAGTACTGGAGTATATCTTACAACTACCATCTCCTACTGAGACTGTTAATACTACCAGTAAATAGTGTATATTACTCTGTTTTATGATGACTCCTTAATAGGTACTGAATCAAGTGATATGATGACCATCCTATTATTCTCTATTGACACAATCTCTCTGACAAGTGACATTACTAGTACTGCTGTTATAGTGACTTCAGTAGAACCTACTAGTGGTACATCAAGTAAATCAAATACATTAATTATTTTTGTCAATTAGCGACCAAACAGTCTGTGCTCATAATTGCTACTAGTAGTGTAGTTGGTGGTATATTCATAATTATTATTGTTACTATAATAGTGATAGTCATATTATATTTGAAGAAGAGAAGACATGAAGCTGAAGGTAAGGATAAATTCTGGACTACATTAATATCTTATATATACATGTGTTCTATAGGTAAAGAACAAGATAATAGAAAAGGTAGTCTGTTGTAAGTTAACTTTTTTTCATTGATTTTAGTAGATACAGGTTTATATCCATTAACAAATATTGCTCTAAAACCAAAGGACATTGAAAAGAACACAGCCGGTACATATATATTTATTTACATATTTTAATCATTTTATAACACAACCTTTCAAACCTACAGATAGAGATGGTCCTATTTCCAGACCAGAGCAAAACCAAACATCATTTAAGACCTGCATATGGCCTCGTGTTAAGTCTTTTTTGACCTTTTCCAATGTCTTTTCAGAATCCCAGACTGATGTTAATAGACAGAAACATTTGATTAGTAAAGTCTTTAATAACTATAAAAGTCATGAACAAGTACATGACTCACGTCTATGGCAACTAGCTGAAGAGATGGCTAAATTTGATCTCATTCCTCCAGAACTTGCATTCAAATCACCTTCATTTGAAGATATCTGTGATAACTTTATTGAGAAAATGGAATTATCTCCTGATGTAAACTATCAATGCAAGATGTTCCTAAAAATATGTTCTGAATTTAATGGCAGTCATATTGCAATTGCTGGTAGAGATATTAGACGTGATTTAAGGAGTGAAGGTGTGATCATAAATATGTGAACTGTAATTAAAACTATTCAACATTAGAATACAGTTTGGTGTGTTTTAGCATCTCTTACCTCCTATGAATTTTTACTTAAGATTAGACGTTTTAAAAACAAGACATTTTGTTTCTATGCAATTTATTTGAAAATAATAAATTTAAATCGTTCATAAGTTAAGAGTCTATATAATATACATATTCACATTGTGTTACACTAGAACAGTCCACATCCATTATTGGAAGAAAAGATACAAAAGGAATTGGTTTAGAGATGATTCTGGCTCTTCCGAGCAGCTGAAATAAATCATGATGAGGTATGTTACTTCACGACTAGTTAAACAAAATATGCATCATAACTTTTCGATGCCCTAACTGAACATAATTATATTTATAGTTCCTGTTTTGAAAGCTGACAGTGTATATTATTAATAGTTATGAATATGATTACCTTCTTTTTACTTTACTACAGGGTGGGGCAGATGACTCTTTTTAAAAAAGATTATAAGTTAACATTATATTATATTAAAAAATGTTAATAATCGTTTATACAAACATTAAAAAATTATCAGCTGTGAAAAATATATAATACACTAGTGAGTAGCTATAATATATATAATGTATGTACTATATTCTATAAATATGTATAATATAATGACATAAGAACATACCAAACAGATCAGTCTGATGAAGAAGACATTCCACCTAGTAACATATAAATCTACTGACCAACATACATTACTGGACAGAGACTTAAGACCACCATATAGAATATAACATATCCTGTAGATCTACATAATTATCATAAAAAGTGTTTATATAATAATAATTAAATAATGAAAATAATATTGTCATTACCATCTAATGACAGAAGGAGTAAATGAATAATGATAATAACAATTGATGGAACAATTGATATAAGTACATAATAATGTTGTATTAGTATATGTTCACTAATATAATATATTACTATTATTATTATTAAGTACTCCACTAAAAAGTTGACAGTTGTAGTAATGAAAGTGGAACTATTTACTTGAGTGATTCTGGTCAATGACTTTATACTGAATAAAGTCGTAATTTCTATTGTTGCATCAAAAACAGTTATCATAACACTGACATTATTAATAAAAAGGAGCGTTTAATATAAAAAGAATAACAATAAATAATGTTTTAATCTATATACTTTGAATAATAGAATTATATAACAGAACTTTAGTGAAGTCAATGTTAATGTGATGTTGATGATGTACTGACTATTACATTTTCATAGTCAGCAGTACATGTCCTACTAGGTTGTACTGTTATATATGATGGATTACTCTCTAACTCCACTCTTCTACTTCTCATCTCAAGTATATGTACTATATATGTGTATAACAATGATAATACATGATGAAGTTAAACAATATAGTTTACCTTCATCGTATGCAGGATTATGAGTAATAGCTCTCTGATCAACTATATAAAATTATATGAAAATATTAGTTTATAACATTTTTCGTACCTCCAACTTCATATTGCTGTCTCTTCTTCTTCCTCCAATATACAGTAATACTAGTAGTTATCACTATTATAACAATAACAATTATTATTACAATACTGACTGTACTACTAGTAATAGTAATTAAGATGAACACAGACTGATTGGTAGCTATATTTAACACAGATCTGATAAAATATTTATTAATGATATATTTACTTAAAAAATAGGAGGTTTTACTGAGTGTACTGATGTCATCATCAAAGCTGTACTAGTGACATCACTGATCAACACAGAGACTGTGGGGTCTCATCATTTAATATTGTACCTGGTAATATATTATATAGAACAGTACACAATAGTCAGTATATATTATTTACTTGTAGTAATAACAGTCTCAGTAGGAGATGGTAATAGTAATATATATTCCAGTACTTGAGGGTACACAACAGATGGGTTAGTTATAATAGTACCATCAATTATATCAAGAGCTGTCACAGTATATCTACCACTAACTGGTAGAGTTATATACTGGTATACTGTACTCTCATCTATACTGGATTTACTCATATCGATAGACTTTACAATTCCTTTAGAAAACTCTCTAAATTTCACATGACATCCATCAGCAGTAGATCTCTCAGCAAACCTACACTCTACAACAACTGATCCATTATCAGAGTAATACTGTAGAGTGAGTCCTTGAACATGATAGGTTGCTATAAGAAATATTGCTCATAATAAGATGATAAACTTGCTAACTCACTAAACATAGAAATAAACCCATGGAAATTAATCATTTAAACTTACTAGTTCCATTTACAGACATAACAAAGAGAAGGAAGATAAGTAAAATTTCCTTTAAGATAACTTCATCCATATCTATTTGACAGTGAACAGGCTATCACTCATGAATACTATTGTAATAGAACCACAGGAAGTGTGTAATACATTTTGATTTAATTACAGTAAATAATGACTTGACAAATTTATCGTTTAGGAATACAGCAACAAGACAAAGTATAAATTGAAATATCACTTATTGATACTAGGATATATTTATAGCGGTCAGTGTAAACAGATTTTTTCTACTTATAAAAGATATGCAGCTATAGATTAACTTTATACAAAGAAAGAAGGTACTGTTATATATTATGGAACATGCTTAAAGAACTAAACAAATTAAATTATTTATAACTCCATGTTCATATAAAGGTATGTTTTCATTATTGTTGACTGAAGCAATGGGCGGATTTATTTTTGGTTGCATAGCAATTTCTTGTGACAATGACTATCATTATAATGTTGTAAATATAATTATGACTTTCCATTTTGAGAATAGATTTTTGCAAGAACGACATCTATGGCAAAAAATAAAAAGACAATCTTTCTGATTACTGTGGGACTTTTATTTATTTTAGAGAGACTGAATGTAAATGGTAAATTAATGATTCTGTATTGGTTTCTTATTTCTTTAATACAGCTAATATCACTGTACCACCTGTATCAGTATCTGCTATTATTTATACATTGGCTAACTTTACATGTGAGGGTACAGGAAATGTGTTAGAGTGGACAGTAGAGGGTAATTCACTGACTGATCCCAGTAATCAAGACAGAGAAATGTCAGTAACTACTAACAATATATCAGTTGATGTGTGGTCATCAGTACTAACTATAAGAGCACTACCTATTAATGATGGGGTGTATGTTGGATGTACTGTGATTATTATTAATCCACAAGATTTTCTGAAGAAAGGGGCTACTTTAACTGTAAAGGGTTAGTTTCTTTTCTAAGAATTTCTTATTTTTTATTTATTGACATAAATAACATCATATCAAAATTATATTAACAAATCATAATAATAAAAAATCATCCCAAGATTGGCATCATTGAAATCATAGATAGAATATAATTTAGTTATATTATTAGTTTCAACTTCAACAGCAATTTTAATCTAAACAATTCATTTTGAATCATTAAATGTTGAAATAGTTTATGGGGACCTTTAATCTTGTATAGTCAACAAGATTAAGTTACAAGAAACAAACACAGTAGTAATCTAATGAGTTATTTTGAAAGAGACTAATATAAACATTGTTCTTTATTCTTTTGATGGAAATAAGGTTTTATTTTATTATATTGGAAATGTTTTGATATTGTGAAGTAAGCTGATAATTACATATCATGTTTATATTAAGAGACATGATGGCTTTATAATAGCAGATACTAATACAACTGATACATTCTATCAGTTACCTAGTAACCTACCTCACTGTTGACTGCATTTCTTATACTGCCAGTGTCACAGCTTTTATTGAACAATACAGTTCACATGATAAAACTATTACTAAAGAAAATACTGGAAGTAAGATTATATTAATTATCTATTCAAGTTATTAATATTTTCATATCAGATTATACTATTGATGTACATGAACCTATAGTGAAAATCAACAGTTCTATTATACAAGCACAATTTCCCATCAAAGTAAGGACTAAACTGTATAAACTAATGTTGATAATTATGAACTTTTCTAGATCAATAGATACCATCATTACCTATGTGATATTATGATATATGGTACAACAAATTATAATAATAAGACAGTATCTTATGATCCTGTTTATGTTAATGGTACTAAGCAAAGTAAAACAACTGCAGTACATTATAATATATTTGGACTACATCCATATCTCAATTATACATTTACTGTATATATTATGGATTTATATAACAACACAAAGGATGAAGATCATGTGATATTTTGTGAGTTATTACTTTATATTCTCTAATAATTCTTTCATTATCATCATAGCAACTTATCATGTCTAAGGATTCACTTTACAGTACTACTCTGATAATGGATCAGTTTTTGTAGAGTGTAGATTTGCTGAGAGATCTACTGCTGATGGATGTCATGTGTATTTACAGAATTTTCTAATGGAACTAACAAGACTATTGATATAACTAAATCCAGTATAGAGGAGAGTACAGTATACCAGTATATAACTCTACCAGTTAGTGGTAACTATATTGTGACAGCTTATGATATAGTAGATGGTAATATTATAACTAACCCATCTATTATGTACTCTTATGTACTGGAATATATCTTGCTATACCTATCTCCTAGTGAGACTAATATTACTACCAGTAAGTAGTGTATGTTACTCTGTTTTGTGAATACTACTTAATAGGTACTGAATCAAGTGATATAATGATCATCCCATCATCCTCTACTGTGACATCCTCTCTGACAAGTGATATTACTAGTACTATTGATATAGTGACATCTGTAGAACCTACTAGTGGTAGATCAAGTAAAATATATTGTTAGCAAGCATATTAATTAATTTGTCAATTAGCTTCCAAACAGCTTGTACTAACGATTGCTACTAATAGTACTGTTGGTATAGTAATAATAATAATTGTTATTGCTATAGTAGTGATAGTCGCTAGTATCAGTGTGTATTTGAAAAAGAGACATGAGGTTGAAGGTAATAATACATAAATTCTGGACTATCTTATATTCATGTGTTCTGTAGGTAAACCACAAGATATTGAGAAAGGTAACACTAACTTTCATAAATTGATGTCAATATATATACAGGTCTACCTCCATTAACAAACATTATTCCAATTGAAGAGAGCAGATCATCCACAGGCATTCTGGCAGGTACATATATATTTGTTTATATATTTTGATCTTGTCATAACATAAATAGTCAAACTCACAGAAAGAGATGGTCCTATTTCCATACCAGAGCAAAAACAAAAAAAATCTAAAACCATAAAGCCTCATGATAAGTCCTTTGTGTCCACTTCCAATATCTCTTCAGAGTCCCAGTCTAATGTTAATAGACAAAAACATTTGATTAGAAGAGTCTTTAATAAATATAAATACGGTGGACGAGTACATGACTCGCGTCTATGGCAGCTAGCTAAAGAGTTGGCCCAATTTGATCTCATTCCTCCAGAACTTGCATTCAAATCACCTTCATCTGAAGATATCTGTGATAACTTTATAGAGAAAATGGAATCATGTTCTGATGTAGAATATCATTGCACGATGTTCCTAAAAATATGTTCTGAATTTGGTGGCAGTCGTATTGCAATTGTTGGTAGAGATATTCAACGTGATTTAAGGAGTGAGGGTGTGATCATAAATATATAAACTAGAACTAAAACTATTCAAAATTATAGTACAGTTTGATGTATATTAACATCTTTATCAATAAAAAAATTGTATACTGTAGTCTTACCTTCCTGTGAATTATTACTTAGAATTAGACATTATGACTGTTAGACATTTTGTTACTATGCAATTAATTTAAAGAAGATAATTGTATATATATATATATATAAGATATCATTGTGTCACACACGAACAAGTCACATTCATTATTAACAGACATTTCATAAGATAGTATCATTATTAAACAAATGTATAATAATAAGTAACTACAAGACAAACCAGCACTATATATATAAATTGTTCATAAGATACTAAACAAACTATAATTATATTGTATATACCATAAGATATTTTTTCTTCTGCTCTATTATCTTTGGCATTTCATTCATCTTGATAATATTGGACTGTAGACAAAATATATAAATATGGCAATCAAAGGGAGTAACTTTAAAAGATTGAAATTGCAATAAATGATTCAGTTTCATTATTAAAGTGACATTAAAACAAAATGGAAAATAACCATATTTGTCACGCTCAATCATAGCATTAATGAATATTGTTAAAATTGTAGCATAGTTGAGATGTATACCAATATTATGTGGTTCATCTTTGATGATGTTGTATGTGATCTGAGAAAGATAAATAAGATAAAGAACCCTTTGATTAATCCATTAAATTATGTTTTTAATCAATTGGTAAAATGTTGTATTACTTATTATTTGATTTGTTTAATCCTTCTCATTTGTAGCAGCTGAGTTTGAAAAGGTACTGTTGTTAACTAATATGAGATAATAATAACAGAGTATGACATAAATAATAAAACTTACCAAAATTAAAAGAAGTTTCTTCATTGTCAAAGGAATGGATAGAACTGGAATAATTAAATTCGATTTCCACTACAACAAGGAGTACAAATACAAATCCCTTTATTATAGTTATTTACCAATAGTATTATTAACATAGTCTAAATTTTGAAGTCTCTGAAGACTATCTTGAGATCTATCTTCATTATCTTGAATTGCAATAGGTTTTGATACATTATACATATTATTATGAAGTGTACAGAATTGTTCATGTGCTGGAGGTTGACCCTAAATTATAATACTTTTATTAGCCATATGTTTCACTTAACATTGTATATATAAACATGTGTAACTTGTCTTTCTAATGATCTAGGAAACAAAGTAAAGATTCTCCTTGGAACATGAAGCACTTCAGTATATATTGTCTTCAATCAATGATAAGGTATTATTAATTGATAATATTTTAGTCAACTAGTAAGAAAAAGATGGTTAAGCTTTTATACATAACTTTGTCAGTTGCACTTACTAGTTAATAGTATTAATTTTAGAAAACATGAGGTGACAATATCAGATAATTTGCTCTTGGGAATTTTTATTGGTATTTAATTAACCAAAGTTGAGTGTTCTATTTTTTACATAAGAAGGGAAGGACATATTTTATAGCTATAGATTATTGTTATACATAATAACTCAATAGACCGAGGCTTTATTAATTCCACACTGTGTGGTTGAGATATTTCAGTGTAGTTACATAACTACTATATATATTACCATTGTAATAAGGTGTTCACAAATGACACAATATTGCACTGGTACATCATTAGTAGGTGGAGCTATGGGATGAGGTGAAGGAAATCCCACTTCAGCATATTGAGATGTGCTATTATTCAATATTTGATCACTATTTTCAGAGATAATAAATGTGGTTGTGCTTTCCTCAGATAAATAATTACTACTATTAGTTGTAGTAGTATATCTTGATATACAACTATCATGTTCCTGAGTGGATTGAATATTATTGTACACAGGGATATACATAAGATTATCCTGTAATAATAAATAATAATATCAAATTAATGATTAATAATACACTCAGAATAGAACAGTAAGAATATGTTCAATGGACATTTAATACAGTGTTAAAAGTGACAAATAATTATGATTGCATTATTCTGAATATGCGAATTTTAAGTCAGTTTTTATTTTAATATCTTCATTATTGCAATCTATAGATACTTGGACTGTATTTTGAAAATATAGCTACTTTCCCTTGACAATAACAGCAACAACAAATCACAAACACTATGATTATGTAATATTCCTGTATAATACTAAGACATCTTTAATTTGGCACTTACTGGTAATCACCATGATTATATAAATAATTATATACCAAAGGTAAATCACACACAAACTTGCATTATCCAGTAATGTTGACCTCATCATTGACTCTTCAAATTCAGTATCACAAGGTGTAGTACTGTTTAGTGATGTTAACAGATCGTGTTCACAACTATCATTTATTTCAGATGTCACAGAAGGTTTCTGTGTTGTAGTAGCAATGCTACTACTACTATTAAGAGAGAACTGTGACAAAGTAAGTAGAACTTGAGGTGGTGATATAGACTGTGAGGGTGGAGATTGTACTTGTGGAGATGTAATTGGTTGTTGATGCTGTCTTCTTATGTCTAGTAACTAAATAGTGATATTGTCATTGTTTATCATCTTATGTTAACATTAATAATATCATAAGACAAACATCCATTCACTAGCTATACAACATATTAACATCAGTTAACTAGTGACAGTTAACACTATTATAATGTAATGAATATAATGTGTTTACTGTTTACATAACAATCTATATGAGAAAATCATAACATATATAAGAATACATACTTCATTATGACTTATATGGTAAGGATCAGTAGTGGGTATAGTTAACTGAACTGGATCTTCATAACTAATATAAAGTGTAACGGAGTAATAGTAGTAATTTATACAAGTACCATACTTGTTATGATAGTGTACTCCTGCTCTCACTATTAGTAGAATTATAAAGTGAATGTATTATTTTGTAATTCCATATACCTTCACTTATTGTTATTGATTGTTTCCTCCTCCTCCTCTGAACAATAACACAAATATATACTATCACAGATATCACAATCATCAATATAACCATTGCAGCTAGTATACAAGATATCAAATAGATATTTCCTGGAACTACAAATAATCATCACTATAACCTAATATATATATAATATACTTACTATTAGATATTCCGCTAGTAGGTTCTACAGATGTCATTATATCAGTACTGGTAGTAATGTTACTGATCAGAGAGACTATATTAACACTTGAATTAGCATCTAATACAATATATTAAATATATATGATATTATTGACACTACTTACTAATAGTACTGGTAATGTTAATGGTCAGAAAAAAAATTTCTTCACTTGATGTAGTAACTAATTAGAATAGAACAGTATCATAGTTAATATATGTTACGTACTAATAGTAATATCAGTAGGAGACGGTAGTAGTAAGATATATTCCAGTATTTGAGGATACATAACAGATGGGTTAGTTATAATAGTATCATCTACTATATCATGAGCTGTCACAGTATAGTTACCACTAACTGGTAGAGTTATATACTGGTATACTGTACTCTCCTCTATACTGGATTTACTCATATTAATAGACTTCACAGTTCTATTAGAAGACTCTTTAAATATCACATGACATCCATCAGCAATAGATCTCTCAGCAAACATACACTCTACAACAACTGATCCATTATTAGAGTAGTACTGTAGAGTGAGTCTTTGGACATGGTAGGTTGCTATAGGAAGTATTGTTCATAAAAAATGATTAATTTGTTAACTCACTAAATATGGTATGATCTTGGTCTTTAGTGTTGTTAAAAGTGTCTGTGATATATACAGTGAAAGTATAGTTATTAAATGGATCCAGACCAGTAATATTATAACAAATAATGACATCATCATTATTAGTAGTGTTTCCAATATATTGAAGATGATAAGTTGTCACAATATTGTTATATTCAGTTGTACCAAATAACAGACTATCACAAAGTCTAGGTGTACCATTGACCTTGAAATAATAAATGCTTTTATCTAAATTTGCTATAAACAAGATACTACACCTTTAACTGAAACTGTGTAATGAATTCGGTTTCAGTGTCATCAAATATTACAGTAAAGATATTTATTTCAACTGTATAATCTATAATAGAGTATCAATCACTATATTTGGTAATATTGTGTCAACTTACTTCCAGAGTATTCTCTTGTTGAACTAACACCAATTGATGTGTATTGTTCAATAAAAGCTGTTACAATAACAGTATAAATATCACAGATTGTGTAGTTATTAGAAAATTTATTATTATAGAATGTGTCAGTTGTATTAATATTTACTAGTACAGAGCCATCTTCACTCTTAATATAAACATGATATGTTGTAATACTTCCTTGTGAAATATCATTAGAGTAAAATGATGGAGGAGACCAGGTTAAAGAAAAGTGTTTTAACGTCAAAATCTGTAGACACTTAATTGATGAAATACCTAAGAATGGAAACATATTTTTGTTATTTGTTATAGCAACATAATATTATGACAATACCAGATTATAAAATCATATACCTTTAATAGTTAAAGTAGCTCCTATCTTCTTAAAACCATATGGATTATAATTAATCACAGTACATGCAACACTTATCCCATCATTAATAAGTAGTGCTTTTATAGTTAGTACTGATGACAGTGTACCAACTGATATATTGCTAGTAGTTACCGATATTTCTCTGTCTTGATTACTAGGATCAGTGAGTAAATTACCCCCTACAGTCCATGAGAGCATATCTCCTGTACCCTCACAGGTAAAGTTAGCCAGTGTGTAAAGTTGAGCAGACACTGATGAAGGAGCTACTGTGATATCTACAAGATATTATACATTTAAATGCACACCACAAGTGATTTTTAAACTTACTAGCTCCATTTACTAACAAACAAATCAAGAGCAAGATAAAAGTAGTCTTTAAGATGATCTCATCCATTCCAGTAAATTTGTAAATGAAATTAATATTAAAATCAGTCCAAGTGATTGCGATGGTTGATGTTTGTTCTATCTATTGTTTCTGCGAGTGTTTTAAGAAGATTTGGGGTGGAGTCTAGAATGAATAGCAGGTGTGTCTGCTCAATTCGATCTTATTGAATGTTTGGCATAGAGTTAGCGATAGTTTGTTTTAACGTAGGGCATCATGGGCGGTTGAATCCACTGAGTAGTATCCAATTTTTTATGTCTCAGTATGAAGAGTATACATTCATTTCTCTCTCCAATCAGTTTAAATATAGTTCAATATTTGTGTATTGAGATATTTATATAAGGGCATCAGCGCTAGCTATCATGAAAATAATAACCTAAGGATAAAGCATGATCATTTACTAGCTCCTTCATGTTACTGATCAATAAACAGGAGCAAGGTTAAAAGCTTCTTGATTAATTTTGGTAAATTAGTCAAAGAGCTTTTAAGGAGTTTTCTCAAACAAATTTGATCTAGATATCTCACCATACTTGCAATTGAAGTGCTAGAAATTGTATAAATCTGTAATAGCTGTTTACTTTCAATGAGATGTGCGTAGTTATGTGTTTGTCTTGCTGCTTGTAACTATGAAGTAGACTATATAGTTTGAATATGAATGAATGGAACTTTGCCAAATGAACATGTTAACATTGTTAACAGTATAGTTTATATAGATGTACATTACATCATAATCAGGTTTCACAAGTTGAATTTACACTTATTAACTCTCATGTTGAAAAAAATATATGCTTTATCTATTTGCTTTATAAGGGTGGGTCTCTTTCTTGGTTGCATAACAATTTGTTGTGACTATGACTATCATTATAATACTGTGAATATAGTTATGACTTTCCATATTAAGAATGATTTTTGCAAGAGTTGCAAAGCTGAGTTGAATAAAACCTAAAAAAGTATGATGACAAGTTACTGGGTAATTTTTCTGATTTTTGTGAGACTTCTATTCAATGAGATTGGCGCTTCTGGTAAAATCATTATATTAATGCATTGCACTATAAATTTTTTTCCTAGATATCATTACATCAGCTCCTTTATCAATGCCTGCACAACTTTACACATTTGTGGATTTCCCCTGTCAAGGTATAGGAGATGTATTAAAGTGGACAGTGCAGGGTAATTTACTTACTGATCCCAGTAATCAAGACAGAGAGATATCAGTAACTACTAACAATATATCAGTTGATGTGTGGTCATCAGTACTAACTATAAGAGCACTACCTATTAATAATAGAATAAGTGTCTCGTGTACTGTGATCAGTTTTAGTTCGCAAAATTTTGAGAAAAAAGGAGCTACTTTAACAATTAAAGGTTAGCATATATGTATAAAACTACTTGTGCTATGAAACCACTTGCACACAATGTACACAGTCTGTTTTAAGATTATATATAGTACAATATTTGAAAGCCTTAAATTGACAAACATAGTAGCTCCAAGGCTGTTTTAAAACAACTATGACTACCACATATATAGCTATTGCATACATAATAAAGGTACTGGAGTAACTCTTATCAATAAATACAATATCTATTTCAAGTACTCCATCAGTAATTCATTGACAACAATAATTAACATAGTATTATATTGCAGCAATATCAGTTTAAAGCAAATAGTTTTCTTACAACCACAGTGTGCCAAATGATTGGTCATAGATTGCTTTTTGGACCATATGAGACAGTTATGTCTCATTTTATCCTATTGTGCACAACTTTCAAACTAGACATTTTAAATTAATTAAACTGGTAACTGAATTTAATTTACTCCTATAATTTAAGGAATGGTGTGACTGATAGATACACTGACCCTGTGTTATTTATAGGTGTTTCATTAATTGAAAATCTTGAATTTAGTTTTTTTAATAAACCTTCCTCCTTAACCTGGTCTTCTCCATTCTTTTACTCTGAGGATATTCCACAAGGGAGTATTACAACATATCATGTTATTGTTAAGAATAAAGATGGTTCCATAATAGTAGATGATAATACAACTGATACTTTTTATGAGGTACCTAATAAGCTCACAGTCTGTGATATTTATACTGCTAGTGTTAGAGCTATTATTGAACAATATAGTTCACCTACAACAACTACTACTGAACAAAATATTGGAAGTAAGATTATATCAATCATTGATTAAATTGCTTTATATAGTTATATCAGATTGTACTAATTATGTAATGAAATTTAATCACTTCAATGATTCAGTAGACATTTCTATAAAACAAATACAGCTTATCACCAATGTAAAGATAAGTACAGAGAATAAAGCTGGTAAATTATAAAATTATTAATAGTTCAGCATTAATTCAGTTTTTCCTTTTAAACAGCTAACATCACAGAAGCTCCCTCATCAGTTATTATACTACTATATACATTGGCGAACTTTATCTGTAAGGGTATTGGATATATACTGGAGTGGGCAGTACAGGGTAATTCACTTACAGATGTCATCAAGGAATATAGAGAGATATCAGTAACTACTAACAACATATCAGTTGGTGTGTGGTCATCAGTACTAACTATAAGAGCACTACCTATTAATGATGGGATAAGTATTGCATGTACTGTGATCAGTTTTAACCCACCTGGCTTTATGGAAAAAGGGGCTACTTTAACAATTAGAGGTTAGCTTGTACTATATTTAAAAGTATATTTATAGTGCATGTGGAAAAATTGGTGAAAATGGAATTGATCAATAAATGTGAAACAAATGTAAGAATAGTGAGTATATGGTTGTAAAAGTCTGCTTGGTAAATTCCCAATGAATTGACTGTAAATTATAGTCTTATCATTTTAGGATATTCTTTAAATAAAATCTTGTTTTACTGAATTTCCATAGGTATTTCACCTATTGAGCAACTTGATTTCCAGTTAAACAACAACCCTTACTTAATTTGGTCTCCTCCGTCATTTTACTCTAATGATATTCCACAAGGGAGTATTACAACATATCATGTTAGTGTTAAGAGACAAGATGGCTCTGTAATAGTAGATGATAATACAACTGATACTTTCTATGAACTTCCCAGTAAATTCACAGTCTGTGATATTTACATTGCTAGTGTCGCAGCTTTTATTGAACAATACACATCAAATGATGTTAGTTCTAGAAAAGAATATTCTGGAAGTAGGTTGACATAATATGCTACGTCATAATTACAATTTGTATTCTATTACAGATTACACAGTTGAAATAAAAAACTATACTGTAATATTTGATGACACTGAAACCAAATTTATTATACTGTTTAAGTTAAAGGTATAGTATCTTATTTATAGCAAATTTAGATAAAAACATTTATTATTACAAGGTCAATGGTATACCTAGACTGTGTAATAGTCTGTTATTTGGTACAACTGAAGATAACGATATTGTAACAACTTATCATCTTCAATATATTGGAAACACTACTACTAATGGTGATGTCATTATTAGTTATAATATTACAGATCTGGGTCCATTTAATAACTACACTTTTACTGTATATATCACAGACACTTTTAACGACACTAAAGACCGAGATCATATCATTTTTAGTGAGTTAACACTTTACATAATAGAATAACAATATTTTCTTTTTAATAATATAGCAACTTACAATGTTCAAGGACTCACTCTACAGTACTACTCTGATATTGGATCAGTTCTTGTAGAGTGTAGGTTTGCTGAGAGATCTACTGCTGATGGATGTTCTGTCATATTTAAAGCAGACTCTGCTAAAAAGTCTATTAATATAAGTAAATCCAGTATAGAGGAGAGTACAGTATACCAGTATATAACTCTACCAGTTAGTGGTAACTATACTGTGACAGCTCATGATATAGTAGATGATACTATTATAACTAAACAATCTCTCAAGCCTCTAGTACTGGAATATTTTTTACCATTACCATCTCCTAGTCCGACTATTATTCCTACCAGTAAGTAGTACTATATATATTATACATTGATCTATGATTTCTTATTAGGTACAACATTAAATGTTATAACAGTTGACATAACTAGTACTACTCATGTAACTATCACATCAATACCAAGTCCTTCTTCTGTTAGTGAAAGTTTTATATATATATGTATAGGAGGCAGTTTGTTGGTGTTAGTAGTATTAGTACTAGTAGTGATATTGGTTCGTATTATTGTTATTGTTAGACACAGAAGACATAGAGCGGTAAGGTTCAAATAAGTAAACCAATAACAGAGTTTTAGCAATATTGTGTGCAATAAGATCCAAAATTCAAATATATTTCATCTATTATAATATTTTGCCACTTATTCCTACATATAAACAAACTTGTTACATTTTACATCATTTTAATTTATAGTTTGCTACTTATTCTCCTATATATAATTTATATAATTAAATTTACGTTTAAAATTTATAACAAAAATTTACCAACAAATTTGATATCTTGCACAAAAATACTTCTAACTTGATTTTCTTATGATAAACTATTGAAATATAGAAAAGACAAGAGTAGCACTCTATCATGTTCAAGGACTCACTCTACAGCACTATGCTGATAATAGGTCAGTTGTTGTATGGGTTTGCTGCATGGGAAATCTACTGCTTGTGGATGTCATGTGATCATTTTTAAAGAGTCTTCTAAAGGAACTATGAAGTCTATTAATATGAGTAAATCCACTATAGAGGAGAGTACAGTATACCCGTATATAACTCTACCAGTTAGTGGTAACTATACTGTGACAGCTTATGATATAGTAGATGATACTATTGTAACTAACCCATCTGTTGTGTACCCTTAAATACTGGAGTATGTCTTACTACTATCATCTCCTACTGAGAGAATTATTCCTATCAGTAAATAGTGTATACTAACTCTTGTGTACTGTTCTATATGATTTATTAAGTACAATATCAAATGATACACTAATACTACTCAAGTAATTGTCACACCAACATAAAGTCCCTTTGATTGTCTCTGAATGGTTTATTATTAGTTGTGTGTATAGTTGTGCTAGGGCTAGTTGTACTAGTAGTATTTGTATAGGTGACAGGAATTTGTATCAGTGACTGATCTGACTATACATCAGAAAAGTCAGCTTGCCTGCCAAACTTGAGTTAGAATGGAAATATACCATAGATGAGTGTTTGGTAGTTCAATATGCATGCATTGCTAGAGACAAATATTTTTCCCACTCAGACTCTTTAATTACAGAAGTTGCAGCAAGGAGTTATTTAATCATTTGAAAAGTCCATTTCTCTCAGGTGATAAGCAGTGGTGAGTGATTTTGTAACACCAAAAGCTTAAGGAATTAAGCATTTCTTGTAACAGATGACTCTATCTCAAACTGATCAGAGTCAAATGGTCTGGAGAGTCAAAATCGTGATATAAAATTTGTATTAGAGCCTGGACTATATGTGATCAGCAGCCTTGACTGTGAAAAGCATAGCCTCGGATCATCACACTGGGACAATATAACAATTATCCTCAGAAGACAACGAGAGCTCCAATATATCAGCTGCCACAATCTCACACAGTCTGCAAATTTTGTAAAGATGAAACAACTTACAGAACTTGACATGTTTGTCAATGTAGATTTTGTTACATAACACATAAAGAGATTTGCCTAAAACCAGTATTTGGACTGTCATGACATCATATAAAAATTGTTGATACGGGAGATGGAAACAACTGGAACAATAATGCAGTAGGACCAGCAGTATATTTTTTACACATTACACCATTATGCAAAATCAGTTGGTGCTATATTTGTTTATAGCACCAAAGGGTGGTTGGACCAGGCTAAAATATAGAGCGAGGTTTAGCTAGTGATATGATAAACGCGAATATCAGGTAAAATCGTAAATTTCGACTATGCAGTATCGTGACTAGGACGTCTATAATAATCGTGAATTGGATGCCTATTTTTGGCGTAGTTCGTATTCCATACCTTAAAATAGACTAAAACATCACGAACTGTCCTTTTGGGCCATCATAGTTTAAGATCAAATATAAACCCTGAACCTTTATACCTAAACTAACTATTTAGAAGCTAACACTAATATATAAGAGTGAAATATATCATCACTTTATTACTACATGAATCAATCACTGACCATTGATATTGTAAGCATAATTTGTGTATACTCCTACCACTAGTGTTTGGTTCACTTCGTTTTCATCAGGAATGATACAGGTGTACAGACCTTCAAAACCTCCTATTCCAAACTTTTTAGCTAGTGCAATCTGACCTGTAAACCTCTTAGAGAATATTGGACTTACAGCATTATTTTGATCTAAGTTTCCATTAAACAAAGGTATTTGAGTACCATTAGGATAATACCACAGTCCAATATTAAAACCACTATTAGCACTCTGATACTACAAGGCATCATTAGTACCATCACTGTTTACATCAACAGCAAAAATCTGTCCAGCATATATCATTGAAAAGTCTGATATTATCCTATTCTGATAGGGTAAATACAGTTGTACACCTGTTATTATGAAGTATATATTAATGTTCACTCTAACAACAACTACTTACCATTACTAGGTCTGTTGGTAGGTTCTTGTCCATCTCCTAGTTGTACTAGTAGTAACATATAACACAATATCTTCACTAACTCCATCATCATCCTTGACAGATTTATTGATGATGTAATGAACTATTAATAATATCATTATATATCAACACTAATAAATAAAACAATCAGTGACATTCTGCTACTACATAAAACAAACCATTTTAATGATCACTAAGTTAGTTTATCTAATGAATATATACATCATTATGAAAAAGGAAAATGTCATCTTTTAATTAGAGTTTTCAATAGAAGCCAAAAACCACATAACAAGTTCATTAGTTTGTATTTAATTTGTGAAATTCTATTAAGTGTAGCTTGAGAATAGTAAATTTATTTTTAATCATTCAAAAGATAAATTGTAGTCCTGGTAAAAAATTGTTTAAAAACATTATAACTTTAATTATCATAATTATTATTGGAATATAAACCTTTTGCATTTACATTCACATATTTACCTCCTCCCTCATATATACTTTGGTATTGTAATATATTTTTGTATTGCAAGAAACAATAATTTATTTATTATTTAAAATCAGTAAATTATTATAGTATATAATGATCCTTTTAACTATTCCAAAACTAGCTATTTCATATGTAATATATCAGTATATTATAGACAGTGTATATATATGCTCATGTTGAGGAGGATCAATGACTTCATAAGTTGGTTTATATTGACCAGTTATAAAGGTTCTTCAGTTTTAATGTAAGATATAAGTCCATGTAGACATCAATTCGTTGTTAATATAAATCATTAACAATTATGATAGTCCAGTAATATATTATTATAAAATATAACTTACATTGTTTTATAATATTCAAGTGACATGGAGTTAGGTGAATAAGTCTCTATCTTAATGTACTCATATATCTGTTAATATAACATGTGGACGTTATTCTAATACAATAATTATAATATTACTGTAACTAATAATGGAAGTATTAAAATAAATGAAGGACTACATCTTGTGTCTCCTCTTGATCAGTTTAACTGTTTTCATTTGGTTTAACTTGAACTTATCATCAAATATAACATTGGTAATTTAAATAAGTTACTACTATGTAACTTACTAAAGTTAATTGATTAATTAATTAACTTTAATAAATTATTATTATATATGACCCGGTTTGCACTTCTGCCAAAACATTTGTCAAACGATTTGTGAAAAGGAACCACTGTTCAAAAACTTTTTAAAAATTTGCATCCATACAGTTGCTATACATTTATATATACAACTGTCATAGTAACTGTACATATACAAATCTGTTTTTGACGTGTTTTAAGAGTGGTACCTTTTCACAAATCATAGAACAAATGTTTTGACTGAAGTGGTCCCTTATTGCAAATCAGATCACATATAATTAATGATCATGTATTAATTCTCAATACTCTCACATCTCAATTATAAACATTTAATATACACTCTCAACTCAACTGTTAGTTTCACATGTGAAGCTGTTGCTGAACTGATTAACTTTAGAGTTAATGATATACAAGCAGCTAGTATAAATATTGTTAACAGAGAATTTATTCAACAATTAACATATATTCTCAGTGGTGGTAAATTGAGAAGAGTGTTATTAGCTGTTGCATTTGAAGACAACAATAATACTAATATATCATGTAGAGCTTATGGTTCGATGAATAAAGATAGTGACATTGAATGTGATAAGTTGCTACAAAGATTGATTAATTTTAACATAATGAATTTGATAACTCAATAAATATATATTCAGTACTGTGTCTGTGACACAGGCAGTGATGCTGTGCACTCCCACTCTCTAGATCTACTACCACAATCATCAAAAACAATGAAGACTTGTTTTTGTCGTCGTCACATAGTCTAAACTACTTGTGGTACAATGCACCATACAGACAGCCTGTCTACACTATCATAGAATATAGACTACGTAACCGGGATTGGAAACTCCCATGCACTTCCGGTACACTTCTTCAATCTGACAAGCATAAACAGCGTATAAACTATAGCTTGCAATGCTACGTAGTCTCTACTATCTATGACACTATCAATGATGTAGTGAGCCACCCCTATTATTGCAATAATTATTCAATTTTGACACTAAAGAGACTTTAGGTCAGCGATTCCTAGTCTATCTACTGTCTGTGCAAATGATGAATACTCTACACTTTATACTGATCTTGTCTATTGTACATGCTTTTGTCTATGCATTCGGTAAGTATTATGATGATACAACTAATCACATTTTATAGAGGTTGCAGTTCATCCTCAGTCAGTCAATACCACTCTTAACTCAACAGTTAATTTCACTTGTGAAGCTGTTGCTGATGATATTATCTTTAGAGTTAATGGTGAATCAG
Organism: Xestospongia bergquistia; assembly: GCA_963965975.1. Taxonomy (NCBI): domain Eukaryota; kingdom Metazoa; phylum Porifera; class Demospongiae; order Haplosclerida; family Petrosiidae; genus Xestospongia; species Xestospongia bergquistia. The sequence continues at coordinate 2,249,482 of OZ014412.1, forward strand.
CATCTAATACATATATTATAAATAGAGGATTCAATCAACAACCACAAAATACTCTCAGTGATGGTAGAAAAAGAACAGTGTTATTAGCTAAAGCATTGGAAGATAACAACAACACTAATATATCATGTGCAGCTATTGAACCAGGTATAGTATACAGTGACATTGCTGTATTAAGAATACAAGGTGAGTTAATGTTATAGATATATTATTATGATATATTGATGTAGGTTTACTAGCTCCTGTTAAAGATTTAACTGCTGCAGTTCTCAATAGATCTAGTGTGTTACTAATGTGGTCTGCACCATATACATTGGATAATGTACCTGTCACTGGATATAACATCAATGATGATCAAGGAACATTTATAGACACAGTTAATACTACTGAGTACATCCTGACAACTACTAACGATGATCCATGTAATGTAACTACTGTATATGTCTCTGGTATTAATGGAGCTGGTATAGGAGATAGTAATAATGTCATGTACTATATTGTTAGAGGTAACATATTATATTATACAGTGATGTTACATTTCGGTTATATTTCAGTTCCTCAAACTATTCCAGTATCAGTTATACCAACAGTAGATGAAGATAATGTTTTATTTCAAATAATTACAAATGTTAATATCTTTATAATGTAACTGGACAGCAAGTAGCCTATATTAATTATTATATTACACATCATATCATACAATATAACTATACATATATGTATTGTTGATAGTTGTATCCACACATATAATAGTATTATAATATATTATTATTAAGTTTTGTTAGTATAGTTAGTTATAATAATTTATATTTCTTTGTTATGATGTTATCTCTGTTAGGTGAGTGGTCTATGTATTGGTGAGTATCCTACTAATATTATAGTAAATATCAAAGACTCTAATGATGTTCTACAACAAACATTATCTAATGATGTGACGATGTCTTTAGTTCATGATCAACTGATAATAGTTAATATATCATCACCTATTAACTTGAGGACATATCTTGTAGAGGTAACTTTTAATAATCCAGCTGGACATACTATCAACGTATTTCCATTTGGTAAGTTATATATCACATGTTATGTTGTGTGTGTGTATTATCTCTTGTATTGAAACAGGTTTTCTTACTCCTGTTCTCAATATCTCTTCATCACTTGACAACTGTACTGCTATTACTATCAGTTGGGATCGTCCTAATGTAGACAATAGAGTCCAGATATCTTACTATATACTACTGATATATGATAATGTCAACAAGATGTTATTACAAAATGTATCTATTAATGGAAATGAATACAAGTATGAAGCTCAGGAATTATTTCATCATCAATATACATATACCATATATGGTATAAATGAACTGGGTGAAGGAGAACATAACAATAGTACATTCTCTTTTCAAAGAGGTTAGTTAAAATAACTAATATGTGTGTTTATTTTATGATGTTATTTTAGCTTCAAAATATGCCAAAGAAAATACTACATTTACTATTCTGTCCTATATAAATAATGAAGTTAACTTAATGTTTAATATACCAGTGAGTCTATCCAATAGTGGTTGCTATATGATTACCATAGTTACTGTAGATTATTCTGGAATGTGCACCTGAAGCTCCAGAGAATGCTAAAGTCACTATACAATGTGATGATGTAATTATATTTAATAAAACATATCTGGTAGAATGTTCTATGAATATAACAGATATTCTGTTAGCTCCTCAACATCAAGAGTGTACTCTCTCTATTATCTTCAGTAATAATGTTGGACATAGTGATCCATTGATAAATACATTAAGTAAGAGATAGTGATATTATGTAATATATTGATATTATTATATGATATAGGTACATATGATGTTATAAATGCTACTGCTTACCCTAATGGTAATTCTATATGTGTGGAGTGTGTATTTTCATCTGCTCCATCTGCTAAGTCATGTTATACTAGTATGATTGGAGTGATTTCAAAGAACAAAACATTTGTTAAAAACAATCCAACTGATCTTACTGTACAAGGTTGTATTGATAATCTCCCAGCTGGTAATTATACAGTCTATGTATATGATGTGGAGAATGATATACCACTAACATCAATATTACCAGCTATAATATTAATAGATATTGTAATAACTGATATATTACCAACTACTACAAGTAAGTTAATACTAACAAATTTCACTAAATAGTTATTATGAAATAATGTCCTTCACTAATTAACTTTTCTTGTAGTCACTTTGTTACACCACTTGTATTTTATTTAATTATATAGCTATAACAACTAGTACTACATCAACACCAATATGTAAGTATATCTATATATTCAGTAACATAGCATTTATTATTTGTACTATAGCTCCAGGAAATATATATTGGGTACCTACTGGTATGGTTGTCACCACTGTAGGCATATTGTTGATGACATTTTTAGTTGTAAGTCGTTGTATTATTCAGCAGAAGAGGAAGAGGAAATCAGGTATATGGAATTAAAATAGTAAATAAGTTCACCATATATTTTACTATAGTGGGTACAGAAGTATGTTATCCACAAGTTACAAACAACAAGTATGTCACTAATATATATATATATTACTATTATATTTACTCTGTCACACCTTATATCAGTTATGAAGATCCAGTTTCTTCGTTAACTACAACTACTACTGACAATATTACTTCAATAGTAGCTGATCCTTACCATATAAGTCATCATGAGGTATGTACTGTAATTACTTGACAGTGTATTACTATTGTTTATATAGTAATTAAATCTGTTTTCTTATTAACCATTATATAATCAGTAAACACATTACTTTATATTACAGTATTAACTGTCCCTAGTTAACAAATATTAATATAATGCATGAGTAGTTTGACTTTTGGTGTTAATAGACAATGACACACTGTGAACATTGATAATATCACTATTTTAGTTACTTGAATTAAGAAGACACCATCAACAACAAACCATACCTCCTCAAGTACAACTTCCATCTTTACAGTTTCCTGTTGTACCACATCAAGCTACATT